>JAESVK010000506.1:3107554-3135372 GCA_017140935.1 Hamamelis virginiana | reverse complement strand
AATTATAGCTCCACAATGGCAGTACTTCTGGACACTGGAAATCTTGTTCTGACAGATGGGTCTGATTCCTCATCCACAATTTGGCAGAGCTTCGACTACCCAACTGATACTTGGCTTCCCGGAGCAAAACTGATGGTAAGTAAATTCACCAATAAAACACAGTTATTTACATCATGGGGTTATTTATCAGATCCGAGTCCAGGAGGATATTCTTTTCAACTAAGCCTAAATCCATACATGCAAGATCCAGACTTGCAAGATTGTACTGTTAATATCCTGTCAAACACCTACGAATCTGAATCTGAGATTCATTACAGAGAAGTATTTCTAGAATCGGATTTTGGAATTGAGTTGCAGAGTAATGAGCACTCAACATATTTCACCTATTCTTCTTCTTCGTTGTCACGAATTGTGATAGACTATTTGGGACAAATTACCAAAGAGGTATGGTTGGAGGATGAAACAAAATGGCTCGCCCACCGGATATTAGAACCACTTGGTCAATGTCAGGATTATTATCCTTGTTGGGCTTTCGGTAGCTGCAATTTGCAACAACCACCATACTGTGCATGTTTGCCAGGCTTCAAAACAAACTCAACAAGAGCTTCAACTGGTGGTGAATGCGTGAGAACAAACCCTTTAATATCGTGTGACATAAATAGAGGATATTTTTTAGAAATACCCTTTACAAAATTTCCTTCAAATGCATCATATTCGGCGGCTGCAAGTGATGAAGATTGCAGGTTAGCATGCTTGAACAACTGTTCCTGCACTGCTTATGCCTATAACAGCGGCTTGTGTTTCAGATGGCTCGGAGAGCTGTGGAATATGCAACTACCAATTAATGACGAAGAACCTGTCAATGGATCTTTCTACCTCCTTCTCCAGCATCAGAAGAATAGTACGGAGGGAAGATATATATATCCAATTGTGGGTGCACTTTCAGGGATCCTGATTCTCTCGGTAATTGTATTAATGTCTACGTGGAGATGCAGGAGGAGACACACGATTGCTGAATCAATGGAAGGCGAGGGTTCATTGGTGGTTTACAAGTACAGGGATTTAAAAAAAGCTACGAAAAAGTTCTCTCAAAAGCTTGGAGGAGGAAGTTTTGGTTCTGTTTTCAAAGGGGCATTGCCAAATTCAACATCAATAGCTGTAAAGAGACTAGAAGGCTTCAGACAAGGAGAAAAACAATTCCGATCAGAAGTGAGCACAATTGGAATAATCCAACATGTTAATCTACTTCGCCTGCAGGGATTCTGCTCTGAGGGCACCAAAAAGCTCCTGGTTTATGACTACATGAAATACGGCTCTTTAGATAATCATCTGTTTCATCATGAGGGTAGCGAGATTTTGGACTGGAAAACAAGATTCCAGGTTGCAATTGGGACTGCTAAAGGATTGGCTTATCTCCACGAAGAGTGCAGGGAGTGCATCATACACTGTGACATCAAGCCAGAAAATATACTTTTGGATGCAGATTTCCAACCCAAAGTGGCAGACTTTGGTATGGCAAAGCTCTTGGGAAGGGAATTCAGCCGGGTTTTGACAACAATGAGAGGGACAATAGGATATCTTGCTCCAGAATGGATTTCGGGATCAGCAATCACACCAAAAGCAGATGTTTACAGCTACGGAATGATGCTACTGGAGATTATATCAGGCAGGAGAAACACAAGTAAATTTGGGGGTGGAAATGTACGTTACTTCCCTGTCTGGGCAGCAGCCCAACTTAATGAAGGAGAGGTTCTTAGCCTACTAGACTGCAGGTTGGAGGGGAATGCTGATTTAGAAGAGCTGACCAGAGCTTGTAAGGTTGCCTGTTGGTGTATCCAAGACGACGAGGCTCATAGGCCATCGATGGGGAAGGTTGTTCATATACTGGAAGGAGTTGTAGAGGTAAACATTCCTCCAATTCCCACGCGCCTTTTAAATCTTACAGGAGATCAAGAAGACACAGTTTTCTTCTTGGACTCTCCATCGATAAAAGTACTGAGTCACACTAATGCAGGGGGCATTAGATCGTTACCTTACTATCATGGACCACAAGAGAGACCTGGGTGGATCTTAAAGCTACTAGCTTATTTTAATGATTATTCTTACTAGTTTCCTAATTTTAATAGTTTCCTATTATTATTAGTCTCCTATTGTTATTAGTTTCCTTTTATTAGTAGAATCTATTTGTTAGGAAATATTGATATATCATATCTTGGTTGTTTTCTTTTTATTAGAGTTCTTATTTTAATAAGAATCAACTAGGATTTCCTACAATTTTATATATAATGGTTGTAATAGTTGAAGACTGAATTATCTCTTATTTGATTAGTAAACATATTGTTATTAGAGTTGCCTTTGTGCCTCTTTTATCTTCTTCTCAACTTTATGCTCGTGGTTTGACAATGCAGGATGAATGAAAGCACATATAACTGATCAATGAAGGGAACTTCTCTCTGTGTTCATTCAACATTCAAATGTGATTTGGAATATCGAATTAGGATTTTTGGACAGATTAGTATAAATAATATGGTAAAGCTTAACTAAATTGAAGAAATAGTTTATCTTAATGAATTGTTTTATATTTTTATGAGAAGATTTTGACCATAATGGTGAAGCAAATTCAAGATTAATAGAACAAGACATAATTTCAAAAATATTTACTGCTGAAGCAAATTCAAGCTACCATCAAATAAAGTGAAAATCAACTAATTTGACATAGTAACTAGTGGCTTGAGTTTTCTATTTGGAAATGAATTCCAAAGAAACTAATAGAGCCAAATTTTCATACAAACATTAAAGACTTTTGTAGTCCTTTTTCTGATCAACCCTTGAGGGTCTCAACTTCTATACTAAGAGACCTAAGAAAACCTAAAATATTAAGCTTATGTTTAGAACTCGGAAAAATTGAGGAAAATAAAAAAGATAGAGGAAAAATATTTAAAAAACGAATTGATTTTTAAACAAAATTTAGAAATTTTCTTTCCTTTCTCTCGATCGTTCTAATATCCAAACAGAACCTAAGGTCTACTAAATTTCAGCATGTCTGTTCATGCAAATTTCTACATCAAATTAATAAATAAAAAAAATCCCAGATAATTTCCAATAAAGGGATAAAGACCAAGTATTAAACTTCAATTCACCAACACACACACACACACTACAAAGAGTTGAGGTTTACAGCATACGAAATTCAGAACCTTTCCCCTCCAAGCTAAGTTAGCACGTTTGGTTGCCAAGGAAAGAAAACACTCTGCTTCAATACATAGAAAAACAACTAGGAATGCAAGCTCCCTGAATACGCAAACACACACCATTCAAGTATAAGAGCCAACCAAATTTTAAGTTCAAAGTTTCTCTCAATTAATCCTACACTGTATGTAACACCATATTTTAGTGGAATTTCACTATAAGAACAGTTTCATAGCAAGAGATGACATTTATCATCACAGATTTCAGTTTAAAAGGGTAAAAACAAACTTAAATTATTGATGAGGAACTTCCACACACCTTTGCCCAATTGGGTGTTAATTTAGCTTGATCATGGACTGATTGCCCATTGTTACAGTCCCTCTCCCTCTCAAATTTTGTGCTCAACTGAGGCGGAGTTTTAGATTTGTATATTAGATTAATTGTATCAACATCTTAACATACGGTGGACGTGCCGGAGTGGTTATCGGGCATGACTAGAAATCATGTGGGCTCTGCCCGCGCAGGTTCGAATCCTGCCGTCCACGAAATTTTTTGAAACTTAAATCTTTTAGGCAATCCAATATTTTCGTTTCCTCTAAGAACAACTCCAACTGCCGGCTTACTGCGCTAACCTAACTATGTATGTCTAGCTGTAGGGCTTTAGCTTGGGCTCTCCTTTTGCCTCGAAGTCAACTTCAAGTACTGGCTTTCCTAGCTCTATCTCAGTAATCGTAAAATGCAGAATTGGAAGCAGCCTCCGAGCAGCTCTCATTGTTGATATTCTTCAGATAGGTTCCTATCAATCTACATACAGTGGACGTGCCGGAGTGGTTATCGGGCATGACTAGAAATCATGTGGGCTCTGCCCGCGCAGGTTCGAATCCTGCCGTCCACGAATATATTTTAAACTTAAATATTTTAGGCAATATTTTTGTTTCCTCTAAGACAACTCCAATAGTTAGATCTATTTTTTGGAGTTCAAATTCTTTTTTTGAATCTGCTACAGTAAAATGAATAATTATTTAAATCCAAGTGCTTCAATATATAATGGATCGATTTCTTAGCTCCTCTCTCTATCTTTCTCTTTCCCTAAACTGTGCACAAATTTTTTGGCACTTTTAAGAAAAATGAATCCATCTAAACTTGGATTTAAATTTGACTCAAGTTTTAGATCCAAATTATTTTGAATCCACTGTTTGAGCAAGGAATTTGACATCTAAATTCAAAAAATAATCCCAATTCACATAAACCCCTATCATTGGAGTTACTCTAAACCTCTTGTATTTATTTTTTTTCTATATTAAAAAACATCAGAAAATATAATTGAAATCTGATTATTTACAATTAAATAGCAACAATAAAAGTCTCAAACCCGAGATTATAAAATCCCCACTAATTGGGGTAGCTCCAATTAGCATTTCCTGTAAATTAAGCCACCACCGATTCAAGTGGGGGCACTTGTCGTCTTTTTTACTGAAGCAAAAAGGGTCCAGCCCAAAACAACTATTGTTCTGCTGGGTCCAGATCCACAACGTACCCACAACACTGGGAGAGAGTCTGTATCAAAACCACCCCTATTGCATAAGTTGTCAACCAGCTATATTCTTATATTAGTAGCCGATCTGGTGTAATTGGAATTAAAAATGAGTTTAATTAGTTGAAATGGGCTGAGCTCAGTTAAATTAAACCTTTTAAGACAATTATAATCTAGCTTTGACTCGAATTGTGCCAACTCATATGAATATAAAATTCATTCCAAAGATGCTAGCTAGAGAGATTCCAATTATTTATCACAACTACAAAAATTCTCATTCACAACACTCAAAAAGTATCGTTATATCATGTTCACGACACTTGTGTAAAAGTGTCGTTATAAACCTTGTCTTCACCACATTTGTGTAAAAGTGTCATAAACTTATTACTAGTCACGGTACATTTTAGAAAAGTGTCATATTATGGTCACTTCAACGACATTTATTAAAAGTGTCGTGGAAAGTCCAAAAAAAAGTGTTGTCTTTGCCTTTTTTTTATTAGTATATGCCTATAGTCAAGTTCAATTATAAAATTCATTCC
The DNA here is from genome assembly GCA_017140935.1 of Hamamelis virginiana. Taxonomy (NCBI): domain Eukaryota; kingdom Viridiplantae; phylum Streptophyta; class Magnoliopsida; order Saxifragales; family Hamamelidaceae; genus Hamamelis; species Hamamelis virginiana. The sequence goes on along the minus strand of JAESVK010000506.1, from coordinate 3,130,110 downwards.
AAAGATGCTAGAGATTCCTCTTGTATTTATTCCATTAACATCTATTGGAGGGGGAAAATTTTTGACCAAAAAAAATAGATACAACCAAAGGCCTTAAGGCCTTTGGATCATCTCATGCATCAAAACCTTGATGCTTTAGCCCCAAAGCCTTTGATGCTTTCGTTAACTTGTCCTCAAATCAGGATCTCTTACCAAATCAGGACTTTATATATAATTCAAAAAAAGAAAAAGAAAAAAGACATTGCCTCAATCCATAACGAAGAAGCTAGTTTTTTATTTTGAAATCGTTGCACATGAAATGGTTTTATTACCAAAGAGCAAATAAGAGAGAGAGAGAGAGATGGAAAAGAAAAGAAAGAAGGAAAAAAAGCTGGTTATTATTAATGACAGGTGATGACTGAGCATCCAATGAAAACGTAGTTAAAAAAGCTTCCACAGCCTTACTTCTACTGAGACTGAACACTACCACTCTCTCTCTCATACATACACTTATTAATTACAGATTGTACTGTAATTTTTGTAGCCTGAGGTATTACCCAGCAGCAGCAGCAGAAGCAGAAGCAGCAGCTGCCACTCACTCAGATCACTGATGCAAATGGCGAAGGTTATATATAAAAGAAAGAGATAGAGAAGAAGAAGAAGAAGAAGAAGAATTCGGGGTGATTGTACCAATCTTCTTCTATCTTTAGACTTCCTCTTTTCTATCTTTTTCACGTATTTTAAAGCACTCCCACAAACCTTGCCTCACTCCCTTAAAACGGCAAATGCAGAGATGCGTTCCTTGTGTTTCAGCGCATAAAAGCTTTCAAATAACTCCAGAACAGAAATACCCCCTTCTATACCTATTTATTCCCATCTATATAAATCATTTCACCTAGCTACTACCTACCTACCTACCTATACACACAGATTAAATAGAGTCTCTTGCTCCCTAGGGTTTAATTTTACCTTTTTTTGTAAAACCTTCTTCTGTGAAACTCTATTCATGCATACATTACATACATACATCCGGCCAGTTGAATTATATATACATGATTCTTTTATTTATTTAAGCAATCTAGCTACTTGTTTGGATCATGGGAAATGAATGAGATCGAGAGAAGTACGAGTAAAAGTTGTAGAGAAAAGGAATCCTCTTAGAGATCGAGCAATTTTCAGTATTAATTTTTCTCATGAATTCGTTGTCTGCTTAAAATATGAAAGAAACCAAAAGCTATTTGTATGAGAATATATAAAAGCAATCATTAAAGGCTGTTTGGCAATTCTGAGAATGGATCACTCTCCGACTAATCTCTACCTTTTTAATAACCCATTTACCATTTTTGCAGTTTGATTTGAAAAAACTGTATTTTTATGTCTTATTTGCTGTATATATAAGAGAAATACCAATAAAATAAAACTGACCCAAATAGGCCCTTGACCTTCTGATCTTTATATATCAAACAATATTATCAGCAAATAAAACTTGTCCAGGGTTAGAAGATTTTGGTCATGGCCATTCTACCGCTCTCGCCACCAAAAAATCAAGAAAAAAAAAACAAAAAAAACAAAAGCATTCACGTGTACGTATTTATGTTGATCGAATCCAGTGATTAGATAGTGAACCTATAATAACATTTATATATATATTAGAGGCAAGGATAGATTTCTCCCTTCAAAAACCAAACAGGCCTTACTAAGCAAGAAAGACAAACAGGCCTTACTAAGCAAAAGATTTAAGAAGTAACAAGAAAGACAAAAATGAGAAATAATGGCAAGATAATAGAAGCTCAGAGAACATATAGCAATTCACTGACACAATCTCAGCGAGAGAGAGAGAGAGAGAAGAACATTCATTGGTCTATTTTGGTGGGGATATTAGCTCCACATGAAAAGGGAAACCAAAAAGCTGTGTTTGGATTTTCAGTTCACAAGCATCACACATAAATGTGAAAAACAAAGATTAACACAAAAACAAAACCAAACTGCTACCCTTTTCCTGCTTTTAAAATGAAAGCTTGAGAGACAAATCAACAGAATTAGAAGCACTTGGATCACCACTTGTAGTACTAGTTGTAGTTGATGTTGAACCTTGTGCACCCAATTTTGACTCCTTTCTACAAGTCCTTCCCCCATCTTTGCCTGCAGGGAAGAACTCATACTCCATTAAAACGCTTCCACTCACTGCGTTTCCCTTCCTGTGAATCGCCATTACCTCTACTTCCTACAATACCCATCAATCCCAACCAATTCAGATTTCTACATTGCTTTAATTTTTTTTTTTTTTTTTTGACAAAAAATCACAATTAATATATTCTAAAAATATGTGGGATACATGTTGAAGAAGGTATCACCTCATCAGGATTGCCGCCGGCACACCTCGCCGCTCTTCCGAGATTCAATTCGAGGAGATCACAGCCGTTGATTGGTGATCTCTCTGTATTAATCTTCTTTCTAGTATCTCCATTGAACCCGAAATGCTCTCCATTGATAGGTTTCTTCTTGAACAAATGGTGAAATTAAGAATTTAAGGACAAACATCTAAACATAGAGAAGACAGAGTTCATTATACAATAATGCTCCGTTTGGTTGCCAAGAAAATGAAGGAAAAGAAGATTTTGAAACGTAGATATTTCATCACTTGGGATTTGGAAAACCTAAAAACCTCAACTCAAATGAATCTAGTACCAATGTTGGGATTAGTTGAGATTAGTTTCTTCAGAATTTTGAAGCCAAAACAACATAAAACATGGAGTAATATTCAAAACATCATTTTCTTTTCCTTTTCCTAAGTTTTCTCGGCAAACAAACGGAGGACGTACTTTTAGTAGAGCATTAAAAAACTAAACTCATGTTACTCATCACCTTAACACAGGCATCATACTGATCAGACACACACTGCATCTTTGGCATTGAAGTGAGCTCTTTCGAGGTCTCAAACACATTCCCAATCCGAAACCTAGGATCCGAAAACCCAACTCTAAACGGATCCACCTGAACCTGATCCGTAATCCCATTAAACCCTCCATTTGCAATCCTCTGAAGCATCAAAACCCTGTTCAAACCTGACTGGTGATCACCACTGCTCATCATCATCATCGTTCCATAGTTTGACGGCGCATTATTAAACGGCACCGTTACGGTACCACTGGGCGGGTTGGCAAATGAATGAGGAAGCTGATACTGAAACTGGGCATGGTTTTGAGGAGTGAGAGAGTGATGAAGTGAGCTGTTGGTCTCTGTCATCTTCTTCCATTCTTCGTGCCTTAGCCGCTCAAGTTGAGCCACACCCATGCCTCTCTGAGGTTTCTTTTGTGAATGAGACTTCGATTTGCTTGACCTTTTTCCTTTTTGTTTTGCTGTTTCGGGCTTCATTTCTTCCGACCCAATAAGGGTTTTTGTGGGTTCTTGCCTTGTCGGGTCGTTTGAGGCCATGAGGAGAAGTGGCGTAGCCATTGGAGAATGGTTGGTTTGAGAGAGAGAGAGATGGGTTTGTAGACACAGCAGGATGGTATGTTGCTTGAGAGGGAGTTGGGTTTTTTATAAGAGATTTTATATATATATATATATATATATATATATATAGAGAGAGAGAGAGAGAGAGAGAGAGATTTGTGTGCTCAATACTGTGTAGAGAGATAACGAACCAGAACTGCCCCTAAAAAATATGGAAGGACATGGCACTATCTATGCCTGTTGTGTTCGAATCTGAGTTTTTTAGGATGTGTTTGGGAAGTCTAGCTGAAAATTTATCAGTTTAGGCCTAATTTTTAACTGTTATTTGATATTTTACAATTCAGCTTAGACTTGATTTGAAAAAAAGAATTATATTAACACTTTTTTTTTATACAAAGTTGAATAAATTTAAAAATCTGCCAAAAAAAAAGAATAAATTTTAAAAAATATATATTTATACTTTTTTTATACGTTGAACAAATTTATAGGAAAAAATAAACCTGCAAATAATATTAAAATAAAAATTAATCAAATTTATTTTCACTTGAATCAAATTTTCTTATTTAACCTGTCAAGACAACTCAGGAAGTAAATTAAGGATTGCGCCTCATGAAATAAAGATCTTGGAATCGAACTTTTGCATCTTATCATCTTATCGATGATTTCATTCATTTTAGAGATTACTCTGAACCCAAACCAAAGCAGAATATATGAAGAAGAGGGCTAATTCCACACTTGCCTTCTCTATTTCCGGACACATAATCCTTTTCCTATCTTTTGTAACTTCACTATTCGGACAACCAAGCCTGTACAAAGACCACCAAAGTTTCACCAGAAATAGTAAAAATGGGATTTAGATTTCACCCTTTTGATTAACAGGGTGTTGATCAATTTAGTGTAGAGAAACTTACACTAATAAGTTACAATTAATAGAAAAGTCTTAGATCTGAGCTGATTTTGAAAATAACAAAAATACAGAAATGTTAATAGACCTTCATGTGGTCAGTAACAAAATAAATTTTGAAAATCTGATCATTTGATTATAGATCTTGTTATATATGCCGCGCCTGTCAAAAATCACAGTGATCCAACAATCAGTTTTAAATAATTAAAAAAAAATTGATCAAGAAAAAATGATGTTAGTTTGAAAAATAACATAGTCACAATTTTTTAAGTAATATTTAAATAAAAAAAAATAGACCGTTGGATCACCATGATTATTGCTAAAAAAATGAATGAAAAACATAAAATTATTACTAAAAAAATTGTCATTCAGTACTCAAGTCAATACAATAAATGAGGATCTTAAGATCCCCTCAAACAAGTATGTGAAAGTATATCAGGCATTAATATAGGTGGCTAATAGATGTTGATCAAAAAGATGATCAAGAACAAATCCAAATCTGTAAAAATGAACTTCCATAGCTCCCCAACCTCTTCCATCGAGCTAGAAAATGTATAGTCACAAACCCAGTTGCACTCTGTAGCATTAGCAAAAGGTGTTTATCACTTGCCCCCAAGAGGCGCGTGAACAAGAACTCTTCACGACAGGTCCCCACTACACACGTGTATAAGATCTGATATTCCTCGCCGATCTTGCCGGCCGTGGTCGAAACATTACCGCGTCGGTATGTACTAAAATAAGCAAGCGGGCGCATTGTAGCACAGTGACAGTCTCCACGAAATTAGAAGGTAATCATTGGGTTCCATTTTTCTATTATGTTTTTTAGGGTTAATAATTACACTATTTTTTCTTTAAGCCACTGTGACAGGGGTGCAAGTGAAAAGGGTAAGGGTTAACCTAGGTCAAGGGTGGAATTCCCTCTAATATAAATAATAAAATTAAATTAAATTAAACACCCCCCAAAAAAAAAAAAAAATTACACCATATTTCAAATATAGTAGCATGAGAAATGATAGCATCTTTCATGACAAGTTGCTAATCGCACTTGCTTGGTTCAATGGTTCATTTTTCTCTTTTAATAGGATAAAATTCTGAATTTCATTTCAGGATGAGGCTCTTGGCTCATTCGTTGCTTATTTCTCCATTTAAGAACTAACCCTAATATCATTTGGCACCAAAAAAAAAAAAAAAAAAAAAAAAAAGAATCATTTTTTGAATATGTGTCTTTAAAAATATAAAAATTAGAACACCTTCGAAAATAGTCACTCGTCTTAAAATTAAAAATAAAACACAGTATTGTATCTGTATGGTAAAGAGCACGATTATTTGGCACTTCTCAAAATTTATCCATCTTTATAAGCATTCTAGTCCATTGATTTAATGGTTTGATCATGGGAGGTTAGAGTCCATCAACATATCAAGTGTTTATGGGGTTCTTACCATAACTGGTTAATTACCCATTTTTATGATCTTCTAAATGTTCAACAGTCTTTAGCAATCATAGATAGTAAGATTTGGTCATGAATATATGGATCTGCCTATGATATAGGTTGTAATCAATACTAGGCTCATAAGAGGAAATGTTAAAAAGCTGACTCCCATGTAGTACCTTCTAATATGGTAGCCCCATAATTTTTTTGAAAAATAATAATAATAAAACAAATCAACACTCTCTTTGTACTTTTTATATGGAGAGGACCGAGTTTGGATTTGTTGTTCATCTGACAGGTGATCACCGTTAGACGGCCGACACGTGTGCAAGAAAAGGGATCCAATGGCTCACATAAGAAATGCTCAAATTTGGTGTGTTTTGGATCACCTGTCAGATCCATGGGCCTTTCTTATGTGAGCCATTGGATCTCCTTTCTTACACACGTGTTGGCATCCAACAGTAATCAACTGATCACCTGTCAGATCAACAGCAAATTCAAACTCGAGAGGACCATTTTAATATTTCATGGTAAGACTTTAGCTAAAAGATGTTTAAATAGTTCGGTTTTTTTTTTTTCTTCATTTTTTTTTTTAATTGTAATTAATGTTTACATTGGACGGTATTCTACCCTAGACCTATTCTAATCTTAATTCTTTTCTTCTTACATCCTCTTTAGCTAATTGAACTAACTCTGGTGATCGCCTTTTTAAATTATGTGTTTATTTGTAAGATGAAATGCTTCTTGACCAGTCTAGGAAGTACCTTTTCTCCTCTTATCTATAAAGGAAAGCCTAACAATACAACACGATCATTTCTTGCAATGGGTATCATTGATTTACACCAACTTAAATTTAAACTAAACTTTATGTCCATGCTTGCATTTTTGGAATATATGATAGTACATTGTTTTTTTAATAGCAAAGGTAAGTCTTAGGGAGGGGGGACTATTATTTTTAGTACTTTGCTCCAAGTTTTAGGGCAAATGCCACCCTTGAATAATTAGTCGCGATGGTGAAAGATATTGACATAGTATTATCACATTACGTACTATCATTATATTACTACTCGATCGATCCTTACATTTTTTTTTCTCCATTTAATTTGACCATGTTATTTTAAAAATATATGCTTTAATAATATGGTGCACTTCATATTAATCACGAAATCAATTTATAGGAAAAAATAGATTTACTCTTTCTCTTATTTTATTTTTACCATTGACAAGTTTGTATCAATGACTTCTTTTACCATGCATGAAAAATTGTACTAGTACAACAGTTGTCATAAAAATCATTGCCAAACAAACCTTTTAGACTCTTATCACAAGAAAGAAGTTGTTGCACTTGCTATCCAAGGAAGCCACGATCATCATTTGGCAACACCCCCTAGCTCCCAACCCAAATTGAGGAAGAGTACGTCTTGGATATTATGCAAAATATTGCTCAAAAAGGTTCCATGTTCATCAAGGGAACACTCCCAAAGTGTACCCAACTATATAATTGAGTCCCTAGCCTCTATCTTTTGTGACAATTCTCTCTGCTCATGAAATCTCCAATTTCTTAACAAAAAAATGTTATTTTCATTATCGCTTTTACAATGCAATTCAGGAGCTGACAAAAAAATATATTAAAATGAACTTACATGTACACATCAGAAGCTCAATAACATTATACTAAATGAGACAAAGAACATCAAATTTTGATTAGTACGTGTGAACGAATCATGTGAAAGGATCATGTAATTTTTTACATGCATTAAGATATTTACTTATAAATCTTGAAAAGACCCTTTATCCAATGAGGGGCCGAGATGCATAATTTGAAAATCATGCATTAATGCACTTTACAATTAGGAAAAACTCAATGCATGAGGGTACATAATAACATTTCTCTACAATATGAAAGCTCTATCAATGATCAATGATTGGGTAGTTTAATGTTATATAATCTCATTTTACAAAAAAAAATATATCAAATTAGAATACATGAAAAATGCATTATCGATATTAATCATTTATTAATATTAATCAAAATAATTTAGGGTACGAATATATTTATATATAATAAAATTGAAAAAAAAAAAAAAAAAGTCCTCTAGGAAGAATCAAAACATGTTTGGATATAAAACCAAATCCCATGTTGAATTAGGTGCAGCACCAAAATGCCATGCAGCCCACAACCTCTCCCTACATACATTCCGTCCCATCTCCGGTCAAGCATCTGAAGAGAGAGAGAGAGAGAGAGAGAGAGAGAGAGATTCATAAAAATCCAAATTGCGTGAGCAACCAACGCGTGTCGATACGATTCGGATGAGAGATTTCTGAATCTCAAATAAATAGGGGCGTTCGGTACCACACTCCGCCGTCCTTACCCCACACAAATGACAAGCCCCATTACCATGAAAACCGTGAGGTATCTGTCAAATCGAACCCTGCCACGTAATCAAATTTCTATAAATGGGCCTTGATCTTTTTCTAGATTTCCAGGTGGGCCTACCAAAGGAATGGAGGATCTGAAAAGATAGGCTGGCAGGGGGCCCACATTGTGTGGTCCCCAATATATACGGCCGCAGGTGGTGGGGTCCACATGGAGTCGAGTAGTGGGGCCAGGCGATTTTTGCTCGCCTGTCCGAGGAAAGGGAAAATTTTAGAGAGAGAAATGAGGGGAAGAGTGTGTGTACGGTTAAGGCGGCTGGGTAAAGCGACCTACGTGGAGGGCATTAGGAGAAGCTAAGGGCACATATAGGCCCGTTTGGAATCAGAATCACAAGCATAATCAGTAGAGAAGCAGAGAAGCTGCTCACCCTTCTCTCAAAATCGATTTTTATAAATTTTGAAGCGGCTTCTTCATTTGCCAAACGCTCCCAAGTCTGCAGAATCACAAAAGAAGCAGCTTCTCTTGCTTCTGCTTGTCTAACTAAACAAGCACATAAAAAATTTATATGAATTTTGGGTACATACACAGATTTTTTTTTTTTTTCTGAACATACATATATGATATATAAACTTAAACAATGTTGTTATAAGCTGTGTAATGCATGATATATTTTGACAAATTATTGAATTAGATAATACTTATGAATTTTGTATTTACTAATAATCAAAGCAATTCAATAGTTGTTTCTAAAGGAATCAATTTGAAAAAATTAGTGACATTTTAAAAAATAAAAAAAATTACAATTTTTCGATGTGACATTTTTCAAATGATTATTGTTATTTAGGATCAACATGAAATTCATAAAATAGATAGTCAACCCATAGTTTTTCAAAATCTATATATTGTGCATTTGATCCTATATAAATTGCCTTATGATAGACTCCCTGAATAAAACTACTTAGATTTTTAGTTAACATAGGATAGCTATTTTCAAAATAAACTGTTAGATTATATATTCATTTTATGCATGTCAAAAATCAACGTGATTCGATGGACGATTTTGAAAATACTGTAAAAAAATTTATCAGTTCACCATCGCATGTTATCATAGTTTTTTATGACTGTACTTTAAAAATCAACAGTCAAATTATTATAATTTTTTGTCATGCATGACATTTATAAAAAAATTATATAATCCAACAATCAATTTTTTTAAATGCTTACCCCATATTAATTAGAAACTCAAATCCTCACATAAATTTACACAAATATATATAAAGGTTTTATAATATAGTATGTTTAAGTAAAATTGAAAAAGTTGACACGTGTAAGGAGAGGGCGCGTTTGGTGGTATGCTGGTAAAGGGCAGACATGGTGGATTCTTGGTTTCTGGGGAAGCAGATTGTGCCCTGCATGGAATGATTGAAGGCTATGTGCGGCTAAAGTGTGCTTCCTTTAGGACGGGGACCACTTCACACGACTAACTTCACCTCATTTATGCATTCGCCTTCTCCTTTCCTAAATTGTCCCAAATTGGTAGCATAATTACCGGGTCAGCCCAAGTGTGCATTTGCAATCCGATTGGATTAGTTTTTGCCTACAATTATAAATAACTATATTCAAACTATCAAAATAACTTTTTATAATAAAAAGTGATTATGATGTGAGATATGTGGACAAGTTTTGCAAACCATCCTATTATCTCTTAAATTATTAAAAAAAAAATTAAAGAAAATATTCTAAAAAGTGATTATCACTTCCATATCTTTAACTCGAATAACATTTTGAATTTCATAAGTAATTTTAGGCAAAATAAATTCAAACAAAATATTAATTTGTCAGATAATTTAAGCAGTCAAAAATCACGTATTATAAAATGAAGGTCCTAATTGAATCTTGACACCTTGATTATGCATGTAAGAAATTTGCAAGTAATCTCGCATATTTTAATATTTAGTTTAGGTCTAAATTTAACTAGAAATAAACCTATGATACCTTACGTTGTGTATATATATATACTCAATTTTATTTATTTATTTATTTTTTTTTTTTGGGTTTGGATTTGGTAAAGAGAGAGAGAGAGGGTGGGTGTTGGTGTCCCCTAGTGGTTGCTATAAGGATAGAGGGAATAGAGTAACTGTTAGTTCTCGCTTTATGCAACTTGTGTAAAAGCGTACCTACTTTAGGGCAAAATAGCAAACTGTTAGTTCTGGCTCCGTACAACTTGTGCAAAAAGACCCAGAGAAAGATACTGATATAAATATATTGAGAGAGAGGGTCCTCTCTCTCTCTCCACCTGTTTCTTTCACTCATTATTACCATTTTGCCCTATCACGGTCTGCATGCAGAATATAGATCATTATGTCCCGACCAAACCCTGGTAAACGTTGGATGGTCCGAATAACAATGGCAGTGGGTACACACATCAGGATCTGTACATCCCTTAGCTTACACTTGGGATTTTATTTTATTTTATTTTTTTGAGCGGACATTATCAACAAATTTAATTCAGACGATGTTGCTCATCAAACTCTATACGCCGTCCAAAGGGTGCAAAATTAGTGGATTAAGTATTCCCAAGTCTTTTTCACATTTTTATATGCTAAATATGTTACACTTGGTCCACTCCTTGCCTAAGCAACTCACTATTATTGCTTCCTTGTAACCAATACTCCAGCACACACTCCAATTTATATAAATATATATATATCAAATGATATGCATTTGTGATATAGTAATTCTTAACCTTCAATCGACTTGATATTTAACAAACATGATGCATATAAAAAAGCAAATATAAACTATCATGTTTCTCAAAATACAAAACAAGTCTTGAATTTGTATAAAAACTCATATTTATTGAACTTGAACCCGTATAAACAAATTTTATATGCACATCCACTCTAATTAAAACAAGTGAAAATTATAAGATAAGAGCAAGTGTAAGGGGTGATCACATATCCTCTAACCCATATATATAAATGATACAGAACACTGTTATCTAAGCCTGGCCAGCTGGCCCGGACCAATGCTTGCAAAGTGCAACCATGATGGTCACTTGCAAGAATTTGGCTAACTCAATCAACACCTAATACCCCCATTTAAAGTCTATTGGCAAGACTGCTTCAAAAGACACTAAACATTTTGAAACAGGAGGGGGGGTGGGGGTGTTTTCTTTACTTAGGGCCTAAGTAAAGGTAGAAAAACTGAAAGTTGAGGTAGCAAGAAAAAACCTTTCTAACTTTTTTACTTTTAAAAGTAGAAAAACTGAAAGTAGAAGCTTATCCTAACATGCCCTTAATCATTTAAGTATCCTGAATCCTCTTGCTTTATTATTATTATTTTTCTGTTCTATTTTTTTTTTCTTCTCTCTTGTTTGAAATACTACAATTTAATTCAAAAAATAAATAAATAAAAATGTAGAGTCAAGGAATACAATATAAAAAATGAAGATTACAGAACAAAAATTGAGCTTATGATCCACCTAAGGCTTAATCCGAATCTATTTACATATTTAACATCGTCTTCCCAAATGCTATACTTTCAGGGAGGATAAATGACGCACACAACATCCATTTTCCAGGTGCAGCAAGGCGTACTCTATGCATTTTTACCTCAACCTCCACCTCTGATAATGCAATTCTTATCCGCTGCATCAACATTATTAGAAAATAAAATATAATAAATCAAGTGGGGAAGAGAAAAAATGAACAGCCTCAGATGCATGCAAACACACACAAGGTATAGATTTTAGAACTAGACCTCATGAAAGTCGAACTCCGGATCTTGAGCTTTTGAGAATCCATAAACGTGGATCGTGGGCAAGGTATATTTTTCATCCTTGGGGGTTTTTCTGAATATTCCCCTGAATGCATCTGCCAATAGACGGGAAAACATTGAGAGAGAGAGAGAGAGAGTTGTGTGGCAGTAATTATATGGCTTCATCAAATTTTGAAACTGAGATGATTTTAAGGCTTCCAACTTGTAATGATCACAACTTTCTGAACATTATATGCTGCATAGGACAATTTCATTATAAAACAGGTCAAGGTTCCTTAGATTTTAAACACGTTTGGGCAAATGAACACCAATCCATAAAGGTTGATAATGCCATGCACTTCATTAAGTTTCAAATACAACAATAATTCTGCATTCACCATAATAGTGCAATAATGGTTTTTCAAGACTGAAACCAATTGTAAGTACCCATCTCCATTCTATCATGGAGAGATCTTAGTGTGTGTTAGTAAAGGAAAGAGTGGGGGTCAGAGTGAACCTACATTGTCCCCTCCACGGTCACACTGTTTACCACCAAACCTTCATGAAGAATCTAATCTCTAACATTCCCTATGCTGCCATAATTACTCATCTCTTTTACTTCTCTTTCTAAGCATTTAAACTTACCCAGTTAAAATTTCACATAGAACAAAAATGTTCATATCAATGTATCATTGTCTGTTGGTTTTGACATCATCAGAAAGCTTATCCAATAATACATTTAGCGAGCCTAACCTTGCAAAATTCAGGAACAAGAGTTTCCTATTTCTCATAAAAGTGCTTGTTAAGCCCACTAGAGTCATAATTATCTTGGGATGGATGTACTTTGACCTAAGAGTACCAATTTACTTCAAATTTCAAATTAGGAGACAAGAACATTTTTATATTTGTACTTTTGCTGCTACACAAGGAGTGGCTTCTCTATTATAGGCAGGACAATAGTTTCTGAGACAAAAGGTTCACGTTAGCCCCATTTTACATCAAAAAAATAAACTAATTTCTTTTTTTAAAGAGGGAACAAACCTCACTTTGAAACCTAGGTTGGTTGGTCATTTGCAGAACCACTGTTTGAAATAAAATTTAAAGAAATCCGAGCCACTTTGAAACTACACTATAATCACTTAAAGTATTTTACCGGTAAGAAAAGCGACCAGCTAAAAATGACAAAATAAATGAGCAATTCTCATATCTTAAATTCAATCACCAAAAGAAAAAAGGGGGAAGAAAAAGTTTTATCTAGGAAAAATTTAGCAGCGCACCCAGATACTCCGCAGCATCATTTGGCAAATTCATTACTACTTGTGTGATCAACTGAGCTTTTTGGCTTGTAAATACAGCATTGATGAACCTCCTTCCATCCATGTTAAATACCTAGAAAGCAAGACACAAAAATCCTTAGTGTGTATGACACATCTACAAATCTATATGTATATATGTATATATCTTTATCAATTCCCAAAACTGAGATCAAAATCCGTACTAGGAATCAAAATAATGAAATTGGTTTGACTGCTACTGTGCTGCATAGCACAACATGGTTCAAAGAAACATATACAATTTTCCATGCTTATTAGATAATTATGAGCAATTCAGAAGTTTAACCATTAAAGAATGTTCAAACAGTTTCATACAGCAGAGCAAGTTCATTTTTCATTTTTGTACCCAAAATTTTACGAAGATCTAATGCCAAATAATCCAACAAGTACAATTTCCATTTTCAAACTGGAATACTCAATATTCTGAGAGTAATTGTGAATGTGCTATCTTCTATCATTCAGGTAGAAGAAATTTTTTAAATAAATAAAAAAAAGTGATAATTATGACAAAAAATAAAGAATTCAGTATTTTTTGTTATTCTTCTGTAAAACAAGAAAACAAGAAAATAAATACAATAAAACTTACATGACAGTGGCAAAAGTCATACCTCAATCTTCCTCTCAAGTTTGTTGAGGACACTATTTCTTTCCAGATATTCAACCGCATAAGGGTTCAAATCATTAGCATACACACGTTTCACTTTCTTTGCAGCAGATATAGCTATTGGACCAACGCCAGCAAAAACATCACCTGTTAAATGCAGAAAATTTGATCACATGTATGTAAGCATCTAAACAATAATATTATTTAACAATTTTAGAGAGATTTTTTAGTTTTTATTTTTTTATTTTTTTTATTTTTTATTTATTTATTTATTTTTTTTTTTGATAAGCTGAGAATTTAACATTATGGGAGACAGAAAAAGTAGGTAGTAGAAGTTTCAAAATGAAGAGATCACCCGGTTATAAAAAATGTCTAATCAAATAAATTCCAAAGATGTGTGATCCCTTTCAAGCTAATAGCAGGATTAAAAATGATAATGGCAAAACCCCAAAAGTATGCATGTTTTTAATGCAGAACCAAGACGATTTTCCTCTTTTTCATAAAGGTAGGAAAGAGTTAAGGAAGACATAATGTCTGCCTACATATTCCAACTTCATCATTATTGAATTGTCACTAGCAGCATAAGAAAACCAGACTCCCATATTTTTTCATTCTTTTAATTTTAAGATCTAATTGAGCCAAGAAATCTGCTTCTTAATTTCCTTCCCTATAAACACACTAACTCTAATTATATAAGGTTTACTATGTTCGGAGGCACTCTATACTGGGATAACATATTCTTGAGTACATAACATTAATAATTTGCAGCAATCTAAGTTGACTAAAGGCAAGGTATAAACATACAAACAACATCATTGCGCGTAAAATAATTGAGAAGCCTTTGCCTTTCGGTTGCAAGCTTTGAATTCCAATATCTGCATAAAAGAAAAAGAAACATTAAATCTTCACTTTCTTTATTCTTTACTTTTTCTTTTTTCTTTTACTTTAAATCCTTCTAATGGACTTGAGAAATTAAATTAAAGGCATCCATCATGAGGAATTAAATTTAAATGTATCCATAACCAAAACATCAAAGCCTTTGTTGAAAGGCAAGAAATTATGGGAATATATAATCTAAAGGAAAAATAGGACAGTTCCACAAGGCAAAGGACACATAAGCTAAATGTGAAGGGAATTAACAGAAGAAGTCAACAAAATCAACAATTCATTTGTTGTTGAAATAAACATCTAATGTAATTCATCAATATAAGCCACAAACTGATAAATGTTTTCTCGGACTGGAAGTCAAATCCTAAGTCAAAATGCCAAAACATTCCTGGAAACGTTTTGTTGACAGTCAAACTTGGAACATGAAAAAATCAAGATATTTAGCTTCATTGTTCCACAACCTGTATGGCAGTCTACTCCTCGACAGTGATCCATCATTTACACTTTGAATCTTTAATCTACCTTATGTGATGTGCTATATTTATGAATTTCCAAGTATTCCAGAAAAGCGTATAGCCAAAATGAGGATGTTAAAATGGATGAGTGGAAATGCAAGAAAATATCATATAAAACTTTGAATGTGAGATTTTAGAGGTGGAACCAATTGAGGACAAATGAGGGAAAGTGGACTGAGATGGTTTGGTCACGAGCAATGAAGACAACTCCTCGACAGTGATCCATCATTTACACTTTGAATCTTTAATCTACCTCATGTGATGTTATATTTATGAATTTCCAAGTATTCCAGAAAAGCGTATAGCCAAAATGAGGATGTTAAAATGGATGAGTGGCAATGCAAGAAAATATTATATAAAACTTTGAACATGTATGTGAGATTTTAGAGGTGGAACCAATTGAGGACAAATGAGGGAAAGTGGACTGAGATGGTTTGGTCACGAGCAATGAAGACTAATGAAAACATCAGTTCGAAGCAGTGATCCAATTCAAGTCGAAGGTGCCAAAAGGAAAAGAAGAATACCAAAATGGAATGTGCGTGGAAGTAGCGAGAGAAGCCACAAGCAACAAGGATTTGGTGGAGGATATGCAACTAGAGAAAGCTAAATTGTAAAAAAGGAATCGCGTAACCAACCTCAAGTAATTGGGGTTAAGGCTTTGCTAAGTTGACTTGAGTTACTAATGCCCCATATAACTCTTCCCCTAAATTTTGCTGCTATGAATAAATAACTAAACTTAATACCAACTGTGTCTGCAGAAAACCCACTCAACTTGAGAACTATGACTGTGTCAAAACAAGTCAGCACACGTGTTAGGGTGGGGTGCCCAACTAAGCAGAAAAGACCAAATTGGGGGTGTCCTTCTAACATAAGTTTTCTGCATAATGTGGAAACACAATGGTTAACAAGTTGTGATATGATATCATTTCACATTTGAGAAAGTAGATATTCAACAAAATAAAGTTAAATTTCCCACTAGCTTGCAAGGAAAGGAGAATATACACTGTCGCTAAATCAACATGAAAACGCAATCCATTCTCAACTACTGTAGCCACAAGGGAATGATTTCCAGCTAAAACCTCAAGCTGCATCGTTCTGTAGTCATTTTGAATGGCATCAATCTTATTGACAACTGTTTGTATCTTTGGCTTGTTTTTATCCAGAACTACCTGAAGGAAGACAATCCTCTTCTGTTAGACAGAGACAGTTTATTACTATACTACTCAATTCCACAATACATTGTCTAAAATGTAAAAATGTTGATTCATAGAACCAATTACCTTTGCAATAAGCTTCTTGTATGGTAGGTGTTCATCTCTCAGGTTCAGGCGTAGAATATGCCCAACTATTTCAAAAGCTGAAGGCACAATCGTATCATTTGGTAGCAAGGCCTCTAAGATCTGCAAGTAACATATAGGAGTTAGAATTCCCATTGATTTTACAAACTTTTAGCAATTCTCAGTATGCCAGGTCTCCCTGATTGACGGGTATGATTAATGAATTCCTTCTAAATTCCAAACAGCCTCTGCTCGATCCCCCCAGAGAGAGAGAGATGAGAACCGCTTGTCTAGCTGTCCAGGTGCAAAAGAATGCTCCACTCTTAGGACAAATAAGTGGAACTTAATGTTTACTGGTCGTACTTTAGAAATTATGAGAATACATTATACCAGTCTTGAGCAATAAGAGGTTCAGTGTGTGATCAGAAGCAATTAACTTCCATCAAAAGTAAACATTTATACCATCTTAGGCAAAGAATGTATAAAACAGAGTCAGCTGCATAAATAATTTCCATCACTGCTTATAGAAGATAAGCAAAAGAAATACATTTGGTAATCATAACCTTTTTATATGAATACCTCATTCATCAGCCAGTAATTATAAAACAAAGTCATCTTGCATCTCACAACCTCAAAAGTTGATGTCGCACTTTGTCCTGCATTTTCTTTTAGCATTGCCTGTAGAAAAAGTATTAGAATATTAAAAATAATAATTCTCCTCTACAAAAAAACATGATTTTTAATACTTCATAATCATAATAAAAAGTAAGATAGATTAGTAGAAAAAACATGAAGAATCCCACATTTCATAATATACCACCTACTATGGTAAAGAATGTTAACAAGCAACTTCTGTAATGGCGGCAAAGCTATGGAAACATTAGAATTTACAAATACTATATAGAGATTAGAGAAGCACAAATGGAATTCACAAATATAATCAGCAACTCACAGAGTACATTAAGGTGAAGAAACAGCCACCTTGATCGCCTCAGGCATCTCTTCAATGCTTTTATCTGCGTACCGCTCATCCAAAAGCAACAATCTCGTTGAACCCCTCCATTTTTTCCCTTTAAACTCGTCTCCCAGCAATCCACTCAAATCCTCTTCTTCTTCTTCTCTCTCTTCCACAACTTCCACAGTAACAAAATCACTCTTCCTATGCCACTTTTTCCCCTCAGATTCTTCCTCCTCCTCCTTCCTCTTCTTCTTCTTCTTCTTTGGCCTCGATAACTTGGCTAAGTTCTTAAATTTTGCAAAACCCCGTGAATCAAACGTCTTCACGAGCTTTTCCCTGTATAGAACCGGACTCAAAACGCCACCGTCTCCCTCGGCTTTCCCGTAAATACGTCGATTCAACGAGTCGAGATTTTCTTCATCATCCCTTTTCTCGCTCAACAACTTGGTGAATTCTTCGTCCATGTCGTCGCCGGGAACCCTAGCGACGTTGCGAATGCGAGGCCAGTTCAAGAGGTGGCCTCTGAGGCGGGTTTCGAGGGCGAAACAGTCTTTTGAAGGTACTCTAATGGCGGCGATGTCAAAGACTCGAGTGAAGCTATCGTAATCAATTACACACTCTTCTGTCGCTGCTTCATTGTGCTCTTCGTATTGATTGAAGATTTTGAGAGGAGATTGGGATTGGTGTTGTTTGGTGCCTTTTTGAAGAGAGGGTCCGTAGGAGAATGTTTGGTCTAGGGTTTGGGTTTGGGATGAGTTGGTGGTGGAGAAGAGAGAGAGTGTGGGGGGTTTTGGAAGTGAGGGTTTACTGGGAAAGAAACGGTTTGAAGAGAGAATGGTGAAGGAGAGAGAGTAAGGTCGAAGGACTAGCTTAGTCGCCATAACCATGGCCACAAGCACACACTGAGTCACTGGTGAAGGGATTATATATATATATATATATAAATATGAAAATTATCACAATCATTTATTTGTAAGCTCACACAAAAAATACCCTTATTAATCAGTTTCTCATTCTCTGCAATCACAAAGCTTGAAACATTTTTCTTAGCCTTGCAATAAACAAAATCATAAAGCTTCAAAATTTTAAATTTTTTTTTTAATTTTCTGCTCTCTCAGCAACCAAACAGAGCTGGGTAACGAATTTCTGTTAACATTTTCACAATATTATATGAACACTGTACTGAACCCCAACGAATCATCACGGAAGCAGCAATCTAAGACCAGACGTCCTGCATGAACTCTTCCCTCGATAAAATCGAACACTGTTTAACAAATCACAAGATTAAATCAAGCTGAAGTATATATTCAAAGTGAATATTTAAGATTAAACCGTATAATACATTAATTTCATCTGCTGCATTGTAAATTTTGTGGTCCTAGCTTCCGGGCTGAAAAATTACATTATATTAATCTGTGCATCATAAACATAAATGAAAATAAATTTATTTAATTTATCAAAATACCCCATTTCTTGCAGCAATGTGACAATGTTGAATGAAAGTAAATATGTGATAATATTTCCAACCATGACTAGCCAAAATGATCAAATACTCCCTCTGTCCCACAAATATAGGCCAAAGTGGTCAAGGCACGCATTTTGAGAAAACTGATTAAATATTGATTTGGTCATATTTTTCCAATTTTTTTTAAATACTATTCTAGTCTTATAGTAGTAGAGTATTTTAAAATAATTAAAAAAATATGTCCAAATCAATATTTAATCAGCTCCCTCAAAATGCGTGTCTTTACCACTTTGGCCTATATTTGTGGGACGGAGGGAGTAGTATTTTATCTCTTCCCCAAAAATACTAACCATTGCAGCCATACAAGCCATTTTAGATAGGCAAAAATATTTTATTATTTTTTTGGATTCAAAGTACATTTTAAAGAGAAGTATTTTAAAGGAATAAGTGAGGTGGCAAATATGGCTATCCTCTCTTTCCTTGTTAGATTTTGCTAGCCATTTGGGGCACTATCCAAAATGCCTAATGTCTTGGAGTGCTATTTTTATGATTGGCTAATATTCTCATTTGGCTAGTATGGTTGGAGATGCTCTGAGGCCACTCAAAAGTGTCACTTGGGGAAGGATGAGCCACAACATGGAAACCCTACTTTTCTTTTCTTTTTGTCATACAATATATATCAATAGGGCTAGTAGTAAGGGGAAGCAATAAATAGAATAATTCTCATTTATGAGAAATGAAACCCATAAAGGGAGAGAGTTGAGTTTGAATCTTTTATTATATTTTATTTATTTTTACTGTGTTTTGGTTTGTTTGGGTACCTGAAATCGTAATAGGACATTTAAACTTTTAAAGTTAAAGATGAATGGTATATTAGGATAATGTATCATGATTTTAGTCATCCAAGCAGATCCAAATACATAAACATCTAAGTAAACGATACATACTCTTACAAGTTGATTAAAAGAAAAAAGCTTGAAATCGGACGATGAATTACGATTTCGTGGCTTCAATAAAAATAGATCGAGAACAGTTTGTTGTGCTTGCGTTGAGATCACAAAAGAGCGGGAAATAGCGTGGAGGCTAACCAACAGAGGTGACAAAGGGGAGAATCAATCCAAACCAAAAAATGAAAAACATAAGGGCAAATTTATGTGTTTCTTAAATTTTGACCTCACATAATGCCTCCTAAAATTTCATGGACCTTATGGATTTTTATTATTATTATTTTTGACTAATTATCCTTTATTTTAAAATCTGTCATAGCTTTTATCTTAAGAAAAGAATATTCTGCAGAGAATAAAATGAAATTCCATTCCTAATAAGAAGTTGGAATGTCATCTTGCCTCCATTTTCCACAATTTGGATGGAAGGTGCAAAATTCATGACTCAGCTAAAATTTGAAGGACTGCATTAATGTAAGTCAATCCTCCTTGTTTGGAATCGCTTTATTCTTTCCCCTAATTTAATATAGAAGCGAACTATTTGTCTACTTTAAATAAATTAAAGCTTATGGAACCACCATGATGCACTATGCACAGGCAGGCATCTAATTTTCTCCAACTTGTAGGGCCGTTTGGAAGGTGCCAAAAACTGAACAGGTAGCTACAGATTCGGTCGGGTTTTCTTAGCCGTGTGTTTGGTATGTCATTCCAAGCTAGGAAATCAGTTTTCTTCTATGTAGTTATTTAATCATGCGGATCACGTGTGGACTATTTTATAGCCGCTGCCGTATCAAAATCAATTTAAAATTACATCGTTAGGGGCTGTTTGGAAATTCTGAAATTTGGTTCAGATTGGTTCAGAACTAATTTATTTGACTAGTTTTTATTAAGACAAATTATGTCTGGACTTTTTTCATTTTATAACCTATTTGTCTAAAATTGAGTTTTAGTTTATTTCTTTTTTAAATGCTGTTTGGTTCAAATATCTTGTAAGTATTTATAGATACATTGGAATTGTTTTTTTTTTTCATAAAATAGGCCATTCAAAGTTTAATTAATACATCAAAATATCGAAGTTTAAAAGCATATATAAATATAAAAAAATATGTAAAAAAAAAAAATTAAAAAAAAAAAAATTGCAAAAAATTTAAAACCAAAATTATTTAAACAAAAAAAAAAAAAAAAAAAAAAAAGTCCATAGTTAATTGTGTCATGCTTGACCTTCTCCCCACATCCAAGTTGAAATTGAGGCAGAAGACAATCTTAAATTCACAATAGTGCATTTGAGGTCAATAGTGCAAATGGCCTCTTTGGATTCATGAGGTCAAATTTGTTGTCAATACGTGAGATCACCCCCATTTTTTATTGGTTGAAATTGAAGCTGAAAAGCTTCAATAAAAGCAGAACTTCACCACCTAGAGCAATAGTAGAGGCATGTAGTTGATACCACACTCAAATCCATTAGGGCACCAATCAAAGAACTGGATGGTGTGCTTGATTTTGATGGTCGCCACGGCTGCATTGACATCCTTGGGCACCACATCAGGCAACAAGCCACAAGAAATTCTAAAATATATATATACATATATATATAACAAACAAACAAACTTTTTTCATAACCCACAAGAAATCAACTATCTGGCTTGAGATTTTTCCCCAAAAAGATATGAGCATGTGAGGTTAGAAATGGACAGGAGAAGAAAGTGGAGAAGTCTTTCTCAAACGTGAACAGCAAGAGAAGTGTTGTGCAGATTAAAAGAAAAAGATTTTTTATTTTTTATTTGGTAAATTGAAGAAGAAGAAGAAGTTGCTGTGCACAAAAGAGGCATGGTGATGGTGAGCAGATGTGGAAAAAAATAAAAGCTTTTCGTTTTATTTTCGAAATCTGATTTTTCGTAAAACTAAGTGCTCACATGGAACAAAGCTGACCGGCTTTTAGCACTAAATTGAAATAGATAAAAACCGATTATGCAACTAGAACAAACTTACCAAACACGGGCCTACGTATTTGGGCCAATGTTGTACCTGGTAAAACTAGTTCCTTGGGTTGCCAAACAGCCCCTTAAGGAAACAAATAGACTTTTCTTCTTGTTTTTTTGTTAAATGGTTAAGGAAGCGAATAGATAAATAGACAGGAACAAATCAAATAAAAAAGAGGAAATTATACTTTATAAAATAATTTTTTACAAAATACTTAAAAAAAAAAATTCAAGTGATGTCATAATATCCCCTTCATTGGATGAAGTTAAATGAAGTCAAAATAAAGAACTTAATTCAGAGAAATGATCTTCTCAGCATAAACTTATTTTAGCTAAAATGTATGTCAAATATCATATGAATTCAACGGTCATTTTCTAAAAAATGTTATTGTTAAAAACTATGATAGTTTACAATGGTCACAGTTTTATACCGTCTGTATTTTGAGATGCTTACATCAGATAATTGTGATTTTTGGCATACATGATATTTGTAAAAAGGAGTATCTAATCTAATGGTCGGTTTTTCAAAAATACACATCCCATAATGTAACACCCCACACAGGGTTACCCCTATGCGGAAATGCCACAGTGACATAAAACACCAAGCGCTTATCTTTTGAGTAATTTCTTTTTAAAATTAACACAGTTTTTCAAAATACGCGTGCGGAAGTCTTTAAATATTTTTTT
>JAESVK010000506.1:3075881-3102127 GCA_017140935.1 Hamamelis virginiana | reverse complement strand
TACTAGCTCATGAACTCTTTACCATGATATTTTTTTGGAGCCCTATATTATTATTGTTATTATTATTTGAAAATAAAATCTTTGGCCTTTTTTCTAGAAATATTGTGGTGCAAGATAAATTGCCATTTTATATAACTTTTCCTCTTGCAGAATAATTCCATAACAAATGATCTCATCGATTATTGACTCCCAATAGTTCATGAAATTTCTACGTGGACACATTCCTCATCATGTTTCATTTCTGTTTTTTTTTTTTTACTGTGAAATTTTGAAATTTGTTCCGATAAGAAACCACTTTTAAAAAAAAATAAATAAATAAATAAATAATTGCAAAAAGTGGAACTTTTTTACAGTGCATGGTGCTAATAGTTACTTTTAAAGATAACTATCAATTCTCTATATACTCATAATTTTCAATTTTTTACACCTAGATATAAGGGAAAAAAAAAGGTGAGAGCTTTTCCGAATGGACCCTTAAATTAAGTTTCAAATTTTGCCTTTAGGAGTACACATAGTTGAATAGTGAGTAGCTAAAACACCATTAGACCTTGCTTGGTTAGAGTTCCTACTTTTTTAAATGAAACTAAGATAGAAAAGAGTTGGCTTCACAATTTTGGGCAATTCTTGTAATCGAAAATTGATAGCAGACCCATTTGATGTGATAATCTCAAGTACTATCATTTCTTTAAAAGGGCACCATTAGGTGCTTTCTAATGGTGCCTTTTTAGATGTGATATTTGGGTGATTTTTATGTGTGAGTGTATATTTCATGTGTGTATTCTGTCTTGTTTGTCTTTCTTTCCATACAAAAAATCATATTAATTAATAGAAAGAGAAATTACACGCCGTTATTTCTTTTAAAATTACTTTCCACTGAGCTTCTTCAAATTCTAAAATTACAACTAGGTGCCTCAAATGTGATAGCTGTAAACAAACTTCACATGCATATGGCTATAAACATTAAGAGGGTGTTTGGTGTAGCTTTTGGGATGCTCTAAATGGGTTTCCTAGTCTTAAAAGTTATTTTTAGAAAGAAAAAAAAAAAGAAAAAGATTTTGGAGAGTTCTTTCAAATAGATTTTTAGAAAAAGGTCAGGATCTAAGAAGTTCATTTGCGAGAAGTAAAAAAAGATTATTTTTGAAAACCCACATTTGTAGAAAGAATAATTTTCACACTTTTTGACATAAAATGATTTTTAGAATATGAATTTGCCGAATACTTTTTTTTTTTTTTTAAATGGCTTTTTAGAAGGTCCATCTTAAGTATCATATCTAAAAAATTGACTTCCATTTGTAGGAAGGTATGCCAAACACCACCTAAAATATCCTCAAGTGCTAACATTCTTCCATTATAAAAGTTTTGCTGGTTTTTCTCTATAATATGAAAATGATGAAGCCTTTCACAACAAGAGCTATAAGCATATATATCATTAAGCCTAAGGGCTTGTCTGGAATTACCTCATGAACATATATATATATATATATATATATATATATATATATATATATATATATATAATGACCGATCATGTAAGGACGTTCTTACGCTCTTATCATATGGTCACTTTCACTGAGAGAGGTATTTTTGAAAAATCGACCATTGGATTAGATAATCATCATATGTATGTCATGTCTGCCAAAAATCACAGTGATCAAATGGTTGGTTTTTAAAATACAAACATTTAAACAACTTTGACAACATTCAACGGTAAATACTATCAACGCATTTCACAGACCGTATTTTGAAAACCGATTATCGGATCACTGTGATTTTTGGCAGATATGATATTCATAAGAAGATTATCTAATCCAACGGTCGGTTTTTCAAAATATTATTCTTATGGCTTCCAAAAATGACGTCCTTACGATAACGACCGTAAGGATGTCCTGACAAGATCGCTTCTCTATATGTATATAGCATTAGAGGATTAATTTAAGGAAAATGGAAGTAAAAAAAGTATGAAAGCCATGTTTTTCAATTGTTTTTGTATAAGTTTTTTTTCTTCAATTTATTTTTTTATTCTGAAGTAGATCGAGTGTCAATGTACGACTTGAGATTCATACTCATAGTGTGAACTTGAGAAAACATTTTCCTCATGCAAAGTTCAAACTTTTTTCCCATCCGAATAACGTGGGGGAGGACTGGGCCACAACAATGCAAGGAGCTCCTAAGTCAGTGATTCATTCGTAGCCACTTTCTAATGATACAGCAATGGACTAGATTTCATAGTCTCCGAAGCCAAGCCAAACTTATAGTCCAATGGGCGAAACTTTCGTAAAATCTAAATCTTAAATTCAATTTCTAAATTACGTACACTCATATGAGTCTCTTCACCTTACTGTGAGTATATAGAATCTCTAACATTGCTCAAAATATAGTTTAGATGCCGAATGAACCCCAATCAAAAGCATTACATACCAATACACATCCCATTTCAGAAAACTCCTCATTCCTTTGCGCCAACCATTAGCATATTGGGTATAAACAACACTTTAGCGGCTAATTGCCAAACTTGAAAATCTGACCAATTGACGATGGGTTTAATTAGTTTTTATTTTAGTATTGTTTGATAACTTTTTTTTTTTTTTTTTTTTTTTTCAAATCATCTGTAAGTTGGTTTATATGGTAACCAAATAAAAAAAAAAAATGGACCTAATCTGATTCATTTTTAAAAATTTCCTATTATGTCCTATACAAAAAACTTCGTAGGTCATGTCATGACCTCTACAGTTGGTCCACCCAGTCATGGAAATTCAACATGCAGACTCACCCACCTACTCCCTCCAAGTGACCCACACACCCACATTTTTTGACTCAACAACACATGAACCACCCTCATGACTCCAAATATGTCTTTATTTAGCCAATCTGGCTTCAACGAAGTAGAGTTGTTTTTAACAACTCTACTTGCCCAACAATGGTCGAGTTGGTGATGCTATTTCTTGTTTTAATGCTCCCGTGCCATTATATTTTTATTTTTATGCACACCAAGGATGAAGCTTGTTTAGGATATCAGAACTGTGACTCAAATTTTTTGTCCTACTCTTCCTTTGCTTCCTGCTGGAGACTTTTTGTAATGGGGCTTTTCGGCAGGTTCACAATGTGGTGGCTGGGGTATGGGGAGCAGCTTAATTGGGGCAATTTGGTAGCTCTTTGAATGGATCTTAGGTCTCCTTTGAATTAATTTTATCTAAATTTGTTTTTGGAGTTCAAAATAAAATGGTTAGATAAAACTTAACTCCCTAACTTCTGTCATAATCATTATTAAATATAAAAATTTTGATACGTGAATGGTTGGTTTGAATGCGACTTTAGAAAAGTATGTGAAGAGATAATTCTTCAAAAGTAATATTAGGTAAAACTAATCTTAACAAAACTTTAGATTAAGAAATTAGGCTTTGGCTGTTGAATGCTGAATTTGGAGGCCCGGACCGTGGGCTTATTTTCTGGATGTTTCTAAGCCAGCAGTGGCAGCGTAAACTTTAAAAAGTGCCCTTGTCTATTTGGCCTGCTAAGTTAACAATCCATAAAACTCCAGTATTATATTAAATTGTTGTAATTGTAACAGAACAATGTACATGTTTATAAAGTGGAATTAGGCATTGAGTTCTCTCTCTTTTTCTATTTATTTATTATTATAATCGGGTGTCCGGGCCAGCTTACGTGCACCTCGACTAATTCCGGACCCTGAAGTTAACGATCAGGTAAGCCTACAGTGGCCTCAAGAGTTTAGGATGAGTCGAACTCAGGACCTCCGCTTCTTGAGGTGTGGTCCATTGCCAACTGAGCTACCCCTCGGGGTTACAATGAGATCTCATTGCTCAAGCCTTTAGCTGCATAAGGATCTGCCGCCTCCTCCTCACTAGAGGCAGTTTTGGACTTGTAGTTATGATGTTGCTGGGTGCTAATGATATTCCTTGTTACCATCTTTTTTTAAACATAATTAGCCATTATATCATTAACTCCTATACCCAATCATTAATGGGAATAAGATTCCTCCACTTTAGAAATTTATATAATTAACCATTTATATAAACTAATTGACATTTCTTCTTCTAAACTTTAGAGGCCCAATCCTTCCACCCATTACACTTCTAATACGTAAGGGGCTATTTGGCAAATTTAAAAATCTGACCAGTTGAAGATAAGTCTGTCTGGTTTTTATTCAGTATTGTTTGGTAAGTGCATTTTTTTTTGTAAATTAGTTCAATTCTGTTGAGAAAATAAGGTATAAACACAGTTTTTTTCAAACAAACTGTAAACTGGTTTACATAAAAATCATATAACAGAAAGAGATCAGAATTGGTCAGACCCAATTTTCAAAATTTCCAAACAGACCCTAAAAATTTGAATGCATTTCATACTATTAAATTGTAAATGCTGTTGATTAAAGTATTTCTTCCTTCTTATGAATTAGAGGTCATAAGTTTGAGTTTACAAACTATAGGACAAAAGATTTTAGAAAATGAGTAGGATAATCCTATTGTGTAGCCAAAAGGGTGGCCGAAGAAAAAAAGAAAAGAAAAAGAAAAGTCTAATATTACTATTATTTGATAAGTTTTATTATTATTTTATATACAGTATATATCATTGATGTCAAATAAAAAACTTATAAATACAATTTGCTTTCTTTTCCAAAAGAAACTTATATGGAGTGAATAACCAGTTTCAAAATTTTTCCAAAAGAATAGCCATTGGCTATTTGGCTTTCACTCGAGTAACCATTAATTTTAATAAAGCCTTATTAAGACACAGTGACGGCATTATCACAAAGGCAGAGTCAATAAATTTCAAACGTACCGAAGACGTGCTATATAGTGTAAACAGGCTTTCTCTCTCTCTCTCACTATTCTTTCGGCGCAAAGAGACTTTGCACTTTGCAGTTCCTTAGGGCAAAGAACATATTCCCTCTATATAAAACCCTTCTCGACCCAGTGACTCTCCCTTCACTCTCTCTATATATCTACATATATATATTGATAGGTAGATAGATATTCAATAACATTTTCAGAGTCCATTGATTTGCAAAGAGATGTTCAACCCTATGGAACTGCTCCGATCGAATTTGTCTCGTGTTCGAATCCCGGAGCCCACCAATCGTATCTACAAGCAAGAATGCTGTATCTCTTTCGATACTCCGGTAATTTGTTTTTTCTTTTATTTTCTGTTTGGTTGCGGAGAAATTTAAGGCACAGTGATGAAATTGGTACTACTATATAGCTTAGCTGGTCATTTCTTTTGTTTTGCTGTTATTTCCCTCAGTTTTCTCAGCTACACGAACATATGCTGTTATTGTAATGGTGTTTCTTTTCCGGAATTGTCGTTTGGTTGATGAGGGAGTGTGGGGAAAGCTATGAAATTACTGCGACTATGTTGCTTAGATAAAAATTTAGAGCATAAAATTTAATAATTTGTTTCTTTTTCGTTTTTTTGTTCTCTGCTATCAAACGGCGGGTTAGTGAATTCCATTCGGAAGTTCTGCGTCTCTGAAATGTTTTGTGTTTCGATGGTCTGGTCTGATAATGATGATTATATCTACTTATTCTTGTTTGGTGATGATAAAATGTAGGTTAAGAAAAAGAAATCAGTACAATTATTTGTGTTACTTGAGGTGAACTTTTTTTCATTTTTTTTTTTTTATAGAAACGATTACAAAATTAAATGTGGAAATGAGAATGTCAATTTCTTTTTTCTCCCCCAGTTTATTGGCCACTTAAAATAGGGGTTCATGGTTTCCATTTTGAACCTCCTCTAAATCTTAAAGGTTTTGTTTTTTTTTTTTCTCCTCCATGGTTTTTATGATGATTTTCTCAGGCTCAGTTGAGTGGAGGTTTTTGTTTTACTGGAAGCGAAAACTGAAAATTTTATGATGAAAAATTTATTTTCTTTTTTTCTTGCCCCTGTTTCATTGGCAGCAAAACAGAGAGTTAATTTCTTCCTATAGAAGTGCTGTATTTGTTGGAGGTCTTGTGTTTTGATGGTGTTATTATGATGATTTTCAGAGATCTGAAGGTGGATTGTATGTCGACATGAATACATTTCTCGCATTTGGGAAGGATTGTGTGGGTTGGAATTATGAGAAGACTGGAAACCCAGTTTACTTGCATATCAAGCAGACGAAGAAAGTAATTCCTGAAGATAGGCCTCTCAAGAAACCGACCCGTTTGGCTATAGGTATCTGATTACACGATTGTCTATGCCTGTCTTTTGATTTAAATTTGTGCTATATGGCATTATATCCTATCAATTCTGGATTTTAGTTCATGTATATCAGTTTGTTTCTTGCTATTTTTTTTGCTTCCATTGTAGTTGTTAGATACCTATTACAAAAAATTGAACTGTTTACTTTATGAGGCACCTGAAGGTGCCAGTCTTAAGCAGAAGACATGCACACACACAAAAAAAATACGGACAATAGAAGAAATCATGTCACTCACTGTCAACAAAGAAAATACACGCACAAACCAATGCGATCCTTATGGATTGAACTCATGCATGCAGATTTTTGTCACGTGTCTTCAAACTGCCAAAACTAAGAACTTTCATGACTTTTTACTTGTCAGTTGTCTCATTTTCTTTATGCAACTTTTGGATGATCCATGGAAATAGAATTGTTCCACTGTGATTAGCATAACATGTGAACAGAAAGACCATCCTTTAATTGTTTTGAGCAATGACTTGGTGGTTCATTATTGTTTTGTGATGAACTCAGATGGAAAACAAAATGGAATGATCTCCTCTCCTTGGATGTCCTAACACCCTCTTGTTCAGTTTGTGATGAAACAGTAGATTGATTCGTCGAAAATTTATTTTAGTGTTCCAAGCTAATTACAAATATCAGCTTCTTGCTTCATTATACTTATGTGCTGTATGGTACAGGGATACTGTTTTTATTGGTTGCAATTACTTCAGCATTAGTAAATACTAGTTTATGGTGGAAAGCTGTTGCCGTTATTGTTACCGACTTTGTAATTATTTAATTCTTTCTTTGTTAATGTTTTGACGTTTTAACTATAGTTACTTGGTTTAATTTGTAGGTATTGATGGGGGATTCGACAACAATGAACCTGAATATGAAGAAACTTACTGTATAGTCATTTTACCTGATTATGTAACTCTTCCATTTCCTTCCGTGGAGTTGCCTGAGAAGGTATTTGTAGTAGTGTTATTATAATAAATCTGTTGATCAAGATTTTGTTTGGTTGTAATTTTGGATAACGTGTCCATTAAAAACTGCAGGTAAGGTTGGCAGTTGATGCTATTTTAATGGCCGAGGGTGCTGAGCGGAAAGAGCAAGTTGCAGCATGGACAGCTGATAAGAAGCAAACCAGTGCATATGCCATGAACCTGCAACAGATTGACAACGGTGTTGTTATTCCTCCATCTGGGTGGAAATGCACCAAGTGTGATAAAACCGAAAATCTTTGGCTAAATCTTACTGATGGAATGATGCTTTGTGGGAGGAGAAATTGGGATGGAACTGGTGGCAACAACCATGCTGTTGAACACTACAAAGAGACCGGTTACCCTCTTGCCGTAAAGCTTGGGACAATAGCTGCTGATCTTGAAGGAGCTGGTAATGTCAAATTGCATTTATGGAAGGCTAAATTTATTTATTATTTTAATGTATTGATAGTGCGTTTACTAGTATGCATAAACCTACAAATACACAATTTTACAATTATATTCTCAAAGTCATCAGCCAAAAATAGTTAAGATGATTTCATATGATGCCATCTAAGGGGGTGATGAATGGAAAAATTGAGAGGTAACTGTGATAATTTTGGAGATTTCATGACCAAGAATGCATGGGAGTACTACATGGAAAATGTTGACGCAAGGGCTACAAATGAGCAATATCTTTGTTTTCAATTTGGAGAGAGTGTACGAGATAAATGAAATAAAATTGCTATCAGGAGATTTAATGTTTGGAGTTTAATTAGAGTTATAGCATTATGCGTTTTGAAAGGATTAAAGTTGGAAAATGTTGGGCAAACGTCTTGATGATTGATTGTTCCAATATGTAGGGTATAAAAGAATACCATTCAGGACAGGTGGCCTCAATTTTGTTAACTAACTTTGTATGCCATTTTTTTTTTCCCGATAAAAGGTAATGTATTGTTCACAAAAAGGTTAAAAGCCATGTGTAATATTCAAATGTGCAATTGTTTGTTGAGTTTTAAAATGATTTTGTGAAAATCAGATTTTAAACGAATTCATATATAATTGTGGGTAACGTATTGTGGCAGCTCAGACGTTTTCTCTTATCCGGAAGATGAAAGTGTCATGGATCCGCTTTTAGCGCAGCATTTGGCGTTTTTTGGCATTGATTTTTCATCCTTGCAGAAGGTTGGTTGTGTCAAACTTAATTTATGGTGCTCATGTCATTTCTGTTGTCAATGCTTGTGAGATATTTATTCATTGATATATTTTGGTGTAACTGATTGTCAGCTTGTCAGAAAGCTTGTCAGAAAGAAAGGGATAGTTCAGTGTCTTAACATTCATTAATATTTATTCATATATATAGGGATGAGTTTTAATGAATCTCAATGAGTTTTAGTGAGTTTCAATATGGTTCAGCGAGTTTTGGAGAGTTTTGCTGCAAACTATACAGCTAAATATTCAGTTTTCTTTTGTTTTTCTGAAAAAGGATATGTTTTGATGGGATTGTTCTAAAATCTAAAATCATGTTTGGTTGTTCTTATAATTTTGCGTTCTCGTTATATTATTGGGTGTCACTCTGCGAAGTATGCTTTAGGATCTTTCGCTATTCAATCTGTCTAAAATATTTTATTTATTATATGTTTTTAATGACATGTATGATTTTAATACATCAGGTTGGGAGGGTTGGTTTTATTGCCTCTGGGAAATGAGTTGGGTTTGGGTTGGTCTGCTTTCTACATGATTTCAATTTCAACCACACTTATGACTGCTTTAGTGTAGCTAGTTGGATATTGCTTTCCTAATAACTTTGTCTAGACCATTTGTATCTACTGTTTGATTACAGGGCTTCAATTTTTCTTTACTTCAATTTATGTGAGTTTTATCGATTGGCCTGTTTTTCTTTCAATAGGGTTTGCATCTAAATTTCTAACCTAAGAACAGTTCATAGCACTTTTTCATATCTTGCGCTTGATTGTTGTTTCCTCAGTCAGTTTTGCCTTTTGCTTATGTTTCTATTACTTTAAAATCAAAATCTTTTACCTTTTTTTCCAGACTGAAATGACTACTGCTGAAAGGGAACTTGACCAGAATACCAATTTTGATTGGAACCGAATCCAAGAAAGTGGGCAGGAAGTAGAACCACTATTTGGACCAGGTTATACTGGCCTTGTCAATCTTGGGAACAGGTAAAGTTTGTCCCTGAAGAGTGCTGCTGGGACAGTGCATTCCTTTGTTGTTGTTGTCCCCCTCCCTTCTTATTTTTCTTATTTTGTTTTCTTGCAGCTGCTACTTGGCAGCGACTATGCAAGTTGTGTTCTCAACACATTCCTTCTGTTCTCGGTCAGTGCATTGTTTTTTCTTTTTAAGTCAATTATTGATTGATCATCTTCTTTAGTTTGTAATTGGTTATGCTTACATGGCCATTATCTGGTGTAATTATGCCATCAGATACTACATGAACCAAAGTTTGAAAATGGCTTTTGAGACTGCTCCTGCTGATCCAACTGTAGACCTGAATATGCAGCTGTAAGTTACAAGTGCATCCATCAAATATTAATGCTTCTTATATGATCTGACATGTGATGATTTTGGTTTCATTCCCGTGGCTAATAACTATGAGACATTAAAATGATGCTCTTGGTGATTAAGACTGGTGGTGTCACCTGCCCCAAGAGGTAATTGAATTGAATCTTTGTGGTGGCAACTGCCATATTCAGATTCTATTGTCTTCTTTATAAAGCAAACTTCACATGATTCCAACCTCCAGATAGTATACAAATACATTCAAATGTTTTTAAGATTAAAAAATGAAAAAAATTCATATTTATTTATTTATTTTATCCTGAAGTTCGTTCAATAGATTTAGAAAATTCTTTAGTTTTTATGATTATGTTATTAAAAAAGTTCAATTTTAGGCACTCTTGGTGGTGTATATTTATCTTTATTATGATGGGCAAGCTTTTTTAAGTAGATTGACCTTCACTTGGTGCCTCCATTCAATACTGTAGGCTCTGCTAAGTGGTATTTAAGTTTCCAAGTACCTTGTGTTCTTTGAAACTACTCTTTATTGCATGTTATGGTCATTTCTCACTAGTTTTTGCTTGCATGTAAACATCTCTGATTATGCAGAAGGTTTATTTATATAAATTATATATGTTTTTACATATTTTAATTTTCTCTCCTAATTTTTTTTATAATTTTTTTTTTTTAATAATTTTGAGAAAAACCAAAAGAAAAACTCGTTCCTAGCATTGGAGTGGCTTGCTAACCATCTAATTGGTATATAAACAATTAAATGTGAGATATTTTAAAAGTAATTACATGGCAGATTTGCATGGATCAGAAGCTTTGTAACAATTTGCTGTTTTATGACAGAACAAAACTGGGGCATGGTTTGCTTTCTGGTAAATATTCTGTTCCAGCACCAGAGGTATGTCAACTATAGTAAAAAAAGGTTCCTTGATCCATTCGGTCTCTACTTAAGTTAGGATAACATTTTTTTTTATATGTCATTCCAGAAAGATGATCCTGCAACTGCTGCGTCCCCAATATCAAGTGATGTAAGCTTTCTCGCTGAACCTTTTGCCACTTGCTGAGTCTATCATTTGTTCTTTGACTTTCTTAAATTGCCACAAATGATCTGCTTTGGGATATTATGTTGAGTTTCTCTGGATCCTTTATAATTGTAATCTGGCCTTGGTTTTGCCAATAAAATTCATACATCTGTTGTTTTTACTATGCAACTTATCCATGTTTCTTTGTTCTTCCTCAAAATTCTTATATCTCAAAATCTCAAATGCAAGTTAAACTTTTCGGAAAAATATTTGATTATTTTGTGTCTAGTTTAATTACATATAGCGCAAGTCGTAATGAGATTAACGTTTGTGTAGCGGCACACCACTTATTTTCTGTTCTGTCTTTTTTGTGTTTTTTCTTTGATGATTGCCTTTAAATTTTTTTTTTTTTTTGGTCCACCTTTTTAAAATTTCAGAAACAGGAAGGCATACCCCCTCGTATGTTCAAGGCAGTTATTGCTGCCAGTCATCCTGAATTTTCTACTATGAGACAGCAGGTATCTTCACTTCTTATTCATATGTGTCATGAATATGAGATGCAATTTTTGACAGAGGAAGCTCATAATTTGCTTTCTTCCGATTTATGTGTACAGTTCTAAGTTATATAATACCGAACTATGTCACCTTGTAGCTTACTGGCACCACATATGGCTGTTTGGGGTCATTAGGAGATCCGGGAAAGGGACAATTGATAAAACTTGGGTGAAATTTCTGTGTTGGGTCTGTTGGCTGACGCCTGTTGTATTTGTTCTTATGGATCTATGATGTGGCAGCTTTGTTCATCAATGAGGAGTTTCCCACTATTTTGAAGCCTATAGCAAGGGGAAGATATTAAGAAATTCTTGGTGACAAAAATATGTCTTATTTTTGTTCTTTGTGCATGTTTTGTTCTACGAATCCACACAAGTTATAGATAATTGTATGGGATATGAAGTAGAGAGATTAATCTAAGTGGTGCTTGTATTGCATTTCCAACTCTTTAACCTACCAAAAAGGCAATGAACTAAAGTATATTACAGAAAGAAAAACAAGAATTTAAATACAGAACTATAGGGATAAATAGTTTCTAACATTTTTACATAGCCTCACTTGGTGAAATTACAACAATGATAAGATAATTCTAGCCCTCCAATTTACCAGTTCCATTGGAGGTTGAAGCTGTTTTACAATAGCACTGGTCGGCTTTTAATTATGTCAGATGGCCTAAAGTAATCTGGTCCTGTTGATTATGAGAGCACTGAGCACATAATCTTCTTATTTGGTTATGAGGCTGCTCCATTATAAATGTGCAACATGTTTAGGGCAAGTGCTCAAGGGGCCATGTAGGCAGACTACACATCTTGGTAATTGTTTGGGTGCTTATTACCTTGTTTTTGGTGGCGTTGGGTTAATTCTATCTACCTAGGTCCTAATGCAGACTGTAGGTGGTGTGGCTAAGTGGGTCAACCGCTGTCTGGCGAGGGCTAAATGCAAGATGGAAGGTGGTTTCTCTTACCAAGAGACCACCTAGTTAACACTTTAACTACTGTACAAGTGTCCCCCTATCCCCAGCTATATATATTTTTATTGTTGCTACTGTTGCTGCTAATGTTTACTCTCTTACACAAGTACTTGACACCAACTTATGTTTAGGATGCCTTAGAATTCTTCCTACATTTTCTTGACCAAGTTGAACGATCTAATACTGGGAAACCTGAATCGGATCCCTCAAGAAGTTTCAAGTTTGGTATTGAAGAGCGAATTTTGTGTTCATCTGGAAAAGTTGCTTACAATAAAAGACTTGATTACATTCTCTCTCTAAATATCCCGCTGCATGAAGCTACTAATAAAGGTGAGTTTCTGTGATTGTCATTTTCTGAAGCTTTCATCCCTAACAGTTATTTTCTAATGATTCCATTGTTGGATGTTTCAGAAGAAGTGGATGCCTTTCACAAATTGAAGGCTGAAAAGAATCTGGAAGGGAAGAAATTGTGAGTTTAAATGGGCTCAGTGTTATGTTTTCATCCCTTTTCAGACTTCCTACTAAACATATCTTGCTATAGCAGATCTGGCGATGAAATTGTGCGCCCAAGGGTTCCTCTAGAAGCATGTCTAGCCAGCTTTTCATCTCCAGAGGAGGTGCATGATTTTTACAGTACTGCATTGAAGGCCAAGACAACAGCATTCAAGTAAGCTTTGTGTCCTTTCACACATTACTTTATACATGCATATATATTTTTAGCTTATATGCTATTTTAATGCATAGACAAATTAGTATATTTTACAAAGAACTCAATGGACCTGAAATCCTTTGTAGCTTAGATAGGCATGTGGTTGACAAATTTCTCAAATTTCAGCCTGCTAGTTGCGGGTTTCATGTTGCAAAGATTAAAGACCTTAAATCTTGGATAAAACAAAGCCATAAGACGAGTTAATTTGTCATTGAGGAACTTTAATCGTTCTTGATCATTATTAATGGGATTAGAAAGGATAAGCTATCATAAAGCCAACCATGTCTGAAGTGTGAGAAGCTGGTGGTGTAATAAGAATGTTCAGAGGTGCATTGATTTTATTGTTCTTTTTCCCACATTATTTTTCACTGCAGAACTGCTGGTCTGACGTCATTCCCTGATTATCTGGTGCTGCACATGCGAAAATTTGTTATGGAGGCAGGCTGGGTGCCAAAAAAGCTTGGTATATTTCCTGTGGTTTCATTAATTTTAATGTATCATTAATTTACATGAAGTGGCCCTGCAATTGATTGTTGTTCTTCCTCTGGACATTCAGATGTCTATATAGATGTTCCCGATATCATAGATATTAGTCACATGCGCAGCAAGGGTCTTCAACCAGGAGAGGAGCTATTACCTGAGTCTGGTATGTAATTTTGTTTGGCATTACCTAATTGTAAAATTTGCAGTTTGATTTGGTGATCATAATTCTTCTGGTTACCAGTAATGAATCTGACTAGTAGTTGTTGTTTTTTTTTTTTTTTTTTGGGATGTGACTAATAATTTAAAGGGTAGGAATCTGCAGCAATACTTTACATAGCTGGGGCAATCTGCAGTAATCCCCTTTTCCACTGCTTGGTTGTCTTATGCAGAGCATTCACATCATTTGTGTAGAGTTTGATGGAATTGTAGTAATAAATTGAGTGCAATCTATTGTTACTTTAAAAAAAAAAAAAAAAAAAATCCCATTTCTGCTATGTATTCACATCAGCCTCTTTTAGATTTAAGGTTGAACTGGAGAAGCAAGAAAAATGAAATATAATAATTCTAGACATGTCTTAAACCAGCCTTGTCCAATAAGATTTCATGGATGGGCTAATTAGCTGCCTAATGGGTCATTCAATTATGTGTAGTTTCATTGTTCTTTTTTGAGTTTGAGGTTCTGGTAACAAGAATATGTTTGCTCAGTTTATATAACAAATTCTAGAATTCTCTTCTGAAAGGGAAGTAGACTAAGTAGGATGTTTTGTTCATATAAATGTCAGGCATACATTGATTGTGTGGCATACTGAAAATTGGTGTGAGACTTGGCTCATTCAATGATGTCGCTATGCTCCTTTCCTAATTTCAATTATCATCATAACAAATGAAACTTTAAATGATAATCTAATTTAGGAACTTGAGTCAGCTGTGTCTAGGGATTTTCAAGCTGTTTTGGGTTTTGTGGTCTTCATTTTGGCATGCTGGTTATTGACAATTGCTACTTTGTATTTTACTTGGGATTTGTTATTTATATTGCACAGTTGCTGAGGAAGAAGTGGAATCAAATAAGATTTTGGCGAATGATGGTATTGTTTCCCAGCTGGTCTCAATGGGTTTTAACCAACTTCATTGTGAGAAGGCTGCTATAAAAACCTTGAATGCTGGAGTTGAAGAGGCAATGAATTGGTTACTTTCTCACATGGATGATCCAGGTATTACAAGATTAATGCCATATTAACAAAAGTTTCTTTATCTGGAAAAACAATAATTTCTTAGCAAGATATGGTTCTGGGTTCCAAGTGTTTTGGCAAGATTTCATGTTAGACTGCAGTAAATGATACTGATGCACAATTGTTTTTCCAGATATAGATTTTCCTATTTCCCAAGAGGCACAAAGT
Source organism: Hamamelis virginiana (assembly GCA_017140935.1). Classification (NCBI taxonomy): domain Eukaryota; kingdom Viridiplantae; phylum Streptophyta; class Magnoliopsida; order Saxifragales; family Hamamelidaceae; genus Hamamelis; species Hamamelis virginiana. The sequence continues at coordinate 3,087,298 of JAESVK010000506.1, read as the reverse complement.
GCTGAGGTTCTGGTATCAAATGTTGACCAATCGAAGGTTGATACTTTGATTTCATTTGGTTTTCAAGAAGAAATTGCTCGAAAGGCACTGAAGGCATCGGTAGAACTCTTTGAACTTATCATTCCTTTTGAGAATATGGGAGTGCATTTTGCAATTTTGTTTCCTAGAATACTTGAATTTCTTTAACTGCTTCTGTGTTGTCTCTAATCTTTCACAGGGTGGTGATATTGAGAAAGCTACAGATTGGATATTTAGCAATCCTGATGTTTCTGGTTCATCAGATATGGATGCTACATCGAGCTCCACACCTGCACCTGTTGATGCTGGGCTACCTGATGGAGGAGGAAGTTAGTTCCTTGTATCTCTTATCATTTTGTTTGTTAACATTATTATGTCAGCTTCATAGCGCTTTTATTAGTATATGCTTATACCGAATTTTGTTGTATTTTTTTCTTCTTTTTGTTTTGACTTTAAAAGAGAATGAGATTAAGGAAAGTTAGAGGAGTTATTTTAACAAACTAGTTAATGAAAACGGTATGGAGAATTCAAACTTGAGAGCACTCCCTAATACTATTAGGGATAAGAATTATGTGGTTTTTTTGGAGTATAAAGACAACTCACATGAAGGAAGTTTTGAAAAAGATGAAAATAGGAAAAGTTGTAGGGTTCAATGGAATTCCCATTGAGGCTTGGAAATGTATAGGTGATGGTGTAGTTTGGTTGACTTAAGTTGTTTAATAAGATATTGAGGACTAAAAGGATGCTTGATGAATGAAGGAAAAGTACTCTTTTGTGTGGTGCCTCTATATAAGAACAAATTTAATATTCAAATTTGCACTAACTACCATGGCATTAAGCCCATGAGTTAAACATTGAAATTTTGGGATAGAGTGATTGAGCAAAGATTAAGACTCCAAATAATAGTATCAGAAAATCAATTTAGTTTTATACCTGGAATATCAATCATGAAATTAACTGAACCAAGGTTCGCTCATTATTTTAAATATTTTTAGCTTGACTTTTTAGCATTTTAATATGTTGGGATCTATTAAATGAGACCTATTAGAGAAAATAAAAATGACCTTCACACGTTCTTTGACTTTGAAAAAGCCTATGATAGGGTCCTTGGGGAATAATATGGTGGGTATTGGAAAGGAAGGGTATCGACTAGATATATTGATGTAAACAAGGGATTTCCCTCGATTGCAATAGGCTTACATCAAGGATCGGTTAGGATATACTCCAAGCCCTTATCTTTTAGCTTTTATCATAGATGAATTGACTAAAAATATTCGAGAAAATGTTCTATGGTATATGTGACTGATTGACGAAAAAGTGATTTCTTTGAGTTGAAGGTCTTTAAAGGACAAAAGGAAAATGCAAAAAAATGTGGTTTGCAGGTTAGAGATTGTGATAAAGGACATTTGTTTTAGGGATTTAACAGATGAATAATATATATATATATATATATATATATATATATATATATATATATATATAAAACAAAATTAGAACAGGCTTGCTGTATTGGTAAAATAATTGTAACTTTTCAAATCCTTTCAAGTCTAATTACTGAATTTTCTATATATACACTTTCTGTGATATTTTCTTCTAAGAAATTTATATTTAATATTTAATTTAGAAAAATTCTAATATTGTTAGACATAATATTTAACAATTCTTGAGATATGATGGGAAATCTTGACATAATATTTAATATTGTTAGACATAATATTCCAATGTGGCTTTTGTAGTGCGTAATATCTTTTAATCTTGGCTATTTTTAACCTCAATTATATTCCACTGACATAATTCTAGTATGACTGTCAATTACTATGTTTTTTGTTTTATTTTTTGACATCTCGATTTAATTTAGTGTTTTGTTGCATGATGCAGGGTACAGGCTAATCGGGTTAGTTAGCCACATTGGAACCTCTACTCAATGTGGCCATTACGTTGCTCACATTTATAAAGATGGGAGATGGGTTATTTTCAACGACGCCAAGGTTGGGGCATCCATTAATCCTCCAAAGGACATGGGGTACTTGTATTTCTTCGAGAGACTTAACAGTTGATAACAGATCACGAGATTCAACACAGTCGGGAACAGGTAGCTTAAAACACAGATATGTGCTGTTGGTCATTTGTATAATGGGTTTTGAACCACAGCCCTTTTCTTGGTGGTGTGGTTTTTAACTTTTCCCCCCCTTCTTGCCTCATAACCTTGTCATTTTAACTAAGTGCATCACTCGCGGAGTATACCTGAATTTTTTAGCATATGAAAATCCCCCCCTTCCCCTAGAAAGCCAAAAAAAAAAAAGACCATTCTGGAAAAAATGATTTGCAGCAGGACACTATCTTTGTCATGAAAATTTGTGTTTCTGCTATTGTTAACCATGTCGACCAGATATATAAGGCGCTGTAGGAACTTAAGTACTGGAAAGTAAATTCCAAATTTGGACCTTTGACGCATGTTACAGATGAAACCGAGGAAAATGTATGACTGGACCTCGCTGTTGAACAGTGTTTTATAAAGATTTCTCAGTAACAGGGCAGGGTGCGTTTTGACACCCACTGACACATCTCATGGTCTTCCCAAGCCCTCTAAATGGGACTGGTAAAAGGTAAAGAAAAAGCTTTGGATGGGTGTGATCCAGCTTTGAAACCCTAGAGTCCCAGCAAGCATGAGCTGAGACAGTGAAATCAAAGTATATGACATTGGAAATGATTTTGTGCGCATATATTGACATTAACTAAAGTCAACAAGATGATTTAACTAGTTGTAGGATAAGTTTTTTGAGAAATTCGATTAGTGGATCGGTTACTCTTTATGTATGTCAAAAATCATTAATTCAATAATTGTTTTTTCAAAAATGTCATTGAAAACAACTGTTACCATTTTTAATTTAATTTCTCAGTTTGTGTTTTGAGATACTAACATTAGATGACTGATTTTTGAAATATATAACGTCCATATAATAACTAACTAATTCAATGATAGGTTTTTCAAAATATGTCTGATGTATAAAAAGCATTGTGTCAATTTCAATTGAAAAACTATACCCAGCCCAAAAAGAGTACATCTAGTTGTGCTAGTTTTCTTCACCCTTTGTATACGGCCACCAGTTTTTGGACGTTAAGTGCTAGGCCAGCCCAAAGCTAAACCCAGCCTTAAAAAGTTTATTCATCTGATGAGTATCTGGTCAACCTTGAGTTGGTGCGAACGCAATAACCAGTTAAGAATTAACAGAAGCGTGAATAAAAAAAAAAAAAGAAAAAGAAAATGATGGAGCAAAAAATGGGGTTGCAAAAACAAGGAGGATAATTTAAGAGCTTTATCAAATTAACTTTCGTTTTATAAATTTTTTCATTCTAAATAGAACATGCAAGGCTTTGGCCAAGGCTTTAGCCATTAGGCAATAGAGAACATGCAAGGCTTTGGATCAAATTCAATCTTGATTCCAATTTTTCCGACTTAAAAAAGAATTTCGTTTCACCTGTGTTTTGGTCCTTAGCCAGCATGTAAATGTTGTAAATGAATAGGTAAAATGTCTTACAGGGAGGGAGTTGCTGTGGTCTTCTAATATTCTAGAGGGGATTGCAGCACTTGAATCTTCCAGCGGTCTCCGCATACAGCGCCTCTCGGAAGTGGGGTGAATCAATGGGCTCATCATCCTCATCATCATCATCAGGGTTGACCCAGTCAAGTTTTATATTCATTACATTTATTTCTCTCTCTTCCGCAATTGATACCTCTTCAATCTCCCCCACTGGTGCCTTCCCTTCCCTACGTGACATCACTGGCGCTTCACCACCACCACCACCACCACCTGCTGCTTCAAGTGGCTCGCTGAATCCTGCTCTTGAGCTCAATGTCACACTACTTTCTCTTTCAGAGCGTTCTATTGCAATCCTTTTCTCTTTGCAAAGCTTATCCATGGCCTCCAAGCATTCCAATAGAGCCTCCTGAATCCACACACTACCAAAGCTTATCATACCATTCAAATTCACAACATATATATAACTGAAACTGGATGACTTCTGTGCTTAATTCGTTAACCTTTTGGACAACAGGCGCAGATGAGATCTTCTCTCTGAACTGAGGAAATCTCCGAGGATACAGAACTGACGAAACAACGAGAAGAGCTGATGCTGCTATTATTGATGGCTTGAACTTTGTAAATGTGATATCTGTCGTTAAAATTGAAAAAAATACAAAAGAAAAAAGAAAAAAGAATTGAACTTTGTAAATGTGATACTTTCTAAGAACCCAACCAGAGTTGGAGAAAATTAGAAGAAAACAGAACAATTTTGGGTGAGTTGGGAGATTTACCGCCTTGAGTTTGGATAATGATTTCATCGGTGTTCCGACGTTTCAAACCCTCACTAATCAGCGGATCTCTCAGTTTGAAGTAAGGAACGAAGTATTCCACAAAGCACAAGGGTGTTAGAGAGCGCATTCGCCATTCCAGTTCGCCCAGAATATGAAGTTCCATATTCATTATCAACCTTCGATCGATGTTGAGAATTCGTTCTGTCTGTTCAATGATTCAATTGAATTGCATATGAGAGAGAAGGAAATTCCATCTTTTCAATTTCTTGCACTTTCAAGATATATATATATATATATATATATATAGAGAGAGAGAGAGAGAGAGAGAGAGAGAGAGAGAGAGAGAGAGAGCTACGATTATCGATCTTTTCAATCTTAAGAGAGAAATTTTACCAGAAATTTCGTGACCGAGAATGACTTCTTCCTCATTTTCCAAGCGAGCGTAAGACAGCACAGAGCAAAAAGCTCCAAGTCGTATCGCAGGTGCCCTCGCACTGTCTGGATCAAGAAGTCCAAGATCACTAATAAGCAAAAAATAGCGAAAAAAAATTGTATGGTTTTGATAGAGTTCTTATTCAATCTTTACCGGTATTTCTCGCCTTGATACAAAGCGGTCGAAGTAATTCATTGCAAGATATGGTATGAATGCATCAAATTTCTCCGACTTTGAATGCTGTAACAGGGGATATACATGTACAATTTCTGTATTAGAGAACAGGAAATCAATAAATCAAGCAGACGAAATTCAAGTCCAATACGTTTACTCTGGGTTTTCTCAGCAGCCAGACGGAAGGATAAGTTCAGAGATCAAGTAATTTATCAGAGATGATGAAATGAAATAAAGACCAAGAAATTCATCAGAGATGTGGTATGAATACATCAAATCTATCAATGTCTCAAAGCCACATCAGCCATCTAGTTACAGAAGAAATGACGGAACACGAAACAAAATCAAAACTTTTAATGTCAAAATGCATGATAGAGCACAAAAGTTAAGGGATTCAATTTTCTTTTCCTTTGTTTTCTCAGCAACCAAGAGGAAACATAAGTTCAGAGATCAAAACGCATGTATATATCCGAAATGAAACCATATATATATATATATATATATATATATATATATATATTGTAGTACAGAGAGATGTTGCTGTATTCTTACTTGTGCGATCATTTGAATAGCTTTCTTTCTAAGTTTGGCTTTGTCGCTGTTGGCGTAGCCTTCAACGGCCATGAAATATGGTTCAGCGTCGAAGTACTTCTCGTAAGCTTGAAGTTCGTGCGAGAACAATGGATCCTCTGGATCGTATTCCATTTCGATCCTCTTGATCTTTTTTTCAGGTTCGAAAACTTAGAGAGAGAGAGAGAGAGTGTGTGTTTTTAGATAGAGAAAGTTGTAGAGAGAGGAGGTGAGTATTGCAGAGTTTGAAATGAACGTGGATATATAACGAATGATAAGAGGGGACGTGTATATGTATATACACAAGCTATCAGCTATATGCTTCAAGTTTCACGACACACTCTCTCCCAAGTTTTCTCTCTAGGCGGTTATTCGTTAGCAGTTGGGGTCTAGGGTGTTTGAGCTGAGCAGGTGGCAGTTGGTGATTCGGTGAAGGGTCAAGTTCTTCTCTAAATCTTCTACTGACGGTCAAGTAACCAATGCGATGTGGCCATGTCATCAAAGACCAATTGATGCGAATAATCCGGCCCAACTCTGACATTTTTCTTCTGTTTTATCCAAACTTTGTACTATTCAACACCAAAGGGTCAACATTGGTTGTTGGGTCCCTCTACATTGGGGGTGTTTAGAGGAGCAAATTGGATATTTTCCTAACTTTTAATATGAATTTTTAAAAAATAAATTAATATTGTATGAAGTGTTCACTCCATTTATTGCATAAAGTGACCATTTTTAATACTCAAATTTAAATTATCTCTAATACATTCATGCCATTTGATATGCCAAAATCAAAATTTGACACCATAAAAGGCATCAATACCAAATTTTGGCACCTATGTACTCCAGCGCATTAGTGCTATATTTTGCCATTTCTCATCTTTTTGAAGAGAGAGAATTATATTGCACAAATTTTAAGTACCAAAAGGGTTTCCATTGCTAAGATTTGGCACCCCAAATATCGCTCCATTGAAATAAGTTATTTGGGTGTCATTATGTCAATGCCAAATTTTGGCGATGACATCCCATTGAAAATGCTCTTATGTATATACTTGTATGATAAACTTATACTATCCAACACTTTAACCATTGATTAGGCTTTCCACAAAGGATTTGAATTTGCTTTTGATCATTACTCTTTATTATTATTATTATTATTATTTATTGGCTTAGGAATTTATTCATGTTATTTCATACAGTAGGATTTTTCAAGTTTTTAAGTTCAGCCCATTCTTATTTTATTTGCTTCAAAGTTATATTTATCTTGCTCAAAAAAAGATTTTTATGTTTCTCCAATTTTAACCAAAGTTTACTTTCCAAATAAAAATAAAAAAAATACATTGAATGACTTATTTTTAAAATTATTACTGATTTTTTGAACAAAAATTAAATTGCTTCTATAACCCTTAAAAATCATGAAACCATGAATTTATTCATCGGATATCCGGACATTCAGTGCTGGTGCTGGGTCCAAGAGAGTGGAAACAACTCAATGCTAAACCCAGCTCAAAAATAGTTTATTCATGGGATATCTGGTCGACTTTGAGTTGGTCCGAACACAACAAAACCAATTAAGAATATAGAAGCGTGAAGAAAACATGAATAAAACAAATGGGGTTGCAAAAACAATAAGAAGAATTTAAGAGCTTAATGTAAGCATGAACGTCATTGTACTTCGGGTTAACCAATGCTTAGGCAATATAGTGTTAAGTTTTCAATCCAATATAAAAGCCTAAGCGTATGGGTAGAGGGCCTAATACAGGTATATGAAGCTATAACAAGCCTTTTGACATTTTCAAGTGGATAAACAATGCTCTGAAACCATGTTAAGTTTTCAATCCAACCTAAAAGTCTAAGCTTATAGATTGAGAGCCCAATACAAGTATATGAAGTTATAGCAAACCTTTCATTTAAGCGATGTGGGATAGAGTATATTTCATTCATCTACATTTAGTACCCGAATTTATTTGGATTAAGACTTTCATTATCTCATCTTAGCTCAGTCTCAAATAACTTCATAATAAAAATTTTATTTTTATTTTATAGTTTGAGAGCTCAAATAAAGTTCAATTAGATGATATTTCATCATAAGATAAAAATGGGGAGGATCTATGGATAGGGTTTTAAATTCTAATAATAAAAGGCAACTAAAAAGAAATCACAAACAAAAGAAAACTAATAATAATAATAATCACTCAAATATCTTGGCTTCTGTAGATCTCTTTTAGGTCTCTTCAGTGGACCATGATCGGACGGTGTATGATTTGATGTCACTGCATCACTTGGTACTTCTTCATCACCACCTGAAAGTTCAAGTGGCTCACAGGATCCTGCTGTTAAGCTCAATGCCGCAGTACTCTCTGTTTCTGGACGTTCTATTGCCATCTTTTTCTCTTTGCAAAGCTTATCCATGGCCTCTAAGCATTCCAATAGAGCCTCCTGAATCCACACACTACCAAAGCTTATTAAACCATTCAAATTGAGAACATATTCTCTCTCTCTCTCTCTCTCTCTCTCTGAAGCATGGTGACTACTGTGCTTAATTCGTTACCTTTTTTATAACAGGCGCAGATGAGATCTTGTCTCTGAACTGAAGGAAACTCCTAGGATACAGAACTGTGGAAGCAATAAGAAGAGCGGATGCTGCGATTATCGATGGCTTGAACTTTGTAAATGTGATATCTGTCATTACAATTGGAATAAAAAAGAAAAAAAAGAAAAGAAGAAAGATTATTGATCAAATATTGAATAATCCTCTGTTTGGTCGGTCGGTGAGAAAATGTAGGAAAAAATAAAAAGAAACTGAAAATAATTTGCTTGGGGAGAAAATGCAGCTTAAACCTTCACTTAACTCAGCTCAGAAAACAGAGGAATCAAAGTACTTATTTAAGTTATTTTCTTGCTGTTTCTTAGAACCGAACCAGAGTTGGAAAAAATTAGAAGAAAACAGAATAATACTTGGGTGAGTTGGGAGATTTACCGCCCTGAGTTTGGATGATGATTTCATCAATGTTCCCACATTTGAAACGACCAGTAATCGGCGGATCTCTCAGTTTGAAGTAAGGAACGAAGTATTCCACAAAGCATGATGGCGTTAGAGCGTTCATTCGCCATTCCAGTTCGTCGAGAATATGAAATTCCATCTTCATTAGCAACCTTATGAGAAATCGATCCATCTGTTCAATGATTCAATTGAACTAGATATGAGAGAGAAGAAACTCCCAGTTTTTCAACTTCTTGCACTTTCAAGAGAGAGAGAGAGAGAGAGAGGTAGAAAGGAATTTTACCAGAAATTTCGTGATTGAGAATGACTTCTTCATCATTTTCCAAGCAAGCGTAAGACAGCACAGAACGAAAAGTTTCAAGTCGTCTCGGCGGGACCCTTGCATGGTCTGGATCAAGAATTCCAAGATCACTAAAGAAAAAAAACTATAAAAAATAGCCAAAACAATTGTATGATTTCGATAGAGTTCTTATTCAATCTTTACCGGTATTTCTCTCCTTGATAAGAAGCGGTCGAAGTAATTCATCGCAAGATATGGTATAAATGCATCAAATTTCTTCGGCATTGAATGCAGTAACTGGGGTTATACACGTACAATTCGTATGTTAGACCAAATTCATGTCCAATACGTGTAGCCTCGGTTTTCTCAGAAGCCAAACGGAAGGATAAGTTCAGAGATGATGAAATAAAATCATAAGACCAAGAAATTCATCAGAGATGTGGTATGAATGCATCAAATTTATCAATGTCCCAAAGCTGCAACAAACGAAATGCGTATACTATTCATACACACACATCAGCCATTTAGTCACAGAAGAAAGACGGAACACGAAACAAAATCAAAACTTTGTATGTCAAAATGCAAGAACAGAGCAGAAAAGTTAAAGGGACTCAATTTTCTTTTCTTTTCCTTCGTTTTCTCAGCAACCTAAAGGATACATAAGTTGAGAGATCAAAACGCATGTATCGGAAACGAAATCTATAGATTAATTCTAGAATAGAGACGTGTTGCTGTATTCTAGCTTACTCGTGAGATTATTTGAATAGCGTTCTTTCTGAGTTTGGCTTTGTCGTTGTTGTCGACGTAGCCTTCAACGGCCATGAAATTTGGTTCAGCGTCGAAGTACTTCTCGTAAGCTTGAAGTTCGTCTGAGAACAATGAATCCTCTGGATCGTATTCCATTTCGATCTTCTTGATCTTGCTTTCAAGTTTGGAAACTTAGAGAGAGAGAGACTGTGTTTTTAGATAGAGAAAGTTGTAGAGAGAGGGGACGTGTGTGTTTATATATATATATATATATATATATATATAGGGGTATACATATAACATATACAAACACACACAAGCTATGGACTTCAAGCCCTCAAGCTTCAGCACACTCTCTAGGCGGTTATTCGTTAGCAGCTGGGGTTTATGGCGTTTTAGCTGAACAGGTGGCAGTCGGGGATTGGGTGGCGGGACTATAAGTCTTCTCCTGATGGTCAAGTAATTAACCAACACGGTTTGACCATCTCAGCAAAGACCAAGTGATGTGAATAACCCGACCCAACTCCAAAATTGTTTATGATTGTCCATTTTTCCTAAACTTGGCACTTTTCAACACCAAAGAGGTTACATTATCCATTATTATTGCCTCTAAATTAGGGTATATATTCATAGCAATAAATAGAATATGGTCCTAACTTCTGATACTGTATGAAGTGGTCACTTTCAATACTCGAACTTATATATTTGCGGTGTTGAACTTTTACTATCCAACACCACCAATCATTGATAAGGTTGACTGCAAATGGATTAACCTAAGAAATACATTTGGCAAGAGCGACTTTGGTGACTTGGCCAAATGGGAAGGCTAAGTAATTTTGGCTAAGACTTTCAAATTGTGTACTCTAATGCATCTGTCAAAGAGTTCTCCAATTTTTGGCTTAGACAAATTTGGTTACACTTTTTTGGCTTTAGCTATTTATTTCCAAGACAAAAAATGTATGGGGACTTATATTTGGTTGCAAGGGAAAAAAGAGAGAGAGCGCAAAAAAAATAACTCTTATGTATTGGAACACCTCTAGCGAAAATGCTAGCTATTTTTACGTTAGTTAACTTAAAAATTGTTTTGGAAGGCTGAAAAATAGCTTTTAGCAATGGAGATGTTTTAAAAAGGGAGGTGAATACCAACTGGAGCTAACCAGATGGTGGGAGGTTGGGGTGTGAGATTTTTTGTTTCGGATTGAAGATCCTTTGCTAGCATGTGGTATATTTTTAATTGAGGATGTGGTTGCTGGCCAGTGGCATGTTGGTCCGGTGGAGTGAAGATATTTGGGATTCAGGTAGAAAAAAATCTCTAATATTCATTTGTTAATATTAGAGGGGTTCGCGGTAAGGTTAAGTTTGTATGGTTCGGAAAAGAAAGAAAAATTAAAACGAAAGAAAGAAAGGGATGTAGTTGAATCTGAGCCCTGGCTGGACCTGAGACCAATGTGTGTAGTGGATAAGGCCTAAACTAACCCACCATCCTCCAAAGCCCTTTTTCACCACAAAGCATATCTATTTTTGGATAAAACATGTGGTTCTGTTCAGTTCCTCTATACATCTTCCATCAAACACTCACCTTACCTTATCTATTACATACTGTTTACAATTAATCTCCTTCTCTCACTCCTTCACATACCCAACAAACCCAGCTCAGTTCTTGCTAAAATCCTTGCCATGGCTGCCTGTACTCTCTCTCATGCAGCCCTTTCTCAGGTACAATTCACTCTTCAAACAATCCACACTATTTTCAACTTTCCATTTTCATCATGAACTCCACTCTCTCTACATACATATAATGAAAACTTCCACTTAACATCTTGTCTCAAACCATTGATTTAAGGTCTAAAATTTGAGAATTAAATGCTATGCTTGTTTC
>JAESVK010000506.1:3014337-3061318 GCA_017140935.1 Hamamelis virginiana | reverse complement strand
AAAAAAAAAAAAAAGGTGCAAAATAACAAGTTCCTAGCAGCAAAACTGAAGTAAAGAACAAAACCTGTAAAAAAAAAGGTGTAAAGAAAAAAAGAAGACATTCGATTCGATTATTTTTCAGGACTCTAATATGTATCCTTTTCCTTTTTCACTATTACTGACAATTTTTTGAGAAGGAATTCGATGAGTGTCTTCTACGGGGCCATGAGTCCTTCAATGGTATAGAAGAGAGACTCTGCCCAGTCGACTTTGAATAGCAATGTTTGCAACGTGTGCATCACATCGTATTCTGGATCAAGCTTCCGCTGCCACCCCTACCACAGATATAACAGGCAACAACAAATTTAGATCTAGATTATAGATATCTCTTCTTCTTCTTCTTTTTTCCGTTATTTTCTAGACAAATTTGTATAGCTCAAAGCCACATCAATATCCAAGTAAAATGGGAGAAAAGGGTTATATTAGAAATAATCACATTGCTTTTAGTAAAATCATAATATTAGTCTTTGTTAATTATAAAAAAGAAACATTAGCCTGTGGCATGGACCTTCTTCCCAAGCCCAAAGCTGATGAATACGAAAATAATGAGCTAAAAATTACCTCGAGAACCAAAGTGGTTACCATCACAGTGCAAACATTGCCATCAATATTGACTTTGTGTCGCCTGACATGCTCAAGTAATTGCTGCATGCACTCAGCAGGATGGACAATATCACCTTCCGTGGTGCCCCAGAAATTCAAAGATTTCTCCACATCCTGTCAAACCAATGATTCTATTAGAAAGTGTTGAAAAATTACAAATAACTATAGAATACTATGAATTATCTTAAGCTATTATTCATAAACCAGATAACACTAAAAATCAACACAAAATATTGGACAACTAGGAAGCCAAATTTGGAAGGAATGAGACTTGGGATGACTTCAACCTAACCACCGACTAATTCAGGTTGGGCCTTATGAGAATAAGGGCTGGGCTTAGATCTGAAGTCACAACTGGAATCAAGTTCAAGAAGGCCTTATTCTAAGGTGGCCCAGCTCAAAAACAGCCAAACATACAAACAGTATATAACAAATTTGTATGTGACGTAGAAATATACAACCCAAAGCCGCCCAAACTAGAGTTGGGAATGGGCAGAATGGCCTTGAGTTGAACACAGGATGACTTCAGGGATGACAGTTTCTCAGGATTGATGATTGGGCAAGCTAATAAATCCAACTTGTGGTGTCACACAGTTAGAGCTAGAATGAGAAGGATTAGACCACATAAGACCTGATCAGGCGTGTTATTAAGCCATTTTCTAAATCTAGTACATCTAACCAATATGGTAAAGAGATTGGCTATATCCAGTTTTCTTGGCAAGTCCATATAGAAAGAAGCAATATGATAATTAGGGTAGCTGTGCATAGGAATCTAAAAATGCAAAGCAATTACAACTTATCATTCTTTACAAGAAGCACGGCGCAACACAGTTCTGAACACACTTTTGCAGGGACATGAAAACTATGGTGAATTTATATGTCGTATGCAATCTAAATATTGCACATTAAGTTGTCAAAAATGTGTTAAATGGTCATTAGATAAATGATAAGCATAAAAATAAATAAACAAAAATCTGTAGAAGTGTCACAGTACTCTAGAATGAGCCTTCTTTTGGTAATATAAACTATAATATGTTACATCCCACCAAAAATCCTGTGTAGCTAAACACATTACCTGTATGAAAGCCTCTGGGTCTGGGCAATTCTGTTGTTTGGATAATCTAAGTGTGCACTTTGCAGCAGTGCAACCATCTCGAAGGGCAACAGCCTTAAAGAACTCCAGTAAATTCACTCGATCTCTTTTAGAAAGTTCAGCAGTCATGCCTACATCAAGAAAAATGACATGAGGCCTTGATCTAAAGAGCCGTTTACTTGAAGCCTTGTTTTGATTTACCCGGACAAGAATATTTCCAGGATGCATATCTGCATGGATAAAATTATCTACCTGGAAAAAAATTGTAGCATTTCAGAACAACAAACTCAACTACCTAGCTAGAGAAACATCTAACAAATATAAAACAGGCAAAATTTATAGTTAGTATCTTGAATTCAGAATGAAAATGATAGAAAGTATGATGTGCACAATTAACCATAAGAATAGAATACAGAGCCTCGATTCAAATATTTGGGTTGACAATATAAATCAAAATTGTATGATTTTTTTTTTTTTTTTTTCAAAACGTAATTATTTATTTGTCTAAAAATTTCTTGAGGGAATTTCAATGCTCATAATGCCTTCTGTTACTAGACTACTGGCGTATAACATTAGGTTGCAACACATTGGGCACCGTTGAGGGAGTCAAGGCAGCTCACAGGCCTCGGCTTCTATCATGCGCTGAGCATCCTCAAGGCATTGCCCATCCTTATGGAGGGCATTTACCTTGAGGTAGACAACCACCCTAAGATGGGAAGACCTGTCAAGGTGGTGAAAACTTGACAGGAAACTGGGGCTCAAGATCACGTGCGAAGCACGTGATGTCCTCACATGCTTTCCTTATGCTAGAGCACGTGGAAGGCATGAACACCAGCTATAACTATGTAGCATGTAGCTCCCTCGACAATGTAGCCAGTCTCCCTTCCTCGAGGTTGAGTTAGTCCTCATTCATCCTTACTCAAGACTGAGGCAAAAAGGCCAGTATAGGTAGGGGTAGTAGAGGTAGACATAGGCCAGATGTTTAACTGGTTCCTCAAGGTCCCTTGGCTCAAGCTCTGTGAGGGCCTCAATACTTTGGTTGAGGTCACGCCTCCCAAGTTTAGGAGACTTGCGCAGAGAGGGACCAAGGTTTCCCTCAATAGTTGGGTTGAGAGGCTCCCAAGTCAGATATGCCTCCCTTCATCCTACGCCATGTGGCCAGTCCTTTTTGGTCCATGTTCCGTGCATTCATTGGCCCATATGTCATCTTTGACTTAGTCTTATTATTGTCATCATCTTCGTTTTGGACTATAAACAATAGTTTTCTATAAGCTTGTCTAATATGTTTTAATTCACTCGTACAACCATTTGTGTAGTCAAAATTTGTTCATCATAGGTTCTAGGGAGAGAAGTGCAGTAAAACGATTCTAGTTTGACTTTTTCAGGACAATTTATGAATACAACATAAATCCTGAATTAAATAGAAAGTCAGAAACAACCATTAAACTAATCTGATAGCATCAAAATTTGTAACTACTACTTGACCAAAAAGTAAAGGAGAAAAAGGAAAAACAGGAGCTGCAATGGAAATGTAAGAATCGTACCAAAAGCATCTTTAAAAGCGCATGAGTCCCAATGTGAGCAAGGGCACTTTTAATTTGTTCATTTCCTTCAAGCTCCTCAACATAGTGCAGAACACTTTCACCTTGTTCATAAGTTTCCACTAGTACAGCTGGGTGCACTAGGGGATATAGAGGCTTTGGGAATGAGACATCCTTCCATCTGCGGAAATTATAGATAAAACGACTCAAATGGGCAGCTTCCCTTGCAAGATCAACTTGAGACATCATGAAAACAGCAAATTGCTGAATGCTTTCATCCAATCTCAACCATTTCAAAGTAGGGATGAACTTTGAAATTTTGGCTACCAAATTAATTAACGTAAAATCCCTTCTAATTGCTTCACCAACACCTGGATGTCTAACCTTTACAGCCACTACCATGGGCTTTATTTTCTGACCAGGATATCGATATTTCAAAGTAGCTCGATGTACTTGAGCAACACTTCCAGATGCAACAGGTTCCTCTTCAAACTTTTCGAAAATTTCAGGCAGCTTGCGTGCAAATGCCTTTTCGATAGTGTTTTTTGTGAAGGCAAAACTATGTGCAGGTGCTTTGGTATGAAGTTTTGCAAGCTCATTGCACAAATCTCTAGGAAAGAGATCCGGTCTTGTTGCAGCCCATTGACCCCATTTGATGAATGCTGGGCCTGCTTTTTCTAATGTAAGATGGACAACGTGTAGCCATGTTTTTCTAAAATGAACACCCAGGGAATCCACAAAAGGAGCCATAGCAATGCAAGGTGAGAACAGAATTGCTAAATAAACAGCTCTGAGAAACAAAATAAAGCCTTCTAGAAGTGAAAACACAAATGAGGTCAAATAAACATGTCCATCTTGTGCATGCATGTACAGAGTGTTCCTTGTCGGAAAGCGCTCCGCTTCTGCCCATGTTCTCTTTGTCCAAACAAGCTCTCCAACTATGAAGGAAATAACACTAGGAGCGACAAGGTTTGATCGTGACAAAGCCAGGCTCACTGCACAGGCAATCCTACTTATTGGAGGTAAAGCTGGTCCACTGTAGGAACAAATTTGAGAAAGCCTTTTCCAGGCAACTAGGGCACAGTTAGATATTGCATTACTTGCTGAAAGGGCATGGAAGTTCTTGGAACCACTACTCTTCCATAAGTTCACTTTTTCTCTATATAACATAAAGGAAGAATGCCCTCCAAAAGGAAGTTTGTACTGCGAGTATAATCTGCAAAGGGAGTGAGGGATCCCAACAGTGTAATGCGCCTTACTATTATATACTAGTGAACCAATGCTATTCCGGCTAGAGAGAAGGGGATGTGCAACCCTCCTGACATTACCAAAGGCCAAAAATCTGCATTAAAAAAATAAAAATAACTAAAAAACCACGTTAACCGTTCACTATGCAGGTTAAGCAGAATTTGACAATATCACCACATTTGAACAACAAGATCAGCAAAGAATGGAGATAAAATTTTACCATTGTAATCTAAAATTTCTCGAACTATCAGTCTTTCCACGGTAAGAAATTTCATAGTCTTGTCATTCAAGCTCCGGTTGGTGTTTGGAAAAAGTAGATCTTAGAAAAGGTATTACAAAACACCACACCGCTGTTATTCTTAAACAGAAAATTATATCTACCTTTTCAATAACAGTTCCATAATTGCCACAAAATAACAAAGATGGCTTTGTCTGTTATGTCTGGGAGGTCATTTTCTAGGATTCATCCTGAAAATATCAGTCATCTAAGCAAATTCTTTAATAATATAAGTTGCTATATCACAATTACAATGGCACACCTTATTAAACAGCATGAACACATTTCTTTGCCTACTTTTCATAAATAAATAAATAAAATTTAATTTTAAAAATAAAAGCAGAGTCCATCACTCAGCAACTTTTCTTATACAAGAAAGTGCATCAACAATTTGTACAGAGTTTCCACTCATGCTCATGTACAACTATATGCATGTAAATTCCATGAAACTCATATAGACAAAAATTCAACAGAATATTTTCCTCCCTTCAATTTTGAAAATAATGAAATGCATCTTTCTGTACTAAGAAATTGCACTCTGGATTGGTCTAGTAATGTAGCTTATTAGAACCTTATACAAAATCCATTGCCACAGCAATAACAGAAGATAGGATTCGTGTATATATATATACATATATAATACACTAATGGCCGAAATCAGCTTAGCTGATTTAATTCTATGTCAGCACTAGCTGACCAGATCGGAACCGTATATATATATATAATAAACTAATTTCCTCAAAGCTTTCTGAGACATTTCATACCGTGGAAATCACTACCAAAATGCTCCGTTTGGTTCGTAAGAAAATGAAGCAAATATAAATGATTAAAAATTTGAATCTTATCTTTTCTATAATTTGGAGCGAGAAAACAAAAATCTGTAGTCAACCGACACTAACACAAATATTTGGTTCAACTGAGATGTGCGTTTCACTTTTTTCAGAATACAAACGAATACGTATAAATTTCCTTCTATTTTCCTTCATTTTCTCGCTAACCAAACGCGTGCTAACCTAACTCAGACATTTCATACCATAGGAATCACTACAAAAATGCTCTGTTCGGTTGCTAAGAACTGGAATGACATATAAAAGATTAAAAAATTGAATATTTTGTTTTCCATAATTTGGAGCAATAAAAAAAAAATCTCTACTCAACCGACACAAACAAAAGTATTTTCAGCTGAGGTGCGCGTTTCAATTTTTTTTCAGAGTACAATTACATATGTATGTATTTCCTTCTCTTTTCCTCCATTTTCTCGGCAACCAAACGCGTGCTAAGGATTCAATCCTAAAAGAATCGAAACGAAATGTAAACATTCTACAGCTGAAGCTACAAACCTTGACATAGCGATTGTATTCACGATCGTTCTCTGATAAGACACGCAGGTGGCGTACGATTCTCGCCCGCATTTTCTCCTCTCGGCGCATCAACCATTGTCGCCGTCTGACATCTCTCAACCCCGACGCATGGTGGCGTTTGTGCGTCAGATTCCGGCGCTTTGAAAAGGGCCGAGATGGTGGGATCTTGTGGTGGGCGAACCTCCAACGCTGTGTCTCTCCACTGTACATTATACAGTGTGTACACACGATGAAGCTGTAGATCAATCAATGGATCGGATTTTGATCGGCAATGCTCTGGCCCATTAACTGAGTTCAATCCGAAGTTGAGGGATCCTTCAATTAATGGGCTCAATATGAATATAGAGAGTGGAGTGAGTGATCAGTTTTTATGATCCCATAATATGAATATGGGCTCAATACGAATATAGTGCTAGGGGGCCGTCGACATTTCCAGTTTATCTTTAAGTGCCATATCAGCACACAAAAAATATACATAATCAACATATTTAAGTGTCACATCAGTACAGTAAAAATACTCAATGACAGTGAAAACATCCCAACTCAGTAAAAATATTCAAATTTAGTGAAAACACTCTTTTGAGTTTTCATTTTATATTTTTGGATTTTTACTGTGCTATTTTGTATTTTCTCTTTTTTTTTCAATGTGTTTTTTGCTATGTCTAATTCATTTGCATTTTCACTGTCTTGTTTTTATTAGCACAGGTAAAAAAAAAAAAACTTTTACTATTTTTTTTATTAGCACAGAAAAAAAAGATTTAGCATAGTAAAAAAAATAGTTTTTACTGTCCTTTTTTTATGAACACATAAAAATAATAATTTTTATTGTCTTTTTTTCTTAGCATAGTAAAAAAAAAAAAGATTCTAAGTCTTTTTTTTATGATTTTTACTATTTTTTTTTTTAGCATAGTAAAATCAGAGTTTTTTACTGTCTTTTTTACGTGCACTGTAAAGAAGAAAGAGATAGAGAAGCACCAGCAGCGACCACCATGAAAACCAGAAACCCAAGCTTATCTCTCTCCTTGTCAATGGCTAGCAACTCGCGTTTCCTTTTTCCTCCTCTGATATTATCAGTTTCTTCATCAAGTCAGCAACCCTACCTCTTTCTTCATCAAGCTAGCAACTCGCTCGTAACAACGGCAGCAATAGTAAAGAACCGATAGTAGAAACTGATATAAACACACAAGCTTCCCACTTTTTTCCGATGTGAGACAAGATGTCTATCACCTTTAACCACTTTCATTTGGGTGATTTTACACTACAATTCTCATTCAAACCATTAATATTTTGAGCTTATTAAAACAATATATTAATCTCCTCCATGAGATGAATGTAGTTCACTATGGACCCACTTCAAATGGCTTGTAGGACCCATATATAAATTAAGCTAAAGTAGATTATTTAAGCTCAAAATATAATAATTTCTTTTTCCTCATCTGATTTCTGCACATCACCGTCACTCATTGCAGCGGCAGCGAAGAACCTGCAGTAGCTTCCTCCTCAAATTTCTGCACATCACCTCCACTCGTTGGAGGATCGCCGGCCGGAGAAGGTCGCCCATTCATCAGAGTATGGAGTTCAGCCGTGAAGCAGTAGATCTGGAGATAAGAGGGAGCTTTCCTCCTCCTCTTCTTCTTCCTCTTCCTCTTTCTCCCTCTCTTTGTCTCTCTCCTAACAATAATGATGAGAATGGTTTGTGTTTTTCTCTAAATCAATCATTTTTATTTTTATTTTGTCTTTTTTATTTGTCCAAATGTGGCACTTTAAGAACGTGCCACATCAGACAGGCAAGTTCAACGAGATTCCATAACGGGAAAAACAACATTTTCCATAAAAATTTATAATGTATAAATTGGGTAAGTTTCTTAATCACATAATCTTTAACACGGATTTTATCTAATATCTTTTTATACATATTATGTTTACCAAAAATCACAACAATAAAAAAAATCAGTTGTCATTCAACTCATAAACTCACATTTATAATCAATAAAAAATGTCATGTATATAAATAAAGTAACTTCTAATTAATATAAACTCACATTTGTTATTTAATAGGAAAAAATACATTTTACCCCCTGAACTATTACTGTGTTACAAATTGACCCCATATAGTTTTAATTGCAACACATTGCCTCCTTTTAGTTTCAAAATATGACAAATAACACCATTGCGTCCGTTGATAGCAGTGGAGCAGACAAATAATGGTTAACAGACTTATTCCTGATTGCAAAAATCATGTTCTCCTTCACAACGCCAGTCAACCCCCTTATAATTTCATTCTTAATTCTCCATTACTAAGCTCTTATTGAAGAGTTTCACTCTTAATTCTCATTCACTAGGATCTTATTGATGGCATATCAACCAGGAATAGGCCTGCCAATTATTTTTCTCTATTTTATTGTCAATCAACGGACAAAAGAGTGTTATTTGTCACATTTTGAAACTATAGGGAGATAATATGTTGCAATTAAAATCACAGGGGAACAATTAACGTGTAACACAGTGATAGTCCAAGGAAGCAAAATATTGTATGCAATATTCTCCTTTATAATGCAGTACCTAACAAAAAAATGGCTATCTGAGAGATAATTATATTGGAAATTTATTTAAAATCCTAATTTAAGATTGACAGTAGAGAGAGAAGGTCTTCATATCATCCTTCCATGGTGGTGGGTGCTTCAAATCATCCTTTGTAAGTTGACTTTTGATCCAAACTATTTATTTTTCATGCAGTGAGATTTGAACTCGTGTCATCTGCTCTACAATAATTAGCACAGTTATAAGATCGGTGATGTTGTTGGAATCTAGTTATTGTGACCTTTTTGTTTTCAGCTTGAATTGCAACTAGCTTTGTTTTTGACTTTTTTCCCCTAATTTGAAAATTTAATGGCTTCTAAATTCTAAACCAAGTAAAATCATTATCTTTGAGCAACCCTCTTATATATGCCGCGTTTATTTTTCTTTTCACAACAATGTGATTGATGGTAACTTTGTATCGGAATTTATTGCACCAACACATGCCCACATGCGCACTCAAAAACATGCGCACAAACATAAAATAATTTTAAATTCTATTTTACCAATACACAGCGTAGCCAGAAGGAATCTTGCTATTTGCTAATGCTTTTTTTATTTTTTTTAAAAAAATTAAATTAAATTGATTTGATATGGACCAAAATACTCTTATGTAGATAAAATAATATCCATTTTATCAAATAAACGGTCAAAAGTCAATTCTTTTTATTAACAATCCCCAATATTAAACAAAATTCTCAATCCCCATAAATGAACAGAATCCCTAATTTAACAAAGGATCCTCAATTCTCAAATTAACACAGAATCCCTAATTTTACCAAGAATTCCCAATCTCTAATTTCAAATCCATCATTACTGTGGACATGAAATGACGGGCATTAAATATTGTTTTGACATGTTGGGGATTAAGGATTATGTGTAAACTTGGGGATTCTGTATGAAATTGGGGATTTGAGATTCTGTGTAAAACTGAGAATTGAGAATTATGTGTAAAATTGGGGATTAGGGATTCTCTATAAATTTGAAGATTCTGTGTAATATTGTGGATTAGGAATTCTATGCCAAATTGGGGATTATGTGCAAAATTAAAAGTCAAAGTCAAATTTTGACCATTGAGGATATTTTGATATAAAAAAAAAAAACAGTGATAGGTTCATTTTTGTAATTATCTTTAGATTGGATTGATTCACGTAATATTTTAAAATTTTAGGATTAATGATGTAAAATGTCCTAATAACAAAAAAAAAAATTAAAAAAAAAAAGGTACTGTTACAAAATCTTATATATTTGGGGAAAAAAAATTAAACAAATAAAATCCCATGACTAAAAGAATCGAATTGATGTTAATTTAAGTAGTGCCACATAGTTGTCTTGGGTTCAATTCTACCTAATGTCAAAAAAGAAAAAGAAATTAAAAAAAATAAAGCCGATAAGGATAAGTGTTGATCCTGACTTCTTAGAAGATAGAAATCATGGCAAATATATAAACTACTTAACTTCCATAAAATTGTCTCAAAAACTCTATAAAGTTTGATTCTCAAACATCAACATATTGCTGCACATCCTGTACTCATTTAATTTGCTCTCCTGCACACCCATGTTATTTGGGAAATCAAACATCAACATATTGCTGCAGTAGCTGTCCCTCTCATCTTCAGTGCTGCCATTGGCGTAAATCGTGGACGATGAGTTCAATGGAGTCGAGCTAGATGAAGGCGTCGATAGAACCGAACCAAAACCCGAATTCTGAATGTTATTAATGCAGTTGTTGGATTGAAATGGCTTGGTTTCACATAGAGGGTTGATGAAGGATTGATCAGACTCATTATAGTCATAATTGTTGGGTAAAGGAATGAAACTTTCAGCCATATTAGAAGGCTCCCCATTATTTTGCAATAAATTTGGACAGCTTATAAAGTACGAGGGGGCTGCAGAAAAGTGGTCCAAATTTGCTTGCATAAGTTGGCTTTCATTTAGAAGTACTTCTTGATTATTAATCTGGAATGATTGGAATTGGCTTTCAAATTGGGGGACAGAAAGTTGATTTTTGCTGTGATTTTGTGGAATAAATTCTGGGTTTTGGTGTTGATATGATAAGAGAGCAGTGCCTAAATTTAAGAGGTTTGGATTTGCCATTATTGGTTGCTGGATTCCAAGCATATTACCAGCTGCAATGTTGAATTGAGATGAGTTGTAGAGAGATGAGCTTAGAATGGAAGAGAACTCGAGAAGATCAAGGCGAGGAATATGAGTTACGGGATCAACTCCCATTCTTAAAAGCCTCTTTCTAATGTGAGTGTTCCAATAATTCTTGATCTCGTTGTCGGTTCTTCCTGGCAAGCGAGCTGCTATTGCAGACCACCTAACACAGAGATCGAGCAAAGTGATAATTAGAAAATAAATAAATAAATGAGGTTGACATTGAAACTTAAAGAAAACACACCACTAGTTGATGAGATGATATATATATATATATATATATATATAGAGAGAGAGAGAGAGAGAGAGAGAGAGAGACTTTGATCCGCAAAGCACAAGCCTAGATACGTTACAGGTTAGAGAAATACAAAACAAGAAAGTCCAAGAAGTAGGTAATCCATTATTTGGGTTATTGTTTAGCTAGTGTTTTAGTCAACATTTTGGAAGTACATTTTTTTTTATGGGTAATTTTGTTCAAATTAATTAAAGTGCTACTACGGCCTCATTTGGGATAGATTTTACTTTATATATATATATATATATATATATATATATATATATATATATATATATAATCAGTTTGTATTTCAAAAGAAGTGATTTTACAAAATTATAATTTCCAATAATGACTTTTGGACAAGATGGCATTTTGGGTCAAAATTTACATTTTGTGGGTTCTTCATCACTTTCTATTTTTTAATCTAAACACATCATATATGAAAGTAATCCAATATTAAGCTGAAATTCACTATCATTATTTTAGGTAAAGCAAAATATCATTGTCATGCATATTGGCCAAAAGAAAGATATATAGCAGGTTTATGGAGTTGCTTGCTGAAACATTTTACAAATAATTAATTAAATTAAAGCTAGGGAATGGAAGTACTCACTTGTTTCCCAAAACACAGTGTAGTTGTATAATGGCCTCTTCTTCTTCAAATGAGAACCTCCCCCTCTTGATGTCAGGTCTCAAGTAGTTGGTCCACCGAAGTCGGCAACTCTTTCCACACCTTTTAAGTCCTATTATATATATTCCCCATTACAAAAAAATCAATAATAACCAAACATACAATCTACAATTCACACATATATAATGAAGCATATAATAAATCAGCTAGCTACTTTAATTACCGGCATTCTTGGGGAGGGTTCGCCATCTCCCGTGCCCATGTTTCTGAATGTAATCAATCAGTTTCTCATCTTCCTCTGCTGTCCATGGACCTTTCTTTAATCCATTTCTCTCACAACATGGTATTTTCCCCATGGCAGTGCTCTCAAGCTCTTCACGAAACTTCTAAAACCAGTGTTAATTCTTAGAGAGAGAGAGTGATGAAGGTTTAGCTTGAACAGAAGCAATGTCTGTAGGTACGTATGAGAAGTGTATATATATAGTAGAGAAGGAAGGCAGCGTAAGAAAAAGTTCAAGTCAATGGGATTCGGTACCGCCCTTTGTTCAGCAATTAAGAGACGTGTCCTTCTTTCGTGAAAAAGTACCCTTTCTCTCTCTCTCTCTAGGGCTGTAAAATCCCAAGTGACGAGACATCTCCAAACCAATGCTATCCACGTAAGTACCAAAGCTGGAACCATTTAGTCAATTTTTAAAAATACAAGGGCAATTTGGTACTTCAACTAGTGATAAACTCCTCGCTAATTGACTAATGCATTTTGGGTATCTGACGTGGCGAGTATTGAATGGATGTTTGGAAATCCAGGTTAAAGGAACAGTATGATCCCTTGTCCTGTCTCCCTCGGTCCTCTCTGTCTCATATTCTAAAACAGTTACGTCAGACAAATAGTTTTCCGCTGATTGGTCTTTTTGACTTTTCGTATTAGCTGTCACCAAATATCGTGCCGCCACGTATGTCTCGTGATGACGGCTTTCATAGACTCTTGTTATACACTTATACGGACTTCACACGGCGTTCACACTATATGTATCACCATGCATGGCTCCAAGCCCCTAGCCGACTTCTTCTTCTTCTTCTTCTTTTTTCTTTTTCTTTTTTTCCTTAATTTTATTGGTTAATGATTTTAATTAAATTTCTAATCCTAATGGCTACATGTCACGCTTGCATCATTATATTAGCGAGTCCACATTTTTCTGCATTCTTTAATGTACAAAAGTAGAAGAAATTTTATTGTATTGTAATGTTAGATAGTCTAAGAATTTTATTTTAAAATTTGATTTTTTTTAGCATTATTCTTATATATATTATATAAATGGTTTTGCTTATTTTACTTACAAATCAAAAGCTAGATTTGAAATTGCATGGCTTCAAAAGTCAAAATGATTAAAAATTGAAAACAGTTAATTTGTTTATACTTATAATTAAGTGGAAACCTAGATTACTTTCGAATTGGTTTGGTGTTGATAATTTGGGGGGAAAAAAAACCAGAGAGAGAGAGAGTGAAAAGAAGCTGTCTTAATCTTGTGAGTATTAATGGAAATTTTATAGAGCAGTTGAATATGCATGGTTCATAATAATCCCAGCATATATATTTAACAAGACAAATACATATACAGAGATCATCCTATTAGCACATGTTGACTTTTGCAGCTCATAGGTAATTGTGATATGCATATTTTGAAAAATTTACCGCACGTTGGATTAGATACTATGCATATGTATGTTAGGCATGCCAAAAATCAAAGTGATCCAACGGTCGGTTTCTCAGATATCTTACTGACATGGGAAAAACTCTGACAGTTGTTAGTATTAGAATCAAAAACTTGCTACTGTTTATTGGTGTATTTGGAATTAAACATGTGTAAAAATGATTTACTTTTTCTGGGTTCCCATTCCTTGTACGTCCATTAAAGGTCTTAGATAAGAGTTACAAGGTTGTTTAAGATTAATTTATGGTAGACTCAAGTTTAATTGGGTTTTACCATGTTGGTGATTATAAGGCAGCTAGCTAGGAAAGCTAGGATTTGCGCGCGCGCGTGTGTATATATATATATATATATATATATATATATATATAGTCACCTCCATATATTTGATATATTTAAGCAATTGGCACAAGTTTGATTTGGATGGATCAAAGAGCTAGACATTATTAATTGCAAATCAGCCACAATTGATTATGTGATGAATTGTGCAGAGTTTCTGTTGCAACTTTGTTTAATTAATTTGGGTAATGCTAGGTCAAATAATTAATTTTAAAGAACGAACTTAGTAAAATGACTAATTCAAAAGCCCGGCATTTTATACAGGGGCGAAGACAGGATTTTGTAATAAGGGGTGCTAAAAAAAAAATTTAAAAATTTCAGCGATACACTGACTTTCAATAGTTTTTATGATAAATATTTTTTTGAAGAACTTATCAATTATATATGACTTTTCCATCTACAAATCAAATAAAAAGCATATTTATTTAGATCAAATAATTATAACACACAAATAAGTAAATTAATATTATTAAAATATTCAATCAATCCATAAGTAGGATTTTTAATTAGTCAGATACTGACAGTTCGGACATCGGTCTCGTCACTTGGCAAAAAAAAAAAAGCTCACCGTATCCCTCCTATCACCAATACATATATTAAATATATAAATAAATAAAACACTTTAGTTTCAATAACTAGATTCATTTTTATTCAATTGTACTCAAGGAAATAATTAATGAGAATGTGACGTTGATTGATAAATACATTATACATTGAATTAATGCATTCTATTAATTTCAAGAACACATCTTCTAAATATTAAGTTAGGGCGATAACTTGAGCATCTATTGCACCTAAATATTTGATATTGTTGTCTATTTCTATATTATTTACCAATTGGGTCGGAATAATCATTTCACAAAAAAAAGTAAAAACAATCAAATCTACATAGACATATAAACAAACTTAAATTAAGGGCTAGAATTCTAAAAAATAAATAAATAGGTTTCCAATTTATCTAATAATTAATTAATATTTTTTGTTGGGCTCAAATTCCTCCCAATAGAGTTGTTGCAAGTAGTTCCTGACAATATAGTGCCATGAGAGTATCTTTTAGTATTTTACCATAAGTACATATATATATATATATATAATAAGATAGCGTAAATATAATATAGAAACTTTTGAAAACTTGGGGGTGCCATGGCCCCCCTTGTTTTGGCTGTGGCTCCGCCACTGGTTTTATACATTAAAAGGCTATTTCTTCGGTGATGGGCGGTGGTGATGACATATATTTGGGATATATCACAAATGGATTAGAAATTATAGCCTATGATCGATGGATCCCAAGTTCGGAACGAGCATGAGTTGAGTGAATTAACGGTTCATCTTGTTGACAGAATGGCCAACGTACGTGTGGAAAATGGCACCACTAACTTAGGGAACAAATTAAGGCAATTGTCACATCATTGAGAGAAAAACATGATACTTCTTTGGAGTAGAATGACCAAATTAAGCTAGCTAGAGCTTCACCATTAAATCTGATGGTCAATTGGTCAGATAATTAGTCACCATCTGAATCCCCCTAAATCTACATTGGAATACCCTCTGGAGAAAAGCCCTATTGATGGATTAGTTTAGAACGTGGATATATGAAAATTATTGTGAACTCAATTTTTTAGCTGATTTTAGTTAAAGTGAGGTATAACTGACTAGAACACTTCTCATATAATACATATCCGGATCAAGTTTTTTATTTATTTATTTTGTAATCACATTTCATCCTAAACAAGAAGAATTGGAATCCATCACACACACACACACATATATATTTAAAACGTAATCTTGGTAAATAAACCTAGGTTCTCAACAATCCTGATCTGGTCGTTATTGGAGGAGCAGATGAAGATTATCATGGTAATTTTCTTATGCGATTTGTAATTAATAATGAAAAATGCTACTACTATTAACCCTGAGGGGTAGCTCAGTTGGCAAGGAACCACGCCTCAAGAAGCTGAGGTCCTGAGTTCGACTCGTGCTAAATTCTTATGGCCACTGGAGGTTTATTCGGTCATTAACTTTAAGGCCCCGAAATTATTCGAGGTGCGCGTAAGCTGGCCCGGACACTGAATTATCTAAAAAAATAAATGCTACTACTGTTGTAGTTGAATAAACCTAACTTCTCAACAATCCTTTATCTCATGATTAAACTCGAGTTAGTGAAACGGTACGTCATTTTTCTATTTTAAAAGAATGCCGGACTCTTGACGTATTAGTGTGGAAAAAAAAGGGCCGGTTTAGGATACATTCATTGCACGGGACCCTTTTATTAAATCAGGTACACATAAAACAAATCTCATTTATGATTTTTAATATTTCATTTCAATCACATGCTATTAACTTCCATGGTCACTGCCAATGTTTTGACCGACAAAAAATAAGGTTTATGCTTACCCACGATAAAAACGCTTCACAAAAATAAAAATAAAAATCCACCTAATCATGACCAAATTAATAAACCATCAGACCAACCGATTCCTTTATGCTTTTCTTCTTCTATTTGACCATCCTCCATCCTCCATCCTCCTGACCACCTTATTTCGTTACCCAAAAATCTACTTTATACACACCCAAAAGCCCATATCATATATGCATGCAAAAAATTATGAGTCTAGATTTTTTGTTTGAGTTTGGATATGCTTGGGTGATGTGTTTTGATCTAGATGCTCTATTTTTCACTTAGGTGATGTGCAGATAATCCAAATCATAGCATATTATCCAAGCACCAAGCAAATCCAAGTAGAGAATCCTCATTCAAAAATCATATTGATTTAACAGTTGGTTTTTCAAAAAAAAACTGTGATATTTTTTAAAAAATTTTTTTTTTTTTTTTTTTTTTTTTTGTTTTATAATTTTTCTTAAAATTGTGAAAAACTAACCGTTTGATCAATATGATTTTTTACATGCATGATATGTATAAGCGGAACATCTAATCTAACAGTCGGTTTCTTAAAATACTTGTCCAAAATTGGACAAACATCCAAGGGAGGCTAGAAAAGAAAGATTTATAGACTTTTCCTTTTAAAAATATAAGTTGAGGAACCAGTCTTATGTGATCAAGTGTTAAATCGCGGGCCAAAAAAAATAAAAAATAAAAAGTGAATTTTTCTCAAAAAGATAAATAAATGAAAACTACGTACATTATACGTAACACACTATCCCAATTTATTATTTACTGTTGTGCCAAACAATTAAATCTTTGGTGCAAGTCACTCCACACCCTAGTTAGCTAGTAGGACACTGCCCAACCAAGCAAAAACAAAAACCATAAGATGAGGCAGTCGTTGTACGTCATGAGATCAGGTTCATTTCTTGGACTACACCTCCATGAGGAAGCTTAGAATTTTGCATGCAGACAGAAATGTCTTTCTTCTTTACTGTTGGGTCGTACCCAGTTCATATATATGTATATATAATTTTGTATTAGCTAGATTTCATTGTCTGGAATTTCTTGTCAACGAAAGTTAGGGAGAAGTTTGAAACAGGGCAATGAATTTAATTCTGTGGACACCCCAGATACCACCCGTTTGTTGATGTGATCCTTCCACCTTTAATTCATTCATATTAATTCTACGCAGACATGTAGTCAACATCCTGCTCTTTCATTCCATGCCATCACATGCTGCCTTAACTTAATTATTTGTGTAACTTCTGGTAATTATTTACCTAGCCAGTGTATAGTCATCTGATTCGCAAATCTCCCTTTAAGTCAATGTGAAAGGAATATAAATTGTTTAAGAATTTAATTGAAAAATAAAAAAAATAGTTGAAAATTTTAAATTAAAATAAACAGTAATTAAATTCAATTAAAGGTAGGTCTCCATCCTTATCTGTTCATGA
The DNA here is from genome assembly GCA_017140935.1 of Hamamelis virginiana. Taxonomy (NCBI): domain Eukaryota; kingdom Viridiplantae; phylum Streptophyta; class Magnoliopsida; order Saxifragales; family Hamamelidaceae; genus Hamamelis; species Hamamelis virginiana. Next base: position 3,043,626 of record JAESVK010000506.1, on the reverse strand, counting down.
TTTGACAAGATTGGAGGAGGAAATAAAGGATCGAAGTGGAGGTAAAAGAGTCAAAAGTCTAAAATGGGGTGCGACCATTAAAAGTGCCTCATTGAAAACAATAGATTAAGAATGGGGCCTACTGTCTTCTTCATCTTCATTCACTCATCAATTCATCCAAGTATGAAGTCAATGGAAGATTATTGGTTTACAGTTTAAAAAACCTCCTCAATTGCTAATAATTAGGTCAGCGTCTGCATCACGTTCTCACCCAATTGTCCATCCGATATAGATGAGAAAATTGATATTTGAAACAATTTATAATTTTAATATATATATAAAAAAAAAGCAATAAAAATTTTATAGGTACTGTCAATGGTCTATACTGCCCCTCAGATAAAATATCAGAAATGATCCTATCAGCATATACTTTATAAGTTTATGTTAATATGAAATTTATAGACAATTGTGTGATGCATATTTTGAAAAATTGACTGTTGGATTAGATATTGTACTTATGCATGTCATGTATATAAAAAATCGTAGTGAATTGACTGTCAGTTTCTTAAAAATGTCACTAAAAAAAATAGTGATAATTTTTAGCAGTCACAATTTTTTATAAATGTACTTTAAAAGTTTGACATTAGATAACCATGAGTTTTGGTATACATGATATCCATAAGTATAGAATTTAATCTGACAGTCAGTTTTTCAAAATTGAAGTGAGAAATCTAGTCTATCAATTAGTGCCAAAAATGTATACATCTGTCATGTGTTGGCGTGTAAGACCTAACCTATTGTGAATTAGGGTAGGAGTGAGAAATTGAGGTGAGAGATGTACATATGAGTTAAGGATCGATGTAGAGTCCACTTAAAAATGGAAAAAAAAAATATTGACTGAAATAAGATTTGGCCATTGGTTGTATGATTGTTCAATGATTTGGACAAACCCCAAATTTCCAAAGAAGAAAAATGCAACCCCCTAATCTCTATCCATGCAAAAGACAATTTGTGTCACTTTCCCAAAATTAATGTTCTAAGAACCAAAGTCCAATATTGAAATACAATACACATGCCGTGAAAAGAAGTGGGCCAGCCGTTCACAGTTACTAACCTTTGACCAAAAAATCCGAACCTCCCTTACTTGCTGCCCCTTCTAACCCGAGCTTCGATTTGCTATTCATCTGACCTGTTGATCACCTATCATATCAACAGCAAATTCAAATTCTTCTAACTCCATTATATTACCCTACTAGGCAGTGGCAGCGACCCTATGAGTGACCCTATGATTAAAAACTTATACTATTATTTAGATGAATTTAGTCATTCCATCTCAATTTATTTGTTTATATATATATATACAGACATGATAATATACGGCCGACCTTATGCAAAGTTACGTAAGGCTGGCTCCATATGGCTAATTTTACATCACAGTTCATAAAACTGACCGTTGTATTAGATGCCCTACCAGAGGTATGTCATGTCTGCAAAAAATCACAGTGATTTGACAGCTGATTTTTTAAATATGTCATTATGAAAATATGTAACATATTTGTTCTTCAAAATATCACCATTTTTTTAACGGCAGTTATTCCAAAAACCAACAGCAAGATCACTGTGATTTTTTGCAGGCATGACATACAGAGGTGGGGCATCTAATCCAACAGTCAGTTTTATGAACTGTGATATAAAATTAGCCATATGGAGCCAACCTTACGCAACTTTGGGTAAGGCCGGCCTTATATTATCATGTCTATATATACACACATATAGAATATCGATAAGTTGCAGTTCGGACTGCAAGTGGACTGCACGGCCATTTGGTAGTGTTCCGATGGCCGGTTCCAAATTCTGACCATTGGATATGATGCTCACTTCCTACATGCCACGCTTGCAAAAAAAAAAATCATGCCGATCCGACGGTTGGAATTTTGTAAAACCAGCCTTAAACACAAATGAAATTTATATATAGTCTTCGGGGCTTAAGGCTGGTTTTACAAAATTCCGACTGTCGGATCGGCATGATTTTTTGCAGGCGTGGCATGCAAGGGGTGAGCATCATATCCAACGGTCGAAATTTGGAACCGACTACCGGAGCATGGCCAAATAGTTGTGCAGTCCACTTGTAGTCTGGACTGCAACTGATCGCTATTCTATATATATATATGGAAGGTCCAAAATTAATTAACATAATAAATTAGCAACTTGAGAAATTATAGAATAGATGATAATAAATCACAAGCTACCATTGGGTAATTCAATTATGGTCTGAAAAATTTTCTCTATGATGATAATATATAATTTTTATTTTGTTCTAAAAGAAATTCCATAATATTTCTATATATACCTTCCAAGGAATATTACTAATGTAATATAATCAATTTAGAAATTATTTTTTAACTCATTTAATTTGGCACCACTTTTTCGCATGAAAGTCATTACTCACCATTTTTTTTTTAAGGTTCCATACACGATATATATTAATCAAATTGGAAGCGATCGATGACAGGCGTTAATTGGCGCCATTGTGTCTTCATGCTTGGAGTGTTTTGTCAAATAACTTGAGAAGAATAAGCTAGAGGATGCTTGTTTCTCATACTTATTCAGGAAAATTACTTGTCCAATTAAAAGAGCTAGCTTGGGTTTTCTTGGGCTGGAGTTATTCTTACAATTATCGGTCACCCACTTGCTGACCCTTCTAACTCCATTACATTATCATATCATTTTGACAAAGCTCTAGAACATTAATTGATTATAATGTACATTGGAATGATAATAATTATGATTTATAAGCTTCCTTCATACCAGTTTAGTAATTAATATACCGTATTAACCACATTAACAAAAATTAAAGACATCACCTCAGCATCACGTCCTCATATTTGATTTTGTACGCACAAAGTCTTTGAGCTAGAGTTTTTGAGTTTGTATAACATTTTTCGTTTGCGTTTAGAATCATACAATGCTTAACTAATGCAAAATGACCGATGGTCGATCTTGTCTCTATTCAAGGATTAGTCGGGCTAAAATTTCGAATACCTAGCTTATTGACCATTAAAATAATAATAATAATAATAATAATAATAGAGGGTTGATTAAAACCTAAACCTTGATTACTAATTGCTGACCCTTCTAACTAACTCCATTGTATTACCATTATGAGAAAAACCCTAAAACATCTATTACAATGTACATGGGAATAATATTAATAAAATATAAGTTTCCACAGCAGTTTAGTAATACAATATTAATCAAATTATGAAAGCCATGACCTCAGCAAAGAAGAATTACTTCAATATTTCTATAGTACCAGGTCTATCAAGGTACTATCGAGACTTTGGAAGCGATGATGATATCAGCACCGTGTCATGCACCGTGGTTTGGGGCACAAAAACTTTAACTCTTTTTAAGAGTTCCTAATTATGGCCGGTTTTAAGCTTGATCAATCATATAATTAACTTTGAAAATAAATAATCATACTCATTCAGGTAATTACTTGGTCCAAATGCTGGCTAGGGTTTGCTTCTGCAGGAGTTATATATATATTCTCAGAATTATCAGTCACCAACTTTGGTTGTTAGGTTAACTTACCAATATACCAATGAGGTAAATTATAAGATTCATGCATATTTTTCAACTTTTATTACCGACACAAGTTCAAAGCTATTCAAGCTTTAGGAAGTGCAGCCGTCATCCCTCAATTTTTGAGTTATATACAATTCTATTTGTACCTTACATTGCCAGAAATTCGACCAATCAATCATTTTTTTTCCCCACTATACTATACAGATATCCTAAGCCAGCTTACGCGTAACAGACTAAATCTTGCATCCCAAACAGGGCCTACGCCTTGCGGTCCGTGATCCCGGATATTAATAGCTAGTGAGAATCGAACACAGGATCAAGGAACTTGGTAAGCCCTTAGCAATCAATCATCTCACTCTCTATAAAAATATTTTTGATTTTTTGAATTGGAATAAAATACTAATGACGGCCTAAAGTCATTTTTCCTAAATTAAATTTACAGACATATATAATTATATATGTATGAGATCTATGTATGTGTGGATGAGGAATGGTCATAAGTATTAGGTGATCCACATTCAAAAACAATTTTATGGATCATATAATTTTATAATTAACTACATTTACATCTAGTCTAGGCAATATATTATAAAGGGGAGGAAGAATCTAGTTCAATAGTTAGGGATCGCAATGAAGTGGGTTACGTTAATCAGATTGGCCATTCTACAACGATTCTATTGGGATGAATTTTGAGAATAATATAATGGGATTTAGGAGCAATTAAGTTCTGGTATGAGAGGTTATTATTCTTTATTATTTTAAATATAATTTTGATATTTACAAGCTTGTTTATGTACATAATTTACCAAAATGAGCACATTTAATTCAGTCGTATAACCCATTAATTCCATCTTGTCTTTGTTGAGATAGGATTGAAATATACAATTGGTTAGGAGCCGATTTATGATATATATATTTTTAACTTAATAGCATCTCCAACGGAGGTCCTATATATATGAATTGTCATTGCCAAAATTTGGCATTAAATGGTATCTAATTAACTTGCTCCGACGAGGTGTCATTTGGAATACTAAATTTTGGCAATGACAACTCTAATTTGATATCAAATTTGGCACCTCAAATGACAATTACTATTTATATAATTTCGTACTCTCCTAGAAAATGTGAGAAAGACCAAAATATAACGTTAATGCATTGGAGCACATGAGTCCGAAATTTGGCATTGATGTCATTTGAGGTGCTAAATTTTGATTTTAGTACATCAAATGGCATGAATACATTAAAAATGCTCGAAGCTAGGTTAAGGCGTAGGTTTATAATTATTCAGGTTGGGTTTAGGCCACTAAATCTAAAATTTGCCCCACTTCCATATCCTATTGATTAGGAAGACATTAGAACACAAAGAATAGAATCATTAATCGCAAAAACTTATAAAAGGAGAAAGTGAGATGATTAAAGTATGTGCTATGGAATGAAAAACTCAATCAAATGATCCCATTTTTCATAATCAATTTTACTAGCTAACTCTTGTAAATATATTTATCACGAAGGAGGATAAACAATTAAGCTACAATATATCAACCAAAATGCATTAATTCGAGAAGATTAATCTTAAAACTAATTAAATATATATAGAGTTACTTTTGTTTCAGTTGACTTACAAGAACAATGCTGAGCTAATTGCATTAATTGTATTAATCATCTTAATTAAGAACTTTCCAATCATGGGGCAATAATATAACCATATATATATAGAATATCACATCAGATGTCAAGGAGGTCATAAGCTCTACAGTTGCAGTCCAAATTCAAGGCCGTCACGACTCTGATTTTATATGTTTATAATTCGAACATGAGGGAAATTAAAATAAGAAGATTAATTAATCATGTTCGAGTCAAACAAGAAATCTAGCTAGCTGGCCGAGTCAAGTAGATGATGGATGAATTTGAATCAATTAATTCAAACTTTAAATATATGGAGGAGCTGAAGCTATAAACACTACACATTTATATCTATATTAATTAAACAATACAAATTAAGTAGCACATCAATGCAAAATCGATCAGTCTATTCAAACTTTTTCATCAAAAGAACAAAATAAATAAATAAAAATGGCAATTTTCAAAATATAACACATGATTTCTTTCGAATCATCGCCTTCAATCACTCAAGCAGTGCCTAGCTTGTGCTCGATCTTATATATATATATATATACAGTCATTCTGATATAAGGTCGGCCTTGCATAAGGTTATGCAAGGTCGGCTCAATATATCCAATTTTAGAAGACAGTTAGTAAAACTGACCGTTGGATTTGATGCTCCCCCTCTATCTGTCATGTCTGCAAAAAATCACAGTGATCCGACGGTTGGTTTTTGAAATAACTGACGTTAAAAAAAATGGTGATTTTTTGAAGAACAAATAAGTTACATATTTTCACAATGACATATTTCAAAAACCAACCGTCGGATCACTATGATTTTTTGCAGGCATGACATACAGAGGGGGAGCATCTAATCCAACGGTCAGTTTTACAAACTGTCTACTAAAATTGGATATATGGAGCCGACCTTGCATAACCTTATGCAAGGCCGACCTTATAGTAGAATGACTCTCTCTCTCTCTCTATATATATATATATATATTACTATGGTTTTCATGGAAATTGAATTATCTTAACATATCTATTGAAATTGTTCTAAATTTCTTCGAAATTGATAAAATGTCTACCCAAACTACAAAAGTGGCACTCCAATGCTCAAATGCCTAGTGTGATTAGGAATTTGGCTAGGCATTTTTCAAATAGCTAGCCAAATTTGACCATGAATAATAGGGTAGCCATTTTTGCCACCTTATCAGTACTTTCTCCCAAATGCTTCCCTTTGAAGTGTTATTTGAATTTAAAAAATAATAATGAAATAGTTTTGGCTAATTAAAATGGCTATTACGATTGAAGTGCAAAGCCAAAATGAATAAGTAAAATATTATTTGACCATTTAGGCTAATTAGGATTAGAGATGCTCTTAGTTTTTGTGATGATTTATTTAAGGCCCCTTTGGTTAAGCTTTTACTTACTATTTTTTTTCTTTTAAAGGTAAGGAAAAAAAAAAGAAGAGAGAATTCTTACTACCTTAATTTTTAAAAGTAACTATCAAAATTTTCACACTCAAAACTTTCATTTTTTTTTTTATTTTTAAAAGTAGAAAAACAGTAAGTAGAAACTTAACCAAACAGACCCTTATTTATTTCTTGAGTTGGCTAGAAAGGCAAAGCCTGCAAACAGGAGGATATGTTAATTCACACATAAAATTAATGCGGGCATAAAATCCTACGTTAGAAAATAAATAACGATCGAGTTCCCGTTCTTTATAACAAATAATAATAATAATAATAATAATAATAATAATAATGAATTACTCTACGGACCAAGCCCAAATCCTCCTTTTCTTGCTCAATCCGACCAAAAATAACATTTCTTTTATTAATTTAAACTCGAATAAACATGGCTAGCTTGGTCATTCTTTACTCAATATTAAACTCGAATAAACATGGCTAGCTTGGTCATTCTTTACTCAATAAATTATTTATATATAAAGTGAGATAAGCGTCATGTCTCTATGTTTGGTACCATGGAGACAATACCATTTTCGTTGGTAGGGTTTCCTTGTTAGGGTATTAGGATGTAAATTAAAGAATATATATATATATACACTTAAACCTCATATATACTCAATCTCAACGTACTATGTACGTAATTGCATACGTCGCAAGCTCGCCTGTGCATTATGTCTCTTAGTTGATTTAATTATGATATCACACAAAGCTAGTTTAGCAGATAATCTAATTAATCAAACGTCCTTAGATTCTGTTCCTCGAGGCATTCAGTAGATTCAACAAACCTATTCTTCGAGGTGTTAAGCAGCTTCAAGTCTTCAACAAACCTATAAATAATATTAATTAGTAGTAGGTTTACTCTATTATCTATAATGTATTATTTTATGTAGGTTTCCCACATACTTTGTAGATTACTACTATGTGTATATAATATATACAAAAATGTTCATATCAGTACAAGCTGATACTTTCGCATAGATTTCCCACACACTTTATAGATTACTACTATGTATGTGTATATAATATATACAGAAATGTTTCTATCAGTACAAGCTAACTTTCGCGAAAGTCAGCATAAAATTCATAAGTAATTGTGGGATGTATATTTTGAAAAACTGACCCTCATCCTTGGCATCAGCCCCTATTCGAATGGGTTTGAAAATAGTACAGTTCGGAATGGGTTCGGGTTTATGGTTTTAATCCAATGCAGGTTTGAGACGGGTTCGGGTAGGGATGTAAAACGAGTTGGTTCAGCCAATTTTTTTACTGGGGCTCATGCTAGGTTGGAGTCGTTGGACAAGCTCTCATCTTTTTTGGGCTGGGAATGGACTGGGCTCAACTAGAGAAACTAAGCTCAAGGCCCATCTTATGCCTATGGTATATCTCGGATTTGTCAAGGATGGGATTCGCACATAATGTTTGTTAAAAATTAAAATATAAGTTTTATTTACTTTATAGTTAGTTAAATTTGAAGTAAATGAAAATTTAAAAAGTCACAAATAAGTCATAACACAGTAAACATGACGTTTACACATGATTATTTTCTTTTTATTAAAAATTCATGTTTTCAGGGGTGAAGGTATTAGACGAGGCATTTTACATTCTATGGAGAGAGGTGTAAGCCTCGAGGAGTGGAAAGTAAGTCTTTTGATTTTTTTTCAAGTTTTATATTGAAAAATATATAAAAATAATATTAAAAAGTAAAAAATGTACAATATAGTAAAATTTGCTTCAAAAAATAAATAGAAATATATATATTATAATTCAAGATAACTTATTGAAAAAAAAATACAAGAAAAAAATGAAAGAAAATGGAAAACTGGTTTTTTTCCTCGAAGGTTGAGTCACCTGTTGCCCATTTAATAGCATTAGAGACTTGGAAGAGGCTGGACTTGTTCCGGGCCTTTAAGCCAGACTTGAAACGTCCCCATGGATCAGGCTTTCCGGCCTTTAGTCTGCAAATTTTTTGTTTGGGCTTTTGATGGTCTGCCATGGACATCAGAGATGACTTTTGATTGAATTTTTTTGGAATAGAGTTGACTTGTTATGAATCTGCATCGTGAAACAGAAATTTGTGAAGCTGTTGCTTGTTTGAAACGGTTCTAATTATTCTCCTTTCTTTCCCTTCAATGTTTTTCTTAGATCAAAACGGAACATAAAAGAATGTGATATTTATTTGACCTTCGAAATAAAGTGGTGGCCTGGTGGGTGGAAATTCTTGTTAGCGCGTATAGAAATCTAATTTGTATTTTGCCATCTTCTGTAGTGTTTTAATATAAAACAATTTCTAGATATGTCAGAATTGGCGAGCATAGTCTTATAACTTCAACGTGTGTTTTTTTTTTGTTAATATAAATATGGGAAAATTGGCCAAAAGTCCTCCCTCATTTATAAGATTTTCATGCCAAAAGTCCTCTCAAAAGATTTATCATGCTAAAGGTCCTTTTGGTATGAATTGGATAAAAATATCTCTCCTTCTTAACAATCTTCAACGCCACCTCTACCCCCAACCCCCGAGTTCACTATGCCGCTGGAAGCCGAGTTCACTATGCCAGAAAATGCATTTCACTACATCGGAATCACAAGTTCACTAAGCTGAAACCAGATTTCACTATGCCCCCCCAAAAAAAAAAAAAAAAAAAAAAATACATTTCCTTTTTTCTACATTTTACCATGAGCCAAATAAAGAAAAAATATCAGCAAAAAATATCACTCAAATGAAAACTATAGTTAACTTAGATGATTTAAACTGAGAAAAAATGGAGTTGTCCAAAAAAGTTTTCTTTTCTTTTTTTATTTTATTTTTTTTCTTGAGTTTTAGTTTTTTCCTTTAAAGTCCCCTGCCCTCTAATACTTTACTTTCGTTTTTAGTCATTTATCTTAAATAAACTGAGTTTAGATTGTCAGAACCTCCCAATATTGTAGACATTTGGTTTGTAGGTTCTCCTAGATCTAACAAAAATAATAGCTATAGAAACTCTGAACCATCCTTGCCGATACACCGTAGTAGGTATATTTAATTTGTATATACACTGTGTGTGCGTATATACAAAAGGTTAGCACCGGCCATAAAAGGAACAAAATTTAGTTTCAGTAAGATAATGGTGGTGCAAACTCAATCTATAATTCACAATTTACAAGAAGAAGAAGAATAAAAAGAATAAGAGGAGGACAAGCAGAAGCTTTTATTTCAAAGTCTTCACCAGCGACATTACTAGAAGTTTCGAACTTGAGATCAGACAACTTTGAACTCGACATCAGCCCAGCAACATCCCGTCTTCGATGATATGGTTAATTGATGCAAATCGGATTGGGCTTCTAGTCCAAGACTTTATGGATCAACTAGACAGGAAAAAATGCCCAAGCAGAGTTGGGGCTCAGGGGCGATTTTGGGATAAAATAAAAAAAACGGACTAGTAGGATCGAAAGTTGTCAGTAACGGAATTGCACGAAAATTGGTTGTTTGAATGGAAACGGCGAGACGAGCAAGACTCACTGCTAATGCTATGACGTACGCTGCTTTTTGGGCAAATTCATTCGTTTAGGCCTCCGATTTAGTGATTTTACTATTTATGGAAAGATTTCGTCTGCCAATTACTTTCCTTACAGAAATCCGTTTGACGAACCATTGATTTCGTAGCGATTCTTAGGGAATATATTTGCAGATTTTATATTTATTTCGCATATTTCTATTTTTGGAAAATTTCCTTTTATTTATGTTTTTTCCTACTTCAGCAGTATTAGGGTTTCAAAGCTTTGTTTTAGTATAAATATGATTGTAGCCGTTTTGGCAAAACAGTTTATGAATTAATAAGAATTTAATTGAGAGTTTTCACTCTTTTTCTTAAGTTTTTCTTTTTGCGAAGATCGAGTAATTGGTTGCTTATTTTCTTGGCACTGTTTTTGTGATACGTCAACAGGGATTTGAAAGGTTGTTCGTTGTTGGTAAGCTTGTCTTCAATATTCCGTTGTATCATTAACTCACCTCCGATTGACGATTTGAGGTCGCTAGCAACTGGAAAGTTGTCTCCTCTCTCTTCCCCATCTCTCTTTCTCTCTATTTCTCTCCACTTTCAGCCAATAGTGACCCACAACCCAGTGTTTTTTTTTCCTTTCCAGTGAAGCGGAAGGAATAGAATGCATCATTGATGCCGTCGACATGCGTGGAGGAAGAAGGAAATCTGATTGGTGGATAAAGAAGGAGATCTGATCTCCAACGATTTGGCGAAGAAGAGGATGTCCGTCCTTGCCACCGGTGACCTCGAGATCTGGTAGTTCACTACCTTCGGTGACCTTCAGATTTGCCATAGAGCACTACCGCCAGACTGTGTGGTCAGCTTGCAGCACTGGCGGTGGAGATCTCGCCGGAGAAGAAAATCGGCGATACAGATGATGGTTTGACGAGGGATCTTCGTGATGGAATGAGAAGAAGAGGATGAGGGCATCTGACTTGGGCACCTAAGGACTTAAAAGCAATTATGTTCGTAAAATAAATAGATTTTAAATTTTGGGACTTAATGCATTAAAATTTCTAAAAACAAGGACTTTAGCCATTAGAAATCCTAAATAGGAACTTTATGCAAGAGAAGTCCCTAAAATAGAACTTTAAGCAAAATATTCCTATAAATGTAGGTTACTCTAAGCCTATTCCTATTTGGGTAGACTAGTCCTAAGGATACCTATAAATCTCGTTCATCTAAAGCCTCAATTTCATAAAGTACGGTCCTTGATTGCTAACTCAGCCTCCTTATTTCTTTAGTTTACATTGGAGGAGATTCAATCCTTATGCTTGATCTAATTCTAAACCCTTTTGCCACATGCCCTCGCCAATTCAACTAGCTCGGTGGCTAAACTCAGCATTCTTTTAATCTTTTCACCAAAGGTAAGTCATCTAATAACTCGACCATCTTTTCACCATAAGTAATTTTAAATGCAAACAAAATGATTGGAATCCACTTTTCTTCCTGCCATCTCACAAGAAATAAGATTTTATATTAATTTTAATAACTATTTTTATAATTTTTCTTAAATTATATAAAACACTTCTAAATTTTTTGCTAGATTTCATTTTAATTCCTTTACTTAACATTATTTCAAATCAGTTCTACAAGTGTTAAAGGATCTCACTTTAGTACCATTTATCTTAAATTGCTTCAAATTAATCTATGAGTAGCGATTTTATACTTTAAATTTTTTAACAATGTCAATTTTTTTGTAATATTGATTTTACACGGGAAGGATAAAACTGATAATACAAAAAATTAGGAGTCTGGATCCTCTGCTTAGGCTTTGATATGCTTGGACAATGTATTATGATCTGAATGCTCTTCTTTTTACTTGGATGGTGTGCACATTATCCAGATCATGACACATCACCCAAACACTAAGCAAATCCAAGTAGAGGATCCTCATTCAAAAATTAGAAGATAAAATCAATATTAATATGAAAATTGATTTGAAACAATTTAAGGTGAAATTATTAAAGTGAAATCTATTAATACTAGAAACTTAGAATAAAAACCTATTTATTTATTTATGATATTTTCAGTAATTTACAAGTGTCATGGCTGGGCCACACCGAAGCTTCTGTCGGGCCTATCCGAACTAAGGATATCAATGGGATGTGTTAAAAGGGTAACCCGCCCCGCCCTGCCCGTATTGGGAAGGGTTTGGGAAATAGATTTGAAAATCCTATAGGGTTTGAGAAAAAAATTAAAAACCCTATAGGGTTCTATAGGGTTTGGGACAGGAATGAGATATGGCTTCTCCAACCCGCACCACGCCGAATATCTATGCATATATAATGATACTAAAATCTTTTCCATTTATTTATAATATTTAGTGTTTTAAGATTTTTATCAATTCCGTTTTTTTCTATTCTTTTCATCAAATTAGTGTGTATAAATATATATTTTAACTACTAATACTTATAATCCAAGATAAAAATCAAAATTTGTTGAGATTATGATTATGATTCATTCCAAAATAAAAAAAAAAATTTAAAGTTTAAAAAATATTTTAATTATTTTTGCAAACCCGATGGAAAAATCCGCCCCACCCTACATAATTCTCGCCCCGTCCCGTCCCGTTTTAAATTGGGATTGTGACAGATTTGGAAAGTAATTTTTATTCACAGGACAGGATTGGGAAAGCAAAAACCTCGCCCCGCCCATTGTCATCCCTAATCCAAACAGCCACGTAAGCCAAATTTTGGATACAAGGATAAATCCTCTCGGTCTGTCCTCTACGACTTCGGAATCGATACCTAATGCCGTTTTACAGAATAGAACCGAAGGGCAAATCCCGAATGTGTGCACAAGCTCCTCAACACACACATTAGTAAAACACAGACTCATATAGTGGTGTGGTGGTGATTCATGCCCACACCCAGATTCATGAATTGGTTACTCGTCATTAGAGACATGTCCTACCAATCTTGTTATGCTGAACACCCCAATAGCTGGCTCCAAGATTCGAACTCAAGACCTCACCTTGATTTCCAAGGATTTTTGGCGGAGTGATTTACCCCTGGGGTTACACGTAAGCCAATTTCTTTTTTGTTTTTTTCTGTTATAATTCTGAAGAGTCATGGTCAAGCCACACCGAAGCTTCCGTCGGCCAAGTGGCGCTGTCACAGAATCCGTAATATGTTTATTAAAAGAAAAATGCTAAGCTGTAAACGAAAGCACACACGATACGACAAGAAACAACAAGAACACTCCTGGGAAAAAAATTCACGCCATTTCGCCCTTCTGGAAATGGTAAACGAGATCGCAGCAGCCTCTTTGCTTTCCCCAATTCCATTTCCCTATATCTTTCTCCATGCCGCGTATGGTCTTGCTACATTATTATATAAGCTCCTGCTGCTGCTTCTGTTGCTCAGAATTCAGATCCTGAGATATACTCGAATCACTTTACATCTAATCACTTTTCGCTTTAAATCTCTCTAGTAATCTTCTACAGGTTATGCATCTCTCTCTCTCTCTCTATATATATATATATACACACACACACACTATTAGGGAGTAAATACTGTAAATAATTAGAAAGCTAACTAACTAACTAATCTGCAGATTAACAACTAACCATTATTTACAATATTTACACCCTAATACACACGTTTATTGTGCAATTTTGGAAAGTAAAGCTCTGTCTGATTGGTTGCCGAGAAAATTAAGGAAAATATAAGAAAAGATATAAATGGATTCGCGTTTTTCTGTTTAGCTTATGACTGGGACTTAGTTGAGTTGATTATTTCGTTTTTTCGTGGAGTAAAAGAATATGTAAATTTAGGATTTAAGTTTCCTGTTTCGTTTCTTTTCCGCATTTTCTTGGCTGCGAAACGGAGAGCAAAATGCAGTATCTGAAAAATTATCATCTCGTTTTTAAAATTCTTGAGTGAACTGTCGTTGGAGTCTCAAATTGGGGTTGGAGATCTCAGGTTTTCCAGTAATACTTTTCTCATTAAGTGTTTCGATTTTTACGAGCGTATTACTTCATTTCTACGGATTGTAATTTCTTGTTATGCGTCTTCTAGCTTAAAGTGAATTTGATAAATAGTAGTTCATTCGAAATCTACTCCATAGAGTTCAATTCAAATTCGAATGTAATACTCTCTGGTCAAGCATTGAGATGACATGCTTGTGTCAGATTGCTTCAGAGAGATTTAATTAGACTTCTATCTAATTAAATCTGTTAAATTTATTTTTACTGTAGTATTGGTAGATATGTATAGAAATTTAAAATATTGTCTTAATGATGCCTTGGTATGTATGACACAAATGATATAATGGTGATGGTGCCGCGTTGTCAGGGTAGTAGATAGATCACCCTTTGAAGGTTATATTTTTTTTTCTTCCAACTGATATCATTGTTATGAACTGATAACTTGATTAGTCATTTTGAGATTCCTAAATTTGATGGCCCTGTTTAACATATATCTGCAGTTGGGAAGCAGTAATGGGGGATTCCAGGTCCGAGGACATTTTGGAGGAGTATTACATTCCAAATTACATTCTTGTACCTGGGTCCGAGGTCAGGGATGCTTCTTATATACCTGCTTGTCCGGTGATAGTGTTCATCAATAGCAAAAGTGGTGGTCAACTAGGAGGGGAACTTATTAATACGTATCAGGCTCTTCTCAACAAAAACCAGGTAAATGTTTCCCTGCCCACAGCATGGATTCTCAAAAAGATACACACACACACACACATTAAGAATTTTCCATTTACTTGTGAGTTGTGACTTTGATCTTACTTGTTTTTAAATAATTGAATGGAATTGACACTGGGGTAACTGATTTTTCAGGTTTTTGATTTGGGAGAAAAGTCTCCCGACAAGGTGCTACAGCAGCTTTATGTTAATTTAGAAATGCTCAAGCACGGTGGAGATGTTTTGGCTGCTGAAATTCAGAAGAGACTGAGAATAGTAGTGAGTTGACTTTATGAGTAATAGATGATTCTGTTAAAAAAATGCTTTTCTATAGTTTTATTTTATTTTTCTAATACCATATATCCATAACGACCTTGATTATAAGTTATACGTCTAATGTGTGCTCAGTTCATTAGGTTGCAGGAGGAGATGGTACAGCTAGCTGGCTCCTTGGAGTAGTTTGCGATCTCAAACTACCTCATCCACCACCCATTGCTACAGTGCCACTAGGAACTGGAAACAACCTCCCATTTTCATTTGGCTGGGTAGGATGCTATGTGTAATGGTATTACAAAATTGAGCTTATTTAGAAGTTAGAAAGTCAATATAATGATGGTTGTATTGGCTTGGTTTCCTTGTTTTCATTCACCTTTTCCCTGATATGTAACAGTACTTTATTGGTAACACTGCTTTTATTTTAGTGGAGCATCTTTTTGAGTTATGATTAATTTTGTGCTATTGTAGTTATGATCGATATTTAACATTGAAAGAAAGCAGATATACATGCTTAGTTATATCAAGTGGAAACTCTCATGCACACACCACTTCAATGTTATTTAGTTAACCAACATATTTTCCTAACAATACTTCAGTCATTGTCATTAATGCCATTATGCCAAACGACATTTCCTTCTGCATGTGCATTTGCTATCTAGGAATTGCTTCATTTCTTGATCAAATCAATGATAAATGTATATTGGTGCCCTGATCATGAGAAATAATTTCTTGTAGTAGTATATAGTCCAGAATCATTTTCTTGTCTTAGAAGGAGACAGATGATATGCACTTTGTTAATTCACAGGGAAAGAAAAATCCTGACACAGATCGTCAATCTGTGGTGTCGTTCTTGAATCAAGTAAGGACTGCAAAGGAAATGAAAATTGACAGGTAATGAACATTTCTTTTATAGTTTTGACTTGATTATTCTCACACACATGTATGATGAATGTTTTGGCATCGTCACTTGGTGAGTGCAGATTATATTTAAGTACTTCTTGTAACATTGATGTCTTATCGTCTTGATTTCCAGATTTTCTTTTTATTAGATGAACTCAATTTTGTTTTTTGTTTTTTGTTTTTTTTCCCCCTTTTCAATTTCCCAAAGAAAGCTTTAATTTCTCAAAAGGGAGCTCAATTTTGTTAAGCTTTGCAATTAAGGCTCATGATAGAAGGATCTTATAAGGTTTTAAAGAGGTTTTTATAAATACTAGCATCCTTAGTTGGACCAAAGGTTATAACTTGCATGGAAGTCCAGATGGGTAATTGTTCCTTTTGGAATTAAATTCCGGTCCTGTTACGGATATTAAAACAAATATGAGGATAGTGAGGGGAAATTTCATTGCTTATATGGTTGAATTTCTGATTCTTGATTTTGATTACGATTGCCATTCATTGTATTTCAGCTGGCATATTATTATGAGAATGAGGGCTCCCAAGGAAGGCCCTTGTGACCCTATAGCACCGCTTGAACTACCCCATTCTCTGCATGCATTCCACCGTGTCTCCCAAACAGACAAACTGAACATGGTAACAATATTTTTCTTCTTTTTCTTTTTTCATTTCTTTGTGCGTCTGCGTGCTGGTGCACATATTCTTCCAAAAATGTCTTTGCTGCTTGTAAATTAAGAAGCTGTATTTAGTGTGGAGCTTATATATGCAGAACAGTGTTTTATTATCCTGAGATCTGCTTCTGAATCTCCATTCTGCAAATTCTTCTCGAACTTGATTAAATATAATTTGTGTTTATTCATTGATTCCATTGGACATCATGAATTTATAACAAGGACTCGTGGTGCATGTATTGATTCTTGGGTAAATTATATAGACCTCCCTTGAGGGTTGTCGAAATAACACTGACCTTGTGGATTTGGAATCAGGTTTTTACACCAACACTCACCTTCCCGTCTTTAATTTTAAAGATAATGGAAGCATTTTTTTTTTTGTAGTTGTATCCGTAATTAACATGAATTGAAATAGTGTTGTTAACAGTAAACATATTAACATTAATTTGAAATAACATCTATTCCAAATTAAAAGAAATAATAAATAATTATTTTAACATTAATAGTATCAATTTGAAATAATATCTATTCCAACTTAAAAGAAATAAATACATCATCAAATAATTATTTTAACCCTCCAAATAAAACTCCTAGAAACCTCATTGCATAGATAGTAAGAGGCCATTCTAAGTACTATATTTTAAGTTCCTCCTATGAATTTATTACCAGAGTAGCATTCACAACTCTAGTTTAATATGGAAGTAACAGATTAAATACTCAAATGTCAGAGTGATTACTCATTTTATCTTTCTTTCTTCTTGCTTGATTTCCCTCGTGATGTATTCTTGCTTTATATGGATGTGACATTGCTTTAGATGCTTATAGGCATATTTTTCTGGTTACTCTCAGGAGGGTTACCATACATTTCGTGGGGGATTTTGGAACTACTTCAGCATGGGTAAGATATTCCAATAATTGAGTTGCTATATATATATATATATATATATATATATATATATATATATATATATTTCTTATTGAGTGCTCAAGACTATGCGACTATTAAATCATGTCATTCCAGGATCTCATATTGATTATCCATTTTAAGATCTCTCTGGAGAAAGAGAACTGAAAATAAAATCATCTCACAACTCTTATTGGCTTTTGCTGTTAGGCATCAACTGTGGATTTATTATTATTATTATTATTATTATTTTATGAAGTATATTGTATTAAAAATTATAATAAAGACCAACACATTTGTACATAGAGGTATACAACAAGAACAAAAAAATTACAGAGAAATCAAATCCAAAAAATTGGCAAAGAGTCCCAATTTTTCAAAACACTCTGATCCTTTTCACACAAAAAGACTTTTAATGAGATACGACTTTAACTTCACAATATATACCTCCTCATTCTAAAAAACTCTCCTAATCTTCTCTTTCCAAATGTGTGGATCATAGCAAGTTAGTGACTTTGTAACAAGCTTAATCTTTGCCTGAGAGATAGCTTTATCGGAATAATTCAGCAAGGCTATTCATTGACTTGTTTCTACAAGTTCAACCATGGTAGGGAACATATAGGCTTTAGTTAATAACATGTTATTTGTAGTTACTCCAGAGTTGGTGTTGCCAGGCATGAATCATATTATGAGGGATTTTGCCTTTTGGAACCCTTGTGGCTGGCAATTTGGATTTTAGAGAATATAAAGGCGCTTAAGTGTTACATCTACTGGGATTTCTGTAAGAAGTTTGTGTAACCGAGTTTGTTCTGAAACAAGTAATGTGATACGTATAGTGCATTACTAATTGAGTGAGCTGCCATCAAATTTGAGCTAAAAAAGGGTGAATTTTTATGGTATAAAAGCTGAACAGAGATTATAGACATGTTTTTCTCTTTGAAAAGAAGATTCAAAAGATGCCATGTGGAACAAGAAAATCTTGTGTACAGTTTTGAATATATGCATCCAGTAAGAAAATATATTCATAATTTCATGTACATTATCTTATATTGGATGCCTCCAAAATAATCATGTATATCTTTTCACTAAGACTACACTAAACAGAATGGAATTCATGATTGTTAGGCAACTATATTTCTCACAAACAGCGAAAAGAAAGTAGAAAGGTCTGAGTATAATATATGATTGGCCTGCTTATTTATCATGTGACTTTACAGGAATGGATGCTCAAGTATCATATGCTTTTCACTCTGAACGGAAGTTGCATCCAGAAAAATTTAAAAATCAGTTGGTTAACCAGGTATTATCTTTATTCTCTGCACTGATTGGAGGGCTCAGTCTAAACTTAGCATTATCTTATTGTGATTATTATTGTTTGAGTTTATATAACACTACAAATTTCATAATCTTTTCCATAAATCAAATATCTAACTTG
The DNA here is from genome assembly GCA_017140935.1 of Hamamelis virginiana. Taxonomy (NCBI): domain Eukaryota; kingdom Viridiplantae; phylum Streptophyta; class Magnoliopsida; order Saxifragales; family Hamamelidaceae; genus Hamamelis; species Hamamelis virginiana. The sequence continues at coordinate 3,024,654 of JAESVK010000506.1, read as the reverse complement.
TCATGGCGTATAATGTTTTGATCATATTATCAGATCCCAGAAAGTTTATATAAATACATGGTAAAATGGTAAAGAGTTGAGGCAGCTCACTGAGTCAACTTAAAACCGGCCAAGTTGGCCTAATTGAGTTTCAGGTTAAGTTGTTTGTTAAAGCAGTGATATTGGAAAACAACATAAGCCAGAGTGCTCTACCAATATATTATAAAATAGCCATGCCTTTGCATAGTAAAATCGTAACTTTAACCTTTCTGAGATGGATTGGTGGTAGATATCAAACTAAAAGGTATGTGGGTTTTCATGCCACCTAGGGGAGGAGTTTTGTGTGTGTGTGTGTGTGTGGAGGGGGGGCACTTGATAATTCGATCTGTTGAGGCGTGTGGAATCAGAGAGAAAACATGCACATAAGTGATCATATAACTGATTGCGTACAATGTAAATATTCAGTATTCATGTTGCCATTCTCCCAAATGAATATCTCATTGTCATTCTCAATTAATGAAGCCCTCCATTTGTCTATTTTATGTGTTTTGGCCTTGAAAGTCATCTTATTCATCTCAATTTGTTGTAGTAATGGCTGATTGACTCAACTGTTTATTTTTTGAGTGGACTTATGCAAAATATCTTGGAAGATAGCATGGTTTGGAAGGTTGAGGCCAATGGTTATTTTTTGACCAGGTCATATTGTAAGGTGTTATCCAAATCTGAGGTTGTTAGTTTCCTGGTCCCTAGGATTTGGATGCTGTTAGTCTCATCGAGAGCAGCCTTTTTTTTTTTAACATGGACGATGATGGGATAAAGCTTGGCTGTTGATCGTTCAATTAGGAGGAATTTTGTCTTGCCTAATTGGTGCATTAGTGGCCAAGTCAGTGGACCATCTTTTCCACCGTTGTAAAGTAGTTCGGGATATGTGGGTCTTTTGTTTTGATATTTCTAGTTTGTTTTGGGTTTTTCCTCATGTTTTTTGCACAATGGAAAGTTGGTGGTGTTGGAGTGGTAAAGGAGACTCTCTTTTGGTTTGGAAGATGGTGCCTGGCGCTATTTTTTTTTTTGAATGATTTGGAAGGAGAGGAATTGAAGAATTATTTATGGGGTAGATGTTTCTATGGAAAACCTAAAAAGGAGACTAGCTAGCAAACTTTTTGCTTGGAAAGGGCGTTTTTGGTGATTGGGTGCCCTTTCACCCTTTTGTTGATTCTTTGAAGTTGTAATTTGTTATTTGTTCTTTCGCTTCGTTTTGCTTTTTGAAGTGAAGTCTTCTAATCCTCCCTCTTAAATGATAGGTGCTTGATACCTTTTAAATCTTAATCTGTTATCTATATTTGTGTAATTTAAACCAAATGACTGTACCTTTAAAGTCATTTTATTCACTTTAGTTTGTTATACTGAACTACTGATTGGTACAACTTGTAAACTTTTTGAAATGAACGTATGGAAGACATTTTGTTAAAATGAATTGTTTGAATATGCGTGTAACTTCTATTGAACCATTCAAACATGTTATTGTTGTCTTCAGCTGTGTGATGTCAATATAGTTCCACTGAAGCATGGTTTTTCCCAAACTAAAAAAATACAATTTTCTTAATGAACTGGGTTGATTTTCACATTTGACATTATATTTTATTGCGCTAGCATGAATAGTAACAATTTATGGCTATTCTGAATCTGTCCATTATTTGAAATAAAGGATTTCAACTTGTTATGAGCTGTGGTTTAACTTATCTTTATGCTTACTGAATCCTTCTATAAAATTTGCTACTTATTATGTTTATCTTTTCCTTGTGTCAGAAAGCTTATTTAAAGCTTGGATTTGAACAAGGATGGTTTTGTGCTTCTCTTTTTCATCCTTCTTCACGGTAAGTTTTTGGTTAGATGGTTGATTACACACCTTTTGAACATAGAATTTCTCTCATTTTTGTTACTCTTCCTATCAATCCAGGTCATGTTGGGGAGGATATGCATGAGGGCTTAATAATATGACTTGGGTAGTTAGGTGTCTCGGCAAGCTCAATATCTTCCAATAGTTGACCAGGAATATTTGATGCATACCATGTCTTTTTTTTTTTTTTTTTTTAAAAAAAAAATATTAAAATATATATAACCAAAATGAATCATACAGTCTGACATTCTTAAGAGCTAAAGTTTGCTATTGAGAACATAATTTATTGTAAAGTTCATGAGACTCGGTTTCTGGTAATATGTGTTTATGGCAACATTTGGTTTTTGTTTATTTCGTTACATGGTTAGTTTTGAATGTAATAGGGGAATTGTATTCTCACTTGGCTGTGTTAAACACTGTTGTTGGGCACTTATTAACTCTGTTATTTAAACCCAAAAAAAAATAAAAAAGGATATGAAAAGAAAATCTCTTCCCTTTTTTCCAAGAACTGTTTTTATGCAATTTTTTTCTGTACAAACTGGATCTTTTGTTATTGTTCAAATATTATGTACTGTGCATATATAAATATACTAAATAGGCTCTTTTTGGCCAAGATCTCTCTGTGTTTGTGCATGTGGATTGAAATCAATTATATTGTTCTGGATTTCACTTTTACTTGCTAAATTGAAGAGGTACTGGTTTTTAGTTATGAAATTAAGAAAATCACTGAACTTAAATTGGTTCTAATTGAAGAGGTTGCACTGTTCAGTTTTGATGCTCTCACTTCAAAGATCGTGGATATGAAAACTTAATTTTTGATATGGATCGTAGTGAAAAAATGGTTTTACTTTTATCAGGAATATAGCACAGCTGACTAGGGTCAGGATTATGAAGAGAAATGGTCAATGGGAAGACCTTCGGATACCTCACAGGTGAATCAGTTGTTCTTTTTCATTGTTAGACATGCTACTTTTATCTCTGATGCCAGTTGTCCTTGTACAGTTCTTTACTCATTGCTCCTGGATATAATACTCTTTATACAGAGTGGTTCTTCACTGCAAACTTGCAATTTAACAATAATTGTATGAGTGCTTTTGTTGTTGTCGTCACCGTCGTTTTTAATATATACAATTTGGTGAAATGGTAAGGTAGAGCCCTGGCATATTTGATTTGGTTAGAACATGGGTGTGCAAATTAATACATCTTCTGAATAGTTTAAATCAGTTGTGCTATTTGCCTAATTTGACTACGCAAGAAATTTTTTATAGATTCCCTCCTTTCTATTTAATTTTCACATTATGAAGGTTTTATTCTGTATAATCTTATAGGGAAATCTTACCATAAGTTGATGCTTGAGAGTTACTGATCATGAGTCGAATTTCCCTTTAACCAGAAGGAATTGCTTCATCCCAACTGGAGAAATGCAAATGGTTAGCTACTTTAAGGATTTGTCATCTGTGTTCCTTCCCCCTGCGGATTTATCACCCTTATGGAACATTTGATAACCCTTAAGTGCATTTAAAAGTTTGCAGTTTGATATGCATATTGCTTAAGATAGTTTGGTCATGGTTTCCAGGATAACTAAAGTTAGCAAATTATTACGTCAATTTTCATGCCAAGTAGGGCTTTTATAGAATAGTCAAAACAATATTTTTTTCCAGACATTAAACCAAACAACAGGCATATGAACACCCTCACCATGATGCAGAACGCGATACCCCCTATTCATGCTGGATGCCTTACGGTGTTTGGTCATTATAATGATTATAGAAGATAATTATTTAAAGTTTTCAAAAATAGAACAAGAAAAATTGTTCATATATCTTCAGTTACTGGCAATTTTCATAAATATGCCTCAATTTATGTGGAAAATTCTATCAAGACCTTGAAGTTTAGATCTTTTTTTTTTCAAACTAGAAGATGCGATGCCAATTGCATTCCATCAATTCATGATTTTTTTTTTCCCTTTTCTTTCTTTCCTTTTGTCATTTTTCTCTATTTTAGTTCTCCAGTTTTCTTGTGCAGGTAGACTCGATCATGTTGTAACTTTTATTTTTAAAATATCCTTTTATCATATACAATAAATAAAGAGTTTCAAATATCATTACCCCAGTTTTCATGCACATAATTAAAAAACGCTTGAAATATGATTTCACTTCTCTACCATCCCATTTTACTTCATTTCTGTAAAGTGAGTGTTTAATTAGGAGACCGTACGGGGGTAAATGCAGGTAATACTTTTGATGGATTCTCTGGAATCTAAGGTTTTAAATAAGTTGGGAATATCGTTACATCTATGCAACTATTATAAGACCATGGCTGATGGTCATGATGGTTTGATTGATAATCAGAATTAGTTCAAGGTAGTTTGCTCCTATGATTGAACCATAATCGACCTAAGTGAGATAGCTAAATTTTTCATGCTTATATGTCTTCTTTTCTCTTGTTTGATCATAGAGCTATATTTGATCTTTTGGGCTCTCTATGTACAAATTATTCAAAGAATGTAACAAAAAGAAAGAAAAACAGGAAAGGAAATTAAAGTAATCTACTGTCATTGAAAAGCTCTTGGCAAGGAACCTGAGGATAAGTTGCTGAATTGTGTTCAATATTAAGGTCTTTTTCAGTTGCATGTAATATTTGAATTGCAAAAGAGTTCTCTGCGATTTTGGGAAACAGCAGTACGTTTAAGTGTTTAACAATAGTAAAATCATCAAAGCTCATTGGTATAACATATATAACTTGCCATTTTGAGCACGGTTTTATTAGGGGTTGATGATGTTTTCCATTAGGAGAGCTCATCACCTTAAGAATAATTTTGGAGTGTCTTTTGTCAGACAACAAGACTTATTGAGCTTGTGGTTTTCTGTTTGAAAGAAAAATAATGCGATCTCTTCTAAATAATCTTATTGAGAGTATACAGTTCTGGATGCATTTCTTTCTTTATTTGTTTCTTTGTTTCTTTGTGTTTTTTATTTTTTATTTTTTGTTTTTTGTTTATTTCAAATATTAATATTATCTTAAGTTTTGCGGACTTAAGAATAAATTTCCACATTCATGCTTTTTGCTTCTAAATAAATTATTTTCAAATCATCAGATGTATACTTCACTTTAAAGCTACTTTATTTTCTATATTTCCAATTGATTTTATTTAATAATACTTATATCCATTGCCCTTGGATTTCTTCTCTGCATGTCTGTTTCCTACGGTCACTACATGAAATGAGGAATATCATATTGGAAACTAATAGAATGCATCTAATTTTGTTCTTTGACTATTTTGTTTTTATTTTTTTTCTCCTTTCTTTTGTCTTTGCTATTTCATATGATTGTCTCGGTATATTAGATAAATCTTAATTATTTCAATTAATACTTGGTGGCTCATTGTACTATTATTTTGTGGTTGATATACAGCATCAGGTCGATTGTTTGCCTCAATTTGCCCAGTTTTTCTGGTGGACTCAATCCTTGGGGAACACCAAATAGGAAGAAATTGCATGATGTTAGTCCTGATTTGTCCCTTTCCTATCTGATTTGAGATACAAACTGAATACAGTGGCTGTTTCAATTTCTCTTGGCCAACACCTTCTAATGAAACTTCTGGGTGATATTTTTACAGCGGGAGTTGACTCCTCCATATGTAGATGATGGCCTTATTGAGGTTGTGGGTTTTAGGGATGCTTGGCATGGACTTGTCTTGCTTTCTCCAAAGGGACATGGGACTCGTCTCGCACAGGTAGGAGACAAATTGTCTTCTCTTGTCAAACTGATAATGGTCTGAACTTGTTGGCTTGTCTTTTAATACAAACAGACATCATATTAACATCATTGAGAAATCGTGACATCCTATTTAAGTGGTCAAAATCGTCTGTGGAAATATTATTGTTTGGAGAAAGAGGTTTATGTTTTATAATGCATGGAGAACATAGGTTCTTTTCTTCTTCTTCTTCTTCTTCTTCTTCTTCTTTTTTTTTTCTTTTTTTTTTTTTTTTTTTGATGCTATGGCTCAGATAATGAGTATACACTTGGCCTATTGAAGAATTGAAGCAGGGAGTACAAATGTAAAAGAATCTGTGGCAGTTCTTTGAATTACAGTTTTTGAAATAAGCATCTGGTGAATTCTTTATACAGTTTTCATTGAATAATTTGTTAAAATAACTCCTCCACATTTCCTTAATCTCATCTTGTTTTATTAAAACTCTTTGGTCCTTATTTTTTTCCATTCAACATAGTTTAAGCCTCTACTTTTCCTTTCCCTTATTCTAGCAAGTTTATACATATCTTTGTCCCCATCTTTTGTGCCCAACGTATGGTACAGATCACCTGTAACTTGACATCCCATCTTGCCTTCCGTGTGCATGATGCATTCATCACTATTCAGGCATAGAAACCAAAATCCGCATCTCTTTCTCTCTCTCTCTCTCTCTCTCTCTCACACACACACACACACACACAAACATCTTTGTGCTTTGATTTTAGATTTTTCATGTTTTCAGTTTTCTTTCTTAATGCAGGCAAAAGGAATCCGTTTTGAGTTTCGCAAGGGTGCTGCCGACCACACATTCATGAGAATTGATGGGGAGCCATGGAAACAACCCCTCCCAGTAGATGATGACACTGTTGTTGTTGAAATCTCCCACTTGGGTCAAGTCAGCATGCTTGCCACACCAAATTGCCGATCCAAAAATGTCGATGATCCCTCTTCACATGCAAGTCACCAGGACGACGAAGAGAATAGTGACGAAGAAGAATATGCAGAAGATTCGGAAGAGCGGAGGAAGTTCGGTGCAGCTGACACTTTCAAAATACCGGATGATGTTGACATAGCACATCTCAGTTAAGCCCCATAACATCTCTCCCATTCGGCCATTCTCCTTTTTCCATAGAATTCCTCATAATTCTTTTCTCATTTGCCTTCAGATTTTGATTACATCTTAGTTGATTGCTGTGTCAATATTGTCTAAAGTATGGCATACCATTGATAGTGTGAAATGTTTTAAACATAGTCTCTTTGGGTCTAACAGAAACTCAGTGCTAACTATTTGTGAATATTCAGAAATTTGAACTTGGAGTTTTCTGAGTTTTTTTGTTTTTGTTTTTGTTTTTTGCTTCTTTTTTTCTTTAACAAACGATATAAGCTACCTAAGTCCCCAAATTCCCAACATTAATTAATGGGTATCGATGTACTTTATGTGCTTAAACCAGAAATCTCTCCCCAAAAGGCGAGGATATATGCCACTAGAGGTACTAGGCCATTGGCAATTGAGATGAGTTTTCAAGTTGAGTTGGGGGAAAGTTGGTTGATAATTTGTTGGCCTGACTTCTCTAAATATTTGCCTATTTGGTAGAATTCAAACGGTTCGACCGGGCTTTGGTTTGAAATTGGTTAGAATTTGAATGGGCCCAGACTGGGGCTAGGTTGAGATTTATTTTACACCAGGCCCGTGTCCTGCCTAGTGACCCAACTCCCATTGGGAAGCGGATGTATTGTACAGTCTGTACTCGAAGGGATAGATTCACATGTTTCCAATCAGAAATTTATCTATACGTGGTTAGATCTGTCTTGATTAATACAGTCTCACCATTTATATATAAATACAACCCTGTCTCTAAATTATATATGCTTAGTTTAAATTAATACAACACTGGTTAATTTACCACCCTTCTTCTCTCTCGCTAGGTAACGGTAAGAATTTAAGATATTAATAGGTTGGCAGGAAGAATAGTTCCGAATGCAGACTTCCAATACCTTGTAGATGAGGTTTTTACCACATAGGCCATGCCAATCTTTTGTTGATTTATGTAGACGAAAAGCACGTGTTTCTCTACAGTCACCCAAACATCATCTATATCTCAATTTAGGAGCCTGCATCCTGTGGCTGGGACAGGACTGGTTGACGTAGCTATACATATTGTGAAACAGTGAAACTAAGATTTTCCTTCAATGTGCAGACATAATTATATTAATTGAAAACAAATTTTATCTCAATTGTTACCCTTCTCCGATTCTAAAAATTTGTTGCGACCGTGGTTTTAGTATGTTAAAAAAATAAAAATAAAAACTAAGATTTATTTGGAATTAAAATAAAGACAAAAATATAACGTGCCTGGTGTTTCTGTTTCATTTTTCCAAGCATCTCATTAATTTAAAAAAGAAATGGCTTTCAAATTAAAGTTGCATAAATATTTTTCATACAAGCGGTTTGCAAAAATATCTTTCAAATAAAATACTAATCCATGGAAAGGGGCAACTTGGATGGGGAGGATTAAGCTCCCATTTTCCAAAGATCTCCAAGAGTGAATCAATAATTTTGGAAACCATGAGCATGCCCCATTTGTTGCAAGTGGCTCTTGGTTTAGAATAAAAGCAATTGAGAGATACTACCCCACTACCATCCACTTGCTTTTAATAAAAGCAAATATATCATCATCTAAAATCACCATCATCATCTCTCTCTCTCTCTCTCTCTCTCTCTATATATATATATATATATATATATATATATAGATAAAAGACAAAGCTGAGCTGGTTTTGATGATTTTATCTAAAACAATGTTCTTTCCTTATCCATTGGTGACTTCACCACCAATAGTTTTTCTTACAAACCCTTCTTACCATTTTATTCTCGTCTATATAAGAACTCTTTCACCTCCATATTCTTCAACAGAGAAAAAGTCCCACGTATCTTTCTTACTCCTAAGTTCTAAAGATCCCATTTCCCATTTGTTTTATAATTAACACTGAATCACATAGCAAAAAAGAAATATGAGTTCAACAAGCAGAGCTTGGATTGTGGCAGCAAGTATTGGAGCAGTTGAGGTACTGAAGGATCAAGGCTTCTGCAGATGGAATTATGCTCTAAGGTCACTACAACAACATGCCAAGAACAACATCAGATCATCTTCTCAGGCTAAGAGACTGTCTGCTCCATCTTCTTCTGTCATATCTAAGAACCTGAGAGATGATGACAAGATGAGGCAATCTGAGGACTCACTAAAAAAAGTTATGTACTTGAACTGTTGGGGTCCTAATTGAACCCCAAATTAATTTTCTCTAATTGAGTGTAAATATAATGCCAATTTTACAAAAGAGATGCAATTTTCGTAGCTATTTCATCTTAATTGTTGCATTTCTATCCTTGTTATTTCTTTTCTTTTTCAAGGGAGAATGATAGGAGCTTTTTTGCCATAAACTTCCACGAGCTCTCCTTAAAACTGTAATAAGGCACAGATTATATTTCATGAGATGAGCCATTGCGTATTGCTTCACACGAGGATCCAAATTCACCAATATATATAGGTGCAGATTAAAAACTTACACTGTCTCTAGCTTCTTAATTTGATTGTCGAGACATCAATCTATATCTATTTTGATCGACTGGAGCATGTAATCACTACCCAATATATATTTTAGAGTGATTTTTTGTTGAGTGAATTATTTGAAGGTCTCACCATTTTGACCTATCATAAATTCATAATAGTGTACCTGTGTATGCTTAAAGGCAAAGTTCAAAAGCAAGGCAACTGAACTTTACGCCCTATCCGTATGTATGTGTCCTATCCAATTTTTTGTTGCTTCAAGGGAATTAAGTTTCAAATTCCAAACACTTTTAAAAAAAATAATAATAATAAATTTTCCAAACCTACCCCTTAGAACACGAGAAGATACCACACCAGTGAGAAGGCTGGACGTTTTGTTTAAGGAAAAAAAAAATTTTGAAGAGAAAAGTTCAAGAAAGCTATAAGAAATAGTTGTTAGCTTGTGTATGTGGATGGAACTTTGTAAGGTCAGTACTGCAACAACATGCCAAGAGCAACATCCGGTCTAATTCTCAGGCCAAGAAGGTGGGAGAAGAGAAGATGAAGCAATCAGAGGAATCACTCAGAAAAGTCATGTATTTGAGTTGTTGGGGTACGTCCTAATTACTTGAGCCCCTCTACATATGGGGTTTGGTATAATGAGTGTAAATATGATGCCAAATTTTAAATCAAATACATCCTCTGTTTCATCTCAAGTACTCAAGCTTGGTGCTTGTAAGTAACTTTTGAGTCCATTCTATTAGAAAATGTCTAGGTGGATGGAAAATTTCTTTTACTTCTTTTTATCTTTTTCTTTTCTTTTTAGGTGTTAAACAGAATGCCCGAATTAGATTGAGTTTAATTTGGATTAAAATTTGGCACTAAGGCCTTGGAGTTTTAGCTTCAATTCTCTCAACTCTCAAGTATGCTCAAACAACCAAACATGACCCACCAAATATGGATTAAATAGGAACCTCCAAAGCCTCTTTTTGCCAAGCTCGACCAACACGAATGGCTTATCCTCAGAAAACCAAAAAAGATTGGTGAGGAAAATAGTTCTACTGCTAAGCTTTGGGGATTGTTTATTTAAAAATCTGGTCAGCTGAAAATGAGACCGACTAATTTTTATTTTAGTAATGTTT
>JAESVK010000506.1:2987586-3000980 GCA_017140935.1 Hamamelis virginiana | reverse complement strand
ATAAAGGGAAATGATATCCGCGCTCCACGAATATTCTCCTGCACTCCCTATAATGAAAAATGCACTCCCTATAATGAAAAATATGTAAAACATCATAAGTCATATCCCAATGACTTATGATGGAAATATTTAAATCATGCTCCCATCGCAATGAGATCTCCTGGACAATCTCATCACAAAATTTAAACAATGCTCACATATATAATGGTTTATATTTATCAAAATTATATAAAATACTATTTTATTAATAATTAATATATATATATATATATATATATATATATATATATATATATATATATATATATATATATATATTGTATTTCAACAGATCCACCCTTAAATCTCTAATCTTAACTCTTTTCCCGTTCATTCAGGGATTTAGTTTTCTAACAATATTTATCAAGACCAGAAGCCTCTCCAAGTCCAACCCGAATTTCGAATTTCCTTCCTAAATCCACTCTTTCCTAATTATCTTATTTCTAAACAAAAATGATATACAATCAGAAACTTTAACGCGAAATTAAAAACCACTCTGATGTGTTATACTTTGAGTAGTGTTTGAAAAAAGATAGAATCTATTTGAGAGAAGTACTAAACCACTCAAAGCATGACACATCAAGGTGGTGTTTAATTTTGGATTAAATTTTCTGATTTTATAGCATTTTTCATTTCTAAATTCATCCTACTAATTATTTATTTGAAGCTGTTCACAAATTATTTAGCAATCAATCCCATTGAATGATTAACATAATATTTAGGTTTCAGATTTTTCCACCCATCTTGAATTATCAATCATCGAATGAAAACATGGTTGTAAACAATTTTTACTTAATAAATTTCACAGCTACCCCACACACCTTTTGTTCGTTTATGCGCCACTTGTTTGTCTCACGCCACTTGTTTGTTTGTTTGTTTCTCTCTCAACTCTCAGGTGTACAAGTTCAAAGAAAGTAGCACGCACACCAAAGTAGGTGGTTTTGGTATTCATAAAACCAGGGTCTTTCCCAAACCATTGGTATGTTAAAACTTTGCGTCTAATGGTTTTGTATATCCCGTTGTTCTTAACACACTGTCTCTATATATAGAAAGCATCAAAGCAAGATCCCTCCATCCCTCCAACACCATCAAAATTCACTCTAATTCTCGAATCAAAGTGTTCTTATATACCCCCAATTAATTACCCACAAGAGATCTTGTTTTCATTTGTGTCAATTAATCCAAATTCAAAAGAGGAAGTAGCTAGTATGAGTTCTGCAAGTAGAGCTTGGGTTGTGGCAGCAAGCATTGGAGCTGTTGAGGCATTGAAAGACCAAGGCTTCTGTAGATGGAATTATGCACTGAGGTCGCTGCAACAACATGCCAAGACCAACATCAGGTCCTATTCTCAGGCCAACAGACTCTCTGCTCCATCTTCTTCACTCATGTCTAAGAAGCTGAGAGAAGAGAAGATGAAGCAATCTGAGGAATCACTTAGAAAAGTCATGTATTTGAGTTGTTGGGGTCCTAACTAATTCAGCCCCTCTATACATAGAGTTTAGTATAATAGAATGAGTGTAAATGTAAATCCAATTTTCAATGAAATTCATGCGATTTTTATCCTCATTATTGGTTTGGTGCTTTTGGGTGATTTTTTTATTTGTTTATTTATTTATTTTTTATTTTTGGTTTTTGATTTTTGGGATAAAAAGCGTAACTAAAGAAAGAAAGAAAGAAGTTTGTTAATTTTTGGAATTAAAACCATGTTTAAGAGTGTTAATTAGGGATTTGAAAATGTAGGAGCTACTATTCTCAAAGAAAGGAATGGTAGAGGAAAATATTGGTAATCAATGTTCAAATAGTAGGAGCTACAACGTTTAATTTAAGTAATCAACTGTATTATCTCATCCTTAAATTTATATCGACATATAGTTAGGTAAGTAAGAATATTTGGAATGACAAAACAAAGGGAATTCGGCAAACAGGGGCACATAGATTTGGATCATAATTACTAATTTGGGAACTGCAACTAAGCCTTTTGCAGTTGATGAGGTCATAAATAGGTAGCCGGTAAAGATTTCTCTCGGGTGGGAGATCTGGGGTAAAGATTATCTCGGGTCGAAGATCCAGCGGAAATTGGGCCTCGGCTATCGAACACTGGTGTGGTGTTTCCCTACAAAACTCTGACGATCAATTCAGTTATAGAGCAAGTAGAGAAAATACTTAGCCTTAGAGGGGGTAAGTGAACATACCTCTTTTTCGTTGGGGCTGGGCTCTTATATAGGCGATCAAACAGTTTGCCACGTGGACGGTGCGGATCACCTCACGGGTCGACCATTTGACATGTCCCCTTGCCTCTAACCTTATTTAATGCTTGGCGTGAATTGTTCAGGCGGCCATTTAAGGATGTTCCGTGCCTGGTAACCATACTATACTTTTACCATGTCTGGTTGAGACGTTAGAGCCGCTCTGTGATCATAATGAAAGGCCAAAAGGTTTCCGACCGCCTGTACCAGGGTGAAGTAGACAGATCGGGTTACTTTATATAGTGGTCAGGAGATACAGAAGAGTACCCCGATCTCATTACACCCGAAAGGAATGACTACGCTGGCATGTATCCCGACCTACCATAAGAGTTGTACAACCGATACGCCATATAACCCGATCCGTTATACCTGATCGGTCTGGTTATGATTTGACAAATCCATCTATGGGTTACCCGATCAGACACGCATCGGTTCTCGAGTTTTTACCCTCTTCAGCAGTTGTAATAGCTTAATTGATATTCAATCAGTTCCAAAATGGTAAAATTCAAACCACAGGATCACGTTCTTTTTACATCTTATTTTTACACTTATGTTTACATTTTGTTTTTAAAATATTATTGTGGGTTGAATACTTTAAGAAACTGATCGTTAGATTAGATACTTTTCTTATATATGTTATGTAAGCAAAAAATTGGAGTAATCCAATAGTTAGTTTTTGAAAAATATCATTGTGAAGAACTATAATATTTTTTTATTAATTAAAAACATCACCTTTTTTTTATAACGATACCTTTTAAAATCTAACTATTGGATTATTAAGATTTTTTGCCCTCTATGATATGCATAAGAAGGGCATTGAATCCAGCAATCGGTTCTTCAAGATATTTATTACAGGTAATGTTTTGAAAATGACATGTGAACATAGGTGTAAAAATAAAATGGAAGGAGAATGTGACCCATTACTGAAAACAATTTAGAAATAACAATAAAATAGAACAAGTGCCAAATTGGTCATGAGAGCTAAAAATGACATTTTTTTTAAGCTATGGGTGGGCAATAAGAGATTTCTCTTTAGAAAGAGCATATTGAATGGGGTGATATATGAGCTGTCATGTCAAAATTTGATATTAACATTCAAATAATTTATTCAAATAAGGTATTAAATTTAGGCAAAGCATCAAATTTTGGCAATGGCAATCGTGCTGCAAATTTGACACCTGAAATAGCACTTGCCTAAAAAAAATTGAAAAATGCCGAAACATGATATCAGTGCATTGGAATATATATATATATGGGTCAAGTTCCCCTTACACTCTATTTTGACACCTATGTTTACACCTCGTTTTCAAAACACTATCTATGACAAATATTTTGACGAACCGACCGTTGGATTCAATATATTTCTTTTGCATATCATGTATACCAAAAATCATAGTGATCCAACGGTTAGATTTTAAGAAATGTCATTATAAAAAATTATTATGTTTTTAATTAATAAAAAAAATAATAGTTTTTCAAAATGATATTTTTCAAAAATTAACCATTGGATTACTCCAATTTTTTTTATACATGACAAACATAAGATAAGTATCTAATCAAACGGTCGATTTCTAAAAATTTTCAATTTACAATGGTATTCGAAAACGATGTGTAAACATAAGTGTCAAAATAGGGTGTAAGGAAAACCTGTCCCTATATATATATATATATATATATATATATATATATATATAGGTGATCTAGTCAACATTTGCTGACTTTAACTAAAGTCAGCAAATAACACAAGCCTTTGGATTCCATTCACTTAATGGAAGATTCATCTCAAGATTCCAATTCAAGGGTTTGTATTATTTGCTGACTATAGTTAAAGTTAGCAAAACATCACTAGAACATTTTTCTATATATATATATGCCAAAATTTAACATCAATCTATATTTTACCATTTAGTATCAAATTTTAATCAACTTAATTTAACATATCAGATAGCATGAATATATTGGAGATGCTATATGTAAAGCACATATAAAAAAAGTTACAAATCCTGGTGCTTATCTATAAAAAGAGTAAAGCGCCCAGTTAGCCGAGGGATAGAGGGAAAGTGAGTGGCTTTGGTTAGGGATGTCAACGGGGCGGGTTTGGGACGGGTCACCCCTTTCCCAACTCCGTCCCATTTAAGAAAATTTCATCCCATTCCCGTTCCAAACCCGTGACGGGTCAAGATTTGGAATCTCATTCACATCCCAATTAAAAGACCCCATCCCATTATCGTCCCGTCCCATTTACTATTTTTTTTTCTACTTTTCTCAATTTTCTGAACACCTAAACAAATTACAAAATACATCAATGAATATTAAAGATAATTGTTACTTCTAAGAGTAAAATAAATTAAACCCCTTAAGGGGCATGATTAAAATTTCATTTTATTAAGGAGAAACTTAATTGTAAAATACCTATAAAATAAATACAATAAAAATACATAAACATATATAATCGGGGCGGGGCAGGTTTTTAAGCCCCCATCCCAAACCTTATAGGGTTTTTTAAAAAAATCTCAAACCCACCCCTAACCCTATTAGGATAACCCCAAACCCGTCCCAATAGGGACGGGGCGGGACGAGTACCCGGATAAACCCGCAAAATTGACATCCCTAGCTTTGGTGAGTTGTATGTGTGGATTCCACTTATTCTGTTCTTTTATTCAAATCAAACCGTCACAGATCCAGTTGTAATATAACCATGAGAGATCCCGTTGTAACATTTTTAATAAGAGAACTTTCTGCGATACTAGCTAGGATGACTAAATTTAATTAAAACAATGGTCTACGTACATTCCTACACAGAAGCTGAATGACACTTGACCTGTTTCAGCTTAGGACCTGGTTTTAATATCCAAATACCATGGGATGTTTCCTATATGTGGTAAAACCGCCTGTAGTTTTAATTTGTCCTCTCTCTCTCTCTCTCTCTCATCACTTTCTCTCACTATATAAGAAAGACCCCCCTTCAATCCATTTCTCAAACACAAATTCACATATATTTCTTTCATCTGTATCCAATATTCACTACCAAAATTAAAGCAAAGAAATTAAGATGAGTTACAGTAGCAAAGCTTGGGTCGCCGTGGCAGCAAGTATTGGAGCAGTGGAGGCAGTGAAAGACCAATTGGGATTCTGCAGATGGAATTATGGGCTAAGGTTGCTGCAACAGCATGCCAAGAACGATATCAGATCTTATTATCAGGCCACGAAGAAGCTTTCTACTGCATCGGCTTTATCGATGTCTAATAAGATGAGAGATGATAAAACGAAGCGAAGGGAGGAGTCTATGAAAAAAGTCATGGATTTGAGCTGTTGGGGTCCCAATACAGTTAGGTTTTAGTGATCGATTTGCAAACATAATGGCAATTTACCATTAATTTAATTCCATATTGCTTCATTCCTCGCCTCCCCATTTTCTATATATATATTTATGGTATGGTTCTGTACCATTGAGCTTGAAGGAACAATCCTTTCAAGCTTGTTCCATATATCTTTGAAATTTGAGTGTGCCATTATTAACCTAGCTAGATCTCACCCCCACTAACCAAAGGTGGCGATCATAAATGCATGGGCTCAATGTCCAAATCCACAGGATATATCGACGTAACCCCAATTCTACAATCTCTGTTAAAGTAAGCAAATTATAAATTTCAGTTTTTACTCTAATTTCTACCACTTTCAAGTTATTAATATCCAGAAGGATTAAATATTTTATAAAAATTAGTAAATTATCCATGAATGCTAAAACTTGTCTAAAGTGAAAAATTATTATTCTTATTATTATTATTATCGGTATCAATGATAATAATTGAACTCATCACCAATCCCAATCTTGTAATCTTAATGGCATCTATTTTCCAATTTTCTTCTTACGAGAGAGAGGTAATTAAGATTCAGATTTTATTTCAATTTTTTTTCTTGAAAAAAAAAAAACGAATTTGAAAAACCTATCCCATTGCATTGGACTCGAGGACTAAAAAACAGGACAAAATGGTGCTCCGATAGTAAACTTAAAATTTAGGATTGTTTAGTGATAAATTCTTTGAGTATAAGATTTAGATTAATAAGTCCAAGAAAAAAAAATGATAATCTAATAAGTCCTTCATTATTTATATGGGACATATTTGTTCACTTTTTTTAACAAATAACCGAAAAAGGTAATATTTATGATCTATAAAACACATATATTTGTCTCATTTCATATAAATATTGAACATAAAATATATGTAATGGTGATTCAAGCTTACAATCATTTGGGTTTGGAGTTTGTTTTGTGGGAAATTGGAACAAAACCCATATGTTGCCGGAAATTTGATGCCTACATTTTTGAATTTAAATCTCCACTTTCACATGTTTGTTTGAAGTCTCTTGCTGTTTTCGGTCGGCTGGTTCATCTTTTTTCATGAAGCCGTGATTGAGAAACATGAGTTTCAATATCTAAGAGCATATACATTTAAATTTTCTTTTGATTCTTCTGCATTTCATTAAATATTTCGATGGGACAAAGATAAAACACACACACACATATATATTGTTCCTTTTTTTGGATAATTTATTTGGTTGAATTTGGGCATGTCATTTATATTTGTATATATGTTTTTTTTTTTTTTCTACACTGATTGTTATAAAGATGATTTTTTTTTTTCATTTTTTCGAGAAGAATCATCAAATGGAGTGAAGCTATAATGCTTATGTTTGATTTTTCGGTCGAATGAATGACTTGATACAAATCACTCATCCAATTGGAAAAAACAACCTAATATTTATATGTTGTGTTCATAGAAGATATAGATTTTTTTGTTATTTTCATTTGTTTGCCACATAATTAACTGACATTTTTCCAATGAATTTTTTCAAGAAAATCAACAAGATGGAGTGAATTTATAATTGTTATATATACATTTTTTTTTTTTTATATTTTCGTTTGATTAATATATGCATTTTTTAAAAATGCAGCCATTCATAAAACACATGTACTAATACATTGTTTATTTTATCAATCACATATTTTTATGATTTTCTTAATGTTTCTTTGATTAACTTGCATCCATTTTTACTAACATCGGTAAATTTCTATTATGTTCAAATGCATAACTCCATATAGTTTATTTAATGAAGTGTTTTGTACCTATTAATTACATATTCCTCGTTTTAGTTCAAAATTATATGTGTTTGGATCGAAAAATTATCAATCAATCAAATAATTTCTAGCTGACATTCAATCAAACAAATAATTTCTCTTTGAATAAATTATAAATCTTAAGTAAATGTATGATGATCTAGAATATAATAATATCTGTCAAATATGGAAAGGAATCTCCTAAATGGAACCTTTCAAATCTTTTTAAATTTGAATTAATAAGATAAAATGAAAAAAATTATAAGAGAAATATAAATTTAATGTATAAAGAGTAACATGATAAAAGGATAAGATTGTTATTTAAAAAATTAAGTTGACTTTAAACGAATAAATTTGAAAACTGAAGGACCTAATGAGTTATGAAAAAATCTTATGGATTAAATGGGTTATGGAACTTAAATAAAGGACTTTCGACTAAAAAACCCTAAAATTTAATGCAAAAAGCATTGAATTCAAAACTAGATCCAAATTGTATGGAAATTTGTGCTTAATTTAGAGAAAGAGAGAGATCAAAATGAGTCAAAAAATAAATCCACTATTTAAGCACTTAGATCCAAATGGCTACACATTTCAAATTCAAAAAGTGAATTTAATTGGATTCAATTAATTGGATCAAACCATTGAAGTTGCTTTGAAATTCTTAATACTTAACCCAGCCTTTTTATGCTTACATTATTGTTTTGCTAATTACAATGAATTTGAAGAAATTAATAACCATTTTTTAATTAAATTCTTTCCTAATAAAATACTATTGAATGAATTTACTAAACTCATTCAAGCCATTAATGAAAGATTTTATAATTTTCTTTAAACTATTTTTTCTTTTTTCTTTTTTCTTTTTTTAAAAAATAAGTTAACTTTTTTATTAAATTTATAATTTATCATTACTCCAATGCTGAATCATAATATCTTCTACCAACATTTTTGAATAGCAAAAAGGTGAAAAGGATTTGATAAACAGGGGATGAATGAATCAAGGAAAAATGTGTCAGTGACCTGCCGAAAGAAACAATTAAACAAAGAAAAAGCACGTGCTTACGTTAAAACCAAAACTAAGCGACCACTGAATTTAGAAAAACCACTGCCATAAATCTGGGAGCTAATCAATCTTATTAATTTAATCAACCCTGATTTCCAGAAGCCTACTTACCCCAGAAACCTCCAGAACCCGGTTTTTCAGTTTTTTCTCAACCCCTTCTCTGTCTCCCTCTATATATACATATGCACACATATTCATGACCGTCCTTGACTCAACCATCTCGATCTGCAAGTAATCAAGAACCCCACTAACCTTCTTTACATCTTTCTTCATTGCTCTGTAGTATCTCAGTTTCCCACTCATCGAGCCAGGAATCACTGCGGGTTTTTACCCTGTTCAAGGAAGATGAGTGGTAATAGCTGCAGGGGATGCCAGTTTGAGGTAGCATTCAAGTCCATTCAGCAGAAGAGAGCTGGTGTGGCAGAATCAGGGAAGAGTGACCATGTACGCAATTGGGTTGCTACTGGTGTGAACCCTGTGAAGAGGATGAGCACTTATGAGAAAAGGAGGAAGGAAGAGAAGACTGAGAACCTCATGCAGTTGATCCTCTGGGGACCCAATCATTAGTTCATTAATTATCGCTGCTTTTTTTTTTTTTGGATCATGCACTTGTGAATTGTGAGAAAAACAGTAGCCTTGTAAAGATCAAGCAGTTATCTATAGTATTTATATATGTGGGTAAATTGCCAGAAACCCTGAACTGTTCCACAAACTTTTTAAAATTCTAAAATCGAATAAATTGTACTGCATAAGGTTATAAGTAAGTGAAAATTTGAATATAAAAAATACTATAACACCAAACATTTTAATCCGAAATTAAAAATCATCCTGATGTGTCATGCTTTAAGTAGTGAGGTCTTTCTTCTCAAACTGCTGTCCTTTTTGTCACATACCACTCAAACCACAACACGTCAGAATGGTTTTTAATTTCGGGTTAAAGTGTCGGGTGACATAGAATTGTTATTTTAATATTTTTTCATACCAAATTACATGATTTTTTATATAACATATTATGATATTACATTAATTCAAGTAAGTTATTCATTCATATGCAACACTCTTCATATGTGAAGTCTCCTAAAGTAAAATAACCAGCCCTCACTAAGATATACTCCGTATAACATTTACCCAATAAAAGCCAATTAGAGAAGCCCATATATTGCATTCTCCTATATGAGAAGGAGGTCTCAAGTTTGAATTTGCGAACTCTAAAAATCAGTTTGAACTCTCTTCCGAACCAAGAAATTAAGATAGTCTTAACTCCTTAGGCATCTTTATACAATTCTATCATAGATAACAAAAACAGGGGACTGTCTTCTGTATGATTTTGGCATATGATCCGTTCATTAATTGATTTCTCTCCCTAAGCTGGTGCTGTAGCTTGATCTCCCGACTGCGTTTTAAGTCACTGCAATCAAGTATGATGCTTAGATATAGGTTTTGTTCCTGCTACGACTTCCTTATATAAGGATTTGGCATTTTGGCAAATGTAAAATGAGTGTTTTGAAAAATTGATCGATGGATTGAATATTCTTTCTATGAAAAATTAAGGAGATGAATGTAGGAACAGGACTGTGAAAAATTCAGGTGATCCGACGGTCAGTTTTTGTGAAAATTAAATACTTATATGATGCCATAGTCTTTATCACCGTGATTTTTGGCATTCTCATTATTTATAGGAAGAATATTCAATCCAACAGTCGGTTTTTTAAAATACCTATTTTATATTAGTCAAAAGACTAAATTCTCATATAAGGAAATGAATGTAGGAACGAGACTCGATATATATAAATATGATTGGCTAAATGGGGAGATAATACGAGTGTGGTAACAGCTTCCACTTCTGTTTTCTGCTTCAAGTTTTGAAATCCTTTCTTCTCTTTTTTTCCTTGTCTTGTGGGCCTTGAGGAGAGATCGATTGGGTTCTTGGGCCTGCATGAAACTGTCCATGCTTCCTAGCATAGCCACAAGGCCCACAACAAAACTTCGTGTCCCTCCTACTCCCTAATGAATCCCCTAAGAAGGAACCCATCAATTCTGCTTTTATTTGCATTTGAAATTTCCTCTTTTAAATGAAATGTCTCAATATTGGATCAATAATCTAGTGTTAATTATCATATCCATGCCTGCTAGGCTGCTACTAACTTAAGGCATCATATATATCATTTTTTTCTTAAGACAATAATAAAAAAAAAGCCATGTAAATTGTCGGCCAAGTGTAATTATCCCCCTTTTTAATTTCGAGTCAATTTAAACACACTAATTATCCACATCAATGCTTTAAGTATTTTCAAATCAATATACAACACTAGCTTCACCTGTTATGGTCTTTACTCAATAATTTAGTCGAAGTGTGTACAAGCTGATATGGACATCTTGACCGTTGAACCAATAATAATAATAATAATAATAATAAAAGGCTACGATGTTAACAAGGAATGATTTTATTGCTTACTAGATATTAAATATAGTATTAATGGTCATGAGCCAAAAGAACCGCACAAGCAATTGCAAACATAACTAACTACACTCAAAGTAAATAATAACTAAATAAAAAAAGAGCATATCTGAAAGATAAGACGAATCTAAACCTTATTGGAGGAGGGTCAATTCCTAAAGCAAAAATCAAGTATGAAATCAGAAAATTTTATGCTAACTTTAGTGAAGATTAGGATGCAAAAGTCTTCATGGAGATATCAACATATGAGTAGCAATAAAGTTAAAAAATTAAAATTTATGATGAGGACACTTTAATTAATGAGTGTATTAACGAGTTTTCTTTTTTGTTTTTGGATTTTTATTTTAAAAAAATATTATAAGAATTTCAAGATAGATCGACACACACGCCGCACCATTAGAATAGATTATCCTACAAAGATTTCATGCATAAAATTTTATTAAAAAAAAAAAAAACAAACTTATTTATGACTGGATTTATACTAGTAATTGTACTAAATGTTATAAGTACATTAATTATATGGCATGTACCTTAATATTTGCATTCAACCAATTAAAATGTCCTGCAGATGCAATGGCAAGCTTCAGTAAATCCCATTTATGTGGATTGAAGATATTTACAAGTCTGTTTCAAAAGAGTTTGAGATGAGATTTTGTATATCATACCTACAAAAAATTACAGAGAGATCCAACGGTTGGTTTTTGAAAAAATTGACTGTAAAAAAATAATGATTTTTTAAAGAATAAATAAGTTGCATATTTTCATAATGGCTTTTTTCAAAAACTAACCGTTGGATTACTATAATTTTTTGCAGGTATGACATATAGAAAATGAATATCTAATCCAACGGTCGAATTTATAAAATCTCATCTGAAACTATTATATGAAAGTGACGTGACACAATTAGATTGACTTGATAATAACATTTCTGTCCAGCTAATACCAACAAATATAACAGACAAAAAATAAAAAACAAAGGACAGTGCGGTCATGATGACTCAAGACCAACATATATACCCAAAAGTAAAATATTTTTGAGGCTCATCCTTTGGAAACTGGTCCTCATTGCCCCAGTAGAAGATTCCCAGGAGAAACTTCATAGAAAACATGGGAAGAATTTCCACAAGTCTCATGCTATTGCTATTTGCTATTGCTACCTAAAACAAAACCTTTTAATAAAAGCAATTGCCTTAAACTAAAACTTGTCAGACTTTAGGGTCAAAGTCCATTTTTTAAGTAAATTAAGATAGATTCTGTGTAAGTTCATATGTTATTTCTTTTCACTTTTTCAATCAAACACGCAGGCTGTGGTGGAACGAACAGAACAAACAGGCTGCCTAGGGCCTGCTTCTTGGAAACTTTTTATACATTTTTTATTTTTATATAATATTGTGGTGTGTATTATATTATTTAGGTACATTGTATGTCTCTTACTTAACTCGAGACTTTTATAGGAAATTCGGCAAATTTAAGAACCTGATCAGCTGAGAATAAGTTTGTATAGTTTTTATTTAATACTATTTGGTAGTAAATTTTTTCGACATAAACACAATTTTTTTCAAACCAATTATAAAATGGTTTATATAAAAATTATATAACAGAAAGGGATCTGATCAGATCTAATTTTCAAAATTTCCTAATAGACTTTTATATTACATTATTAGCACAGCATTGGATGTAATAGAAAGAAAGTGGTCAAAATTTTGATGCATTGAAGAGCAGTCCATTTAATATGATTAATGGGCCAACAATCCAACATTATATCTTGCCAACTCAGTCATTCACTTTGGAAAGCCATTAAATACTTAAATCAATTCCTAACTACCCAACGAACCAATACCCAACAAACTCAGCCGACAAATGTAAATGCCGTACAAAACAAAGCCCATTTCTTGGTGACCCATCATTTTATCATTTAAAAACAACAATTACCCATGAATGAATTCAACCTACAGTTATAATTGTCACCTAACATCTTCCCAAATGACAGTCCAATAACATCCACCCTGTCACACTCTGATTGGATCGTCTTTGTAAAACCACACCCAGTACAGATGAGAACCACGTTGAAATGCTGACGTGGCAAGATGGCTCAATTAGTGTGTGATTTCTGCAATTTCAGAAAGTGGTTTTGAAATTGAAATTCCTTCTACCAACTAAAATGATGATTCCAACAGCTCTAATGTACAATATCTTTGATAATTAATTGCAGGAATTGCAGGAATAAATAGCAGATGTAGCCTTCCCTTAAGAACAACGGACGTCAAAGCTAAGTCAAATCGAGTAAAGTCCTCTTTTGAGATCACACCTTTCTAATTATCACCGTCGTCTTCAAGTTAAGCTGCCACTTATTACCAGTTACCATCAATCACCATTTAGGCATTTACCAAGTCCATATATATATATATAGAGAGAGAGAGAGAGAGTGTGTGTGTGTATGTTTAGCTGGACAGACGATAAAAATTCTGATAA
>JAESVK010000506.1:2964861-2987576 GCA_017140935.1 Hamamelis virginiana | reverse complement strand
GTGTGTGTGTGTATGTTTAGCTGGACAGACGATAAAAATTCTGATAAATCTTGAAGAGAGAGAGAGAGTGTTTAGAGAGGGATTGAATTATCTTACCGGAAACCTTGAAACCAGGTTACGGACGTTGATCGGCAACTTAATTTTATGGCCTGAAGCTGCCAACTAGAAGCGAAGTGTATTAGGTTTCCGGTGAGATCATGGCTATCGCCGACCATCACAAGTCACACTCAGACGGAAAACTGTGGAGGCTTTGTCCGTTCTGGCAATCAGGAACTGCATCTTCATCTTCTTCGTCTACACAGAACCTTCATCATCAACCACAGAATCAGAACCAGAGCATTCGACG
Source organism: Hamamelis virginiana (assembly GCA_017140935.1). NCBI lineage: Eukaryota > Viridiplantae > Streptophyta > Magnoliopsida > Saxifragales > Hamamelidaceae > Hamamelis > Hamamelis virginiana. The sequence continues at coordinate 2,987,230 of JAESVK010000506.1, read as the reverse complement.
CTTCGATGGATCAAATTCGCGGCCTTCTTCGTCGACTACGGTTTCATCCGTAGCGAGATCTCTTCTTCCTACTCGACGCAGACTCCGTCTCGATCCGGCCAACAATCTATACTTTCCCTGTGCGTTGTTGTTTTGCTTTTATTTTATTTTTTGCTTCTTGTTTTGTTTTGTTGTTGATTTTGGTTTTTTTAGTAGTAGTTTGTTTGCTTATGGATTGTTGTCATGTTGATTAATGATGGCTCAATCGATTTGGAGAACTGATTCTTTTTTTGTTTTCCCAATCGGACTAAAAATTAGGGTTTTCTATTTGTCTAATTGCTCGCGCCATTCCTTAATGCTCCGTCTGGTTATTGAGAAATGTGAAAAAAGAAAAGAAATATGAATTCTGAGTCTTGGGTTTTTCGTTTTTGAAAGTCCAGAAAAGGAAAACTTCTATTCAGCTTAGAAGTTTGAGGTTTACAAGAATAATAAGATTCCAAATTTCTTTTCTTTTCTTTTTATCCATTTCGTAGCAGCCAAATAGAAGGTAAGAGATGATGCTTTCTTAATATGGAGAGCTGGGAAGGGCTTTAGTCATTGGTCTTCCGGTTGGCCTAATGAGTGATTTTAGTCATTTTCCTTGTTGATACTTGATAGTGGAATTCAATTTTAAAATGTGTTTCGTTACCTTACTACTATTATTTTTAATTGAAAAACACTTTTCCCTCCCTCTTTTATTTTATTTTATTATTATTATTATTATTTTTTAAGATTTAAGAATGTTATTGTTGTTCATGTAATATATTGCTTTCTAGGTATCATTCTTCTTCGTTGTCTGATTTTTTATTGTGTTCGTTTATCTTGAAGATGAACCTGGTAAGCAAGTCAAGAGTGCAGTTCGGTTAAAAAACACTAGCAGGTCTCATGTAGCTTTCAAGGTATAGGTTCCTGGTGTTGATTCTGAGTTTACCTGAGATTTTATGTTAACAATGGGGCGTTTTGATGACCCCTGTTAACCGTTTTGATGACCACTGTGAACTAAAAGATTCCATTGTGTTTGACATAACATTTGAGATGAGTCTAACACATGTTACAGGGAATTTAACACCCCGCCATTCCCTCCACTCTCTCCCCCTCCTTTCCTTTCTCTCCCATTTTTGTTAGCCAAACTAGGGAATTGGAGAGAAAATTAAAAACTCTCTTCTCTTCTCTCCAACTTTCTCAATCCAAACACACTGTAACAGTGCGTTTGGATTGAGAGAATTGAAGAGAAGAGAAGAGAAGAGAAGAGAGAGTTTTTAATTTTCTCTCCAATCCCTAGTTTGGCTAACAAAAATGGGAGAGAAAGGAAAGGAGGGAGAGAGAAAATGGAAGGAATGGGAGCCAAAATTTGTTCTCTCCAAATTGGGGAGATTTGGAGTGAAGAGAAGAGAAAGGGGGGAAATTTACTTTTCTGCTCACATACATTGTTTGGAGTCTTAGAAGAGTAAGGGTAATGTTGGAAATTACACCTTAATATTTTCTCTTCTCTTCCTTTAATGAAAGCTATCCAAACAAGGTGAAGAGAAAGTTAACTTCCTCCATCTCTTCTCTTCCTTTAATGAGCTTCTCTTCTCTTCTCTCCAATTCTCTCAATCTAAACAGTGTTAAACTTTGTTCTAATTCTAAACACCCCTTAAACTTTGTCCTAATTCTAGTTGTTCGTCGTGCTCAGTTTCAAACTACTGCACCAAAGAGCTGTTATATGCGTCCTCCTGGGGGAATCCTTGCACCTGGAGAAAGCATTATTGCAACTGGTAATAACATCTTGTTTAGTCTTATTTCTCTTTGGGATTCTCACTTCTGTATTGGTAGGGGTTATGGTGGAGTTGGATACTTCGATGCAGCTTTTGATGTCATATGTTACTAAGGGTGTTTTTCTATTACTTCTCCTTTTCAATTCTGAATGTTGACAGTGTTCAAGTTTGTGGAGCAACCAGAGAACAATGAGAAACAGTTAGATCAGAAGAGCAAGGTTAAGTTTAAAATCATGAGTCTAAAGGTGAAAGGAGGAATGGACTACGTACCAGAGCTGGTGAGTTTTCTTGCTTTTGATTGTTTTGATGTTTTCTTGTCTCAACAAATAGTTTGAATGTACTACCTATACTAGAAGTTTGAATTTATTCTTGCTTTTAATGATAAAAGTGATTCTACATATGAAACAGAATTCACTCGGCCAAAATGCTAGTGAAAATAGAATGAACTTGTCTCACAGGTTATGTAAAACATATGTTCTAGGGTGCGGAGTGTACCTTTTTGGGTTCGGTATAGTTAGTGGTTTTAGATTTCCCCACCCAAAAATCTTAGGTCTTTTGTATTGTACTAGTGTTAATTTTCCTTCTAATAAATCCTGTATAAAATAATGCTTTTATGTGACTTTGTACCACATTGGTTTGTTTCTCATTTTGGAAATATCCACGTCATGGTGGATCGGATTAATAAAGTACCACAGGGACCTTTATCAATAGACATGTGTCCCTTGCTTCCGTTGTTAGATACACCTCTTGGGTGGATATGGCTTAGATGGCATGTCTAACGCATATCCATACTGTAATCCATGCCATATTGTGTTTGATACAGGTAACATAATGTAAAGCACGACAGGAATTATATCACTTCTGTAGGATATCCAAAAGTCTGTGATTGTGTGAAACCTGATTACCTGATAAACTGATACTTCTAGTCAGGATTCCTTAATCTTGCTGCCATATCAGTGACATTAGAACTCTTGTGTGTTTCATCAATTATTGTTAACTATGGCTCCTGTTTGGATTTACCGTTAGGCTTGCCTGTCTTTTAATTTTTTTTAATTTAAAGAAAAAAAAGAATCTTGCTTGTTATTTATGTTATTTATGTGAAGTTTTAGCATTCCTGTTTACCAATAGCCAGAATTAATTTCACTGGGAAAGTGAGAAATAATAGTCGACATTTCATTATGGTGGAGCAAATAATTTTAAAAGTTCAACGTGCAGCAGCATTGGATGGATGGGATTTAGTTGAAACCTATGATACATGTGGGTTTCAATTGGAATTTCATGCTTTATTATGAGTTCTCTTTTAATATTAATCGTAATGGTTGTGCCAGTTTCATTTTGTTGCTGATAGGATGCAACCTCTTTGTGATTCCAGCGGTGGACTAATTTTTTTTTTCCCTGTCTTTTTCGTGCAGTTTGATGAACAAAAGGATCAAGTAGCTGTTGAGCGAATTCTGCGTGTTGTATTCTTAGATGCGGAGCGTCCTAGTCCAGTAAGTAGAGACTAAATATTTTAAATAGCTTGTATAATTGTGTGCATTTCATTTTTATTTATGATATAATAGATAAATATCCAATAATGATATTGTTGGTTCTTTCTAATAAGGCTTTGGAAAAGCTGAAGCGTCAATTAGCTGAAGCTGAGGCAGCTGTTGAATCACGCAAGAAACCACCAGTAGACACAGGTCCCCGAGTTGTTGGGGAAGGTCTTGTCATAGATGAATGGGTAAGTACAATATTCTGTTTTAATGTGAATGGTTAATCTTCTAAATTTTCTTATCTTACTTTCCTCTAAATACACTTTTTATGTCACCTTTCATTTTCTAGAAAGAGCGAAGGGAGAAATATCTTGCTCGGCAACAGGTTGAAGCTGTAGACTCGGTGTAAAGTGCAGTGTGGTTTTATTGTAAATGCTTCTTTTGCCCATAGGAAATGTATCATTCTCTGCCCCTTATAATTTTGGGCTCTTGAGAGGGAAGTCCATTGCTTCATGTAGAGAATAATATGTTTTGATGTCATTATTTGTGAGATGAAACCTATGGAGACCAATGCATCTGATTTTGGGCTATGCCCTTACTTGTAAATTGATTTTTCTTTTCGATGAAAATAATTGGGATAATAGTATTTGTAAGTAAGATGCCTAAAGCATTAGGTTAATCCATGTACCCATGGGATTTTAAATGGCCAGATTTGTGTAGGTTCTCTGTCTTATTTATTGTAGCATTTTGTCTTATTTCCGATATAGTTCAATGGGTTTACTCCTAGATTTGTACCAAATCTTGTTCTCTTTCTTGGACACCATGATTGCTTGTATGATGGATGAATTCGTTTTTCTCATCAAGTTTATCCACTTTTTGAATATGCTGTACTTCATGCAGAGCTCTTTATGAGTGATTTTTTAACTCTTCCAATATTCGATCCGCTAATAGATCCTATTATGCTAATCGAAAGAAGAGTAAGGTTGGTATATATGTTTTTTTATCTGATGTTCATGTAATCAATTTTCCATTGATGGATTGTAGAATTCTTGACATTATATGATTGTATAGAGAATTGAGAACTTTGATAACCCTGATATGCTATGATCCTTAAGAGTGCTTAACCTGCTACCATTGCGCTGGTAACAATTCTCTTCCCTGGTAACAATTCTCTTGTTCTTCTGTCTCCATTTTTACTTGTGTATTTGGGGTTAGTCGCCTCACCCTTTGACGAGCATCTGAGGGATCCCTCTAGCCAAATGATCCATAACCGGTTCATTATTCTTTAATTGAAATTGTAAAACTACCCTTTTATCTTCTATAGAAAAGTATGCAGGGATGTGTCATATTTTACAGGCACTGTTTGCTTTTAAGCAAATGCTTGTTAATTACGACAACAAAAAGAAGCCTAATAAAAGTTGCGATTTACATTTACCGTCACACGGAATGATTAGTGGCTCATTTCTTAAAACATTACTTGGCAAAGGTACATTACCCACTACTTTACTAGACATACTTAAAAGAGAAATCTTGTTTAATTAGTTTTCTAAACTTCATGCATGTTGAATTGAAATAAGATAGTATAATATCATCAGATAATCTCATATGGTGCTTTTTATATAAACAAAAGCAAATTAAAAAATAATAATCGTGTCGTGAACTTGAGGCTAAAAGGTGAACTCTCTCATGAATCTAGGTTAGTAGATTGTATGCACTCAAATGAGAAAACTCATTCTGCATAGAGCCTATGAGTTCATGAAGATATATGTCATAATAGAATCAACCTCCTTAGCATTACCCACAATCATTCGGCCCCATTATGACTTGTCTGCACCTACAATACTTTTCATTTGAAGAAAAATGATAGTAATAAAATCACTATAAGACTTACGGGGCATTTTTGTCATTTTACTTATCTACTAACTAGCTAGGCCAGTCCTCCATGGACTAATAATAATCAAAATAGTAATCATACTTCATAATAGAAACATATATGATAAGATGGTTAGGATAGGTTGCACTAAAATTAGTGTTTTTCTTTTAGTGTCAAATCTGTTAAGTCCTAATATGACAACGCGGGGCATTCAAAAGAGTTAGAAATTAAAGTTCCCAAAAACATGAACAGTTTGAATTTCCCACTACATAGTCCAAATGCTAGAAAACTTGCAACAATACATTTCAGGTAATCAACTATGGGGCTACAACTTTCGAGTTCATTAAGAAATTTAAGTTTCTTTTAAGACTTTTGACTTAATTTTATTGTGAACTTTGTAAGATAGGTGGATGCCTATTTTGTTTAGTACTTGTGGAAACTTTGCAATACGAATGAGGAAAATAATTCATCTCACTCAGAAAAATAGCAAAGAGATAAGAAGTTAAAAAAAGAAGGGGGTCCCATCAATTACTGATTCATCATCCTAATTGTTATATATATATATATATGTGTGTGTGTATGTACATACGAGAGATGCAAAGTGGTGAAAGGAAATAGAGAAATGAGAGAAAAAAGATTCAGAAGATAGAAGAGGGAAAATAGAAAAGTAAAGTCAGAAAGAGAGAAATTGAGAAAAATTGAATGTAGATTTTGTAAGACTATTATTAATAGTAAAATCTCTTCCTGTGGACATATACATTTTTGCCGAATCACTTAAATACTGGTATTTATTTATTTGATGCCTTTACAGTTTTAATATTCACAACAATATTGACTTCTTTTAATTCCTATTTTTGATGTTATTCTGCAGAAACTTTCATTTCAAGGGATCGAGATGAATATTGATGACTATTCAGCTTCTTTATCTGTTGTAATCATGAAGGGATAAGTTGGTTTTGTGGTAGGGACCTTGTTATGGAAGATCACTGGACTCAATTGAGAACGACGTATTAGTAACGAAGGAAAAAGCTCGAAAAAAAGATAAGAACAAACACTGAATGACATGTATTCCTACCTTATTCAAGTTGATAGGAGATACATGTATGTAATCTTGAAGAGAAAACTAAGGCCACACAAAACTCTATCTCTCTCTCTCTCTCTTTTCATATAAAGGTTTTGCTGGTTTTTGCTAGCGGTTTTCATTTTATAAAATTATGGTTTCACTTCATACTCCTTCAAACAACCTTGCCTTTCTTAGTTCTATATATGTGTTCAAAACTCATCCTCTCAATGGAAAAAAAAAGTCAAAACACCTTCACATGCTAAGTTGAGAGTTCTCTCTCGAGATATTTTTATTTTGGTTAAAAATGAGGCCTATTGATAAGGCTTGCATTGCTGTTACTCTGGCAGCTGCAGTTGGACTCAAAGATCATGGGATCAAATTGGACTCACCTGCTCTTAAGCAGAAATGGACTACGATTGGGTTATCGACGAGGCAAGTAAGACTCATTCCTGGTTCTTTTGATGCAGCCAAGAAGATTAGCAGAACTAGTTATGAGAAGCATAGGGCAGCAGAGGAATCTTTGAAGATGGTGGTCTATTTGAGTTGCTGGGGACCCAATTGAGGGACTCAAATGGCTATTAATTTGTCAGAATCTGTTGATTTCTATGGTGCAAATTCTGTTTGAGATGCTGCTTAGCACCAAGCAAAGGAGCTTTCTGTAGACACTATATCTAGGAAGATGATCACTCTCTCTCTCTCTCACTCTCTCTCTCTCTCTCTCTCCACAAATAACTACTAAAGGATGTATCTTCGCAATCTTTTTGGAAAGCTGTACACAAAAACTGGCTTGACCTATCTCAAAAGGAACCTTTTGTAATTCAAAGTCCTGCTTTTGTTGATTTTCTTTCCTTTTCTTGAAATTGGCAAGCAACTCCTATGGTTGATATATGATCAAACCTTGCATCTATATATACTGATCAAATAAAGCAACACAACTGGACCGACATCTTTAGTTCTTCTATAAGCCCTTGATTAATTTCTCTTGCCTTGGGTCGATTAAACTTGCTCAAGGAGATATATTATCTTCTTTGACATTGCCAAGTTTTGCTTCCTCATCCATAAGGAGGACCTAATGAAATTGTATTCTTGTATGATCACATTGAATAGACAAATAGGCTTCAAACATATATTCTCATGGGGGGATTCCAATCATTCCATAGGATTCTTAAGGGAAATTTAAGAACTATATCTAAACATGGATGCAATTTGATTTTCTCGTCACTTTGATAATAATTCCTTAATTTGGAACCTCCTCTGAATGAAAGTGGCATTTTGTATATGAACGTGAGAAACATGCCTCCTCCCGTTTCAATTCTGTAGTATCTGTTATGGCATACATGTCCATTTGGTTAAATTTGCAATCCATGCCTGGACTGCCCAGAATTAGCATCGGCGTCAAGTGCAGAATAGTGAAGAGCTTTTATGAACCTAAACATTATGGTTCATATGCCCTGCTCTATCTAGATGCCATTTTCCATTTGGACCTCACAAACACTAGATAGTATAAAAAGGAGAAGTTTAACATAACAATACAGCTTTGTCCATCCTCAACATCTCTCCCACAGGAAGATTAGAAATTCAAAGAGACATTCATTCCAAATCTCATATCATGAAATGCAAATTCTCTCTCCACCTCCTAAAAATAAAATCAGAAAAGAAAAGAAAAAGTTATAAAAAAGGAAAGAGAAAAACATCATTATCCTAGAATCCAAACACATCCCTGTACATAACAGCCGGACATCATGGCTGGAACATGAGAATAAAAACCAAACAACTTACTCATATATCTCATAGATTATCCGGCAACTGAAAGCTCTGCGAACCAAAAATTTGATAAGAGTTGTTCTGGACAAAGACAGCAACGCCACATTTGCTGCTATTGAAACCTTCCCATAAAGAGAAATTAACAGTTCCTGTGACCGTCTTCTTGGCAGAGATGTCTTTGACAGTGCAGAGCTTTTCGATTTTTCTAACAACGAAGTCATTGGCTAGTACACGCCCTTTGTTCTCCCCCTTTGAACAATCAGTCACCAACCCGCTTTCATATAAGACCACCATGACATTGGCACCATCTCTGTCCACTTTAGTCCTTAAAGCTCCTGTTAGGGAGACTTGCAAGGAATCTGGTGAAGGCTTTTGCATTGTTGCCTGTTCAAATCAAATCCACATTATGATCAATATTAATTGTAACTTTTCTCTATGTAGAATGCATTTTCCTAAATCCTAACACAACGCTCGACGTATTCTATAAAATGTTGCTAATAAATTTGAAAAATCATAGATCCAGCTTGCTATATTGGTCAAGTAGCTGGGAAAAACTTGCCAACAAGCAATGAGGCCACCATCCAAAGGCTGATCCCTGGACCATAAGGCATATGTATGGCACTAAGGTAAGACTATTTTGACACGATGTCAATAAATAACACCAACAAACTATGCAGTAGATATAATTTATATGAGTGTGTGTGTGTGTGTGCAAAGGCTAGAGATTCTTAATTATTATATTGGACTCATAATATATAACATAAATATTAAGTTGAAAATTAAGTGGTCCATTTCTAAGATCAACATAAGTATGATAAAGGTGCACTAGTCTAGACACACATATATATATATATATCTTAATATTGGACTATCATGTCTATGTACAAAAGGAATGAAAGTATCCCCAATTCCCTTTTTAACTTTTTGAAGTATCTCAAAATAGCTCACAAACTACACTTTTCCCAAATCTTTCCGATTCTTGTTACCCAAACAAGGCAAAGAAATTATTTCTCCTAAATTTCCAAAGCTACATCAACTTCCCCTTCCTTCCATATTATACAAAGTGATGATTTCTCAAACTTGCGATTATGATAGTGTCACAGACCCTGATAATTAGGACTAAGAAAATGTAACCAATACCATGAGTGGAGCCACAACAGCTCCACCCATGGAGCCACAACAGCTCCACCCATGGTATTGGACTAAATCATTTTGATCCCATCATAAACTTTTATTGTTGCTCCTCTGTTTTTTTGTCTTCATTATAAAAAAATGTACCAGGTTCTTGTAATCATATAAAAGGATACCCAAATCCTGCTCATTGATTAGATTGGGTTCAGGGCAGGTGGGCTAAATTGCACAAGTTGCTCCCTAGTAGCTATATATGCTCATTCCACCCAATCATTTTTCTGCAAGCCCTGCAATTCTTGCCTTCCATAATTGTACTTTATATATATATATTCAGTCATTCTATTATGAGGCCCACCTTACGCAAGGTTGCGTAAGGTCCCCTCTATATGGCCAATTTTATATAACAGTTCGTAAAACTGACCGTTGTATTAGATGCTCATCTTCTGTATGTCATGCCTGCAAAAAATCACAGTGATCCGACGGTTGGTTACGCAAGGTTGCGTAAGGTCCCCTCCATATGGCCAATTTTATATAACAGTTCGTAAAACTGACCGTTGTATTAGATGCTCATCTTCTGTATGTCATGCCTGCAAAAAATCACAGTGATCCGACGGTTGGTTTCTGAGAAAAATGACTTTGAAAAAAACTGGAAAAAAACTGCCATTTTTTATTCTTTGAATTCCAGTTTTTTTGAAAGTCATTTTTCTCAGAAACCAACGTCGGATCACCGTGATATTTTGCAGGCATGACATACAGAAGATGGACATCTAATCCAACGGTCAGTTTTACAAACTGTCATATAAAATTGGCCATATGGAGGGGACCTTACGCAACCTTGCGTAAGGTGGGCCTCATAATAGAATGACTGGATATATATATATATATATATATATATATATATATTTGAATTGTATTTTGTAAAATTCAATATTGAATTATATATTCTTTTCATACACATATCATCTTGACAGGTCAAATATCAAGTCAGAAATTAAGACCTACTTGGTTCATAAATGTAAGATTTTTTATTGATTAACTAGCAATATAAATATATAAATTGAATGACTATTGGAGTAAATTTATACATTACATGATGAAAAGTGTATTTTGTTAACTGCAAAATATAATTCTCACGTAACTTGTATCAAAAATTTTGGCTCATTAAAAATATGGTTGATGTCTAAAACCTTGTAATGTAAAATTTACTAACCTGGAAAGTGAGAGCGGGGAATCTCTGTGCAGAAGTGATGGAAGACAGAAGAGCATCCTGATCATTACCAACACACTGCACCCTCCCCTGCACCACCGCCTGCGGCGTAAACATGGTGTCAAGCTTCAGGGCTTCCACATAAGCCTTCTGTCTCACGGTGCATTGGCTCGACCCAAACGGATCTTTCCACCCCATATAATCCCAATAATCAACATGATAAGCCAACACAATCACCGGCACTTCCAGCTCAAAATCACCCCTCCCCAGCCTCGACACCACCATCTCCGCCTCCGGTGACGTGGCACATCCCTGCGAAGAGAACAGCTCCACCAGCAGTGCACCACCCCTCCTCTGCTCCTCCGCCGTCGCGTCTACTGTAGCGCCGGCTCTGGCCACGGCCGCATGGTTTTCGGCTTTTGATGGTGATGAGCCATTGCCGAAGCAGGAGAAGAGACGGCGAGCCATTTTTAATTTTTTTGAGTTTTGTCTCGCCGCCACGTGGGGTGGGTGTCTAAGGTGGTACGGTGGTGGTGGATCAGATCACGACAAGGGGAGAGGATATATCAAAATGTATATGTATATGTGATTGGAATATAGAGAAAGATAAATGATAAAAGGAAAAGAGGGAGGGAGAGAGAAAGAAGTACAATATGAAGTAGGAGAGAGAAAGGGATTTTGTGGGGGATGATGGAGAGAGAAAGGTGGCGAAGGACCTGGCAGAGGGAGGGATTGAAGGCTGTAATATTTGTTGTTGTTTTAATTTTAAGAAAAGAAAAGAGGAAAGACAGGTGTTTTGGGTTGGTTGGTGAAGATTTCGTTGCCGACACGGATGTGTCGGTGACACGTTGATTGTCAAAGGTTGCGTTGGATTTGGTTGGCGGTCAGTGTGATTGCTCCACCATTTTCACCTAAAGAGGAGGTGGAAGCCTTTGACAAGGAATCTCAACTCTTATTAAGAAAAACAAATTGAAAGTCTTCTTCTCCAAACCTTCCTTTGGTGGAAAACAGCAATGCTGTACCTTTCCAAAAACAAATATTTATTATTATTTTTCAATTAATTTCTGTAAAATGGAGATGATGTGTATACCAACAATGCAGTTGAGTTGCTTTTGGTTGGCCACACCATAAGTTTTGATTTGTTAGTTAGATTGATACTTAACACCAATATATAGTGACAAAATTTATATTTTTCAATCACAAGTGGCTTAGAAATGGAAATTTATACTTTTCTTTTCCTATTATGCGATGATTTGATGTTATAAAAAAGAACAAAAGAAAATTTAGGTTGCTTGAATCCTCATCTTCTCGACAGGATTGGGCAGTGAAACTTTAACATTATTTTGTTTCTTCCATTAGTCCCAATACTTGAGCCGTTCCATGAAGGTCACGCTGATGTCCATAAATCTATTTAAACAACAAACTTGACAAACTTGAGTACTTGACAATAAACTTGTCCGGTAGTGATTCATGCTCGTAAGATGTAAGAGTTAAGAAGTAAAACGGCAATCAATGTCACTATCCTAAAAGGATTGTTTGTTTTTTGCCAAGCAAACCATGGCATAGTATAATGCTCGAGCTATTACCCCTGATTGGTGGTTGGCCTAGAAAATTTGGTTAGTTTCGAACCTGAGATATCTGATTTCCAATCCCTTTGCCGTTAGCGTTAGATCCTTAAAAGGATTGTTTGACAGATATAAAATTTTGTTCAGTTAAACATGAGTTTCAGTTAAGCCTATTTTGTCTGTTAGTCAATAAAGTTTTCTGCTGGAACTATGATACAAATAATATAATTTTCTAAATCTAGTATGAGTTAGTTTATTTCAAAACTAAATAACATTGAAATGGTTATGTCGGAGTTGGACTCAATGCTGCCTTGACCTAGATTGGGCCTGAGTGGGCTTTTTCAAGGACCAAATAATTCAGACTTGAATACAAACACCGCTCACCAATCCTATCCTTCATAAAAGAGTATGAATCAAATGGATTAACTGTAAGCTGGCCCTCAAGAACCAGACCGAAGCCCAATTCATGTTTGTAATGAGAAACTGGGCCGTCTGAGTTCAAGGCCTTACCTCCTGAAGTAAAATTTGCCCCAAATCTATCTTCATAATTGAAGCATATATGCTTCAATATTGTACGAAGTGGTTATTCTCAAAATGCGAAGTTGCAAATTCATACTTGAGAGTTAGATAATTCTACCATTATACCAGACAATGACATCTATATAGTTTTTAGAAATAGTAATATAAATTTAATAGAATCAAGACATATATACGTCTTTTTTAAAAGTTTGTGGACCTTTATAAGCAACATATATTTAAAACCCAAGGACTTCATGAATTAAAGATATTTTAGATTGATTGGATGCAAGATGCAGGGACGGACCTAGTGTACATTCAGGTGTGGCGGTTGCCACACCTGAACTTTTCCATTTTTTTTTTTGATACTTTAACTTTCTAATTTTCTAACTCTGGCTTTCTAACCCCACTCCCTTTGACTTCCCACTCAATGCCACACCTAAACTTTTTTTAAAAATATATATATATATATATATATATTTATTTTTTTATTTATAACTTCAACTTCCTGACTCGTGACTCTCTCTCTCTCTAACTCTAAGTCTCTAACCCCACTCTCAGTCTAACCCTAACCCCAATCCCCAAATCCCCCCAAACAGTCCAGACCTCTCTCTCCCTCCCTCACGGCCTCACGGGCTCATGGCTTCATCCCGTGGTCCCCATAGACGTCCAGACTCCACTACTCCAGATCTCTCTTTAGGGTAAGCTCTCTCTCTATCTCCTCAATGTTATAAGCATTAAGCAAACACTAATTTAGGGTTTGAATGTTTCTAAATAAAAAATAAAAATGTAAGGAACGAAATGGTTTAATTAATACCAATCTTTGGCTTATTCATTAAACATTTTAGAATGTACTTTATTGGATATATAGTTCTTTAGACACATAACACCCATTATGAGTTGAAGACTTGGAATTTGATTCAAATAATTTATTTCAATTTTTCAAGACTAAAATTTGATTCACATAACAACTATCTAAAATTTGCCTCACCTGACCTAAATTCCTGGGTCCGTCCCTTGCAAGATGCAACTTATATGGACAACTTTTTGATCACCAAGTATCTCAAAGCTATTTTAGGTGGATTGTAAAGCCCTCTGTAATGAAAGTGTTTGTTGAAGTGAGCAATTTACTTGCTGGTAACTCATTGGTCCAACGACGTATATTTGGGTCCCACCCCTATGTGTCTCTGTGGGATAATCCCAAAATTGCTGATCAATAAGTGGTATCATTAGGCTTCTCTGGGCACTTAGTGTATGTGCATTCATATAATTTACAATATCTTATGCACTAGTTTGGCAAATGACTGCATAGCCCTTTCATGCTCTATAGATTGAAGTTGTTCACTCTTGATTTCTAATTGAAGAACAGGCCATAAGGGGAGTAGTAGAGTCTAGAAAGTGTTTGTCTTCAAGTTCATCTTGAATTTGCTTACTTATCTGTTTTCTACCCATCTAACTACCATTCCTGATTTCCTGCCAATCTCTTGAGCTTGCCTGCTCTTTAAAGCTGCTTCTGGATGATCATCTCATACTAGCCCATCCATGAGCCAAGGAAAAATGATCCTATAATACAAAATGACAAAAGTGACTGATTAGCCACAAAAAATCAGACCCAGGTGTCCAAGATAAAAGGGGACCAGCAAAATTCTTGTGACCTTCCCTGACTTGCCTGTGGCATGCTCCTCTGCATCTCTAGTATTCTTTGTGCTTGACTGCTTGTTACCATATATACAAGTGGCAGGCTTCCACTGTCTTCGATTAAATGGACCCGCCTGGCTCTTCACTGTCAGTAGCCATATGGCATGATTCTACTGCATCAGTTGATGACCACAATTACGTGGCTGATCCACTAGCACCAGCCCCTTTATTCCCTAGCTCAATATAATTCCTCCACCGCCACTTCCTCCATCATCCATAACTTGAGTCTAAATTTGCACTTTCTTCCTTCATACTTCACCTCTAAGAAAAATTCATAAAACTTCTCAATACATTCACTATGCTTGAAGGCAAGGCAGAGATTGGAGAGACCGATATGCTTCAAACCATGCAGCAAGATGCTCTTGATCTAGCAGCAAAAGCGCTTGATTTCTTTGATGTTACTGAGGCCACTGAGATAGCCCGTTTCATTAAAAAGGTAAAGTGCCTAACATAAATTAAATTATTAGTTCTATAAGGTGAGCCAGATAAATTTGTCATCAATCATGGCTTGCCCAACTCAAAATTGTTTTTAAAAAGCACCAAAACACATTCTTTTCTGCACAAAATGACCCTTTGATTGGTGTTTGATACGCAGGAATTTGATAGGACATATGGACCTGGCTGGCAATGCATTGTTGGAACAGATTTTGGTTCATTTGTAACACACTGCTTAGGCTGTTTCATCTATTTTCGCATTGGCAGCCTTGCAATTTTGCTCTTCAGGGGCTCTGCAGTTCCAGAGGCTGAAGCAAACCAGTTTGCGGCCTTAGAGACAGTAAAAGCATGAAACTTCTTTTCCATTTTGCTCTTGTTGTTTGCTGGCTTGATTGTATAAGTTAGAGAAACAAAGAAATTAAAAAAATTTCGAAGTTTCAAAGTCACACCCATCTTTGTTCTTACTTTTCAAACCCCTCCTGTTTCCATCTGGCTAAGCAATTGTGTCCAGGGAGTTTAATTACGTACTCCTCTGCCACAGCTGCCATTGAAATAGAGTTATAAGTTATTAGCATTAGGGAATAGTCATGAAAAATGTAACAGACAAGATTTTAGCTAGGCAATGGGCACAGGGAAATTATAGCAACATGGAATGCCTAGGCTGCAATCAAGCCCATCTACCAAGCTATTTTTGGCATGGAAGGGTAGCTTCTAGCAATTTCCTGGAATTGTGGAATGATGACTCGATATTCTAAGAGACAATTAAGCCTGGTCCCCAAATTTTAGGGCTTGTTTGGGAGTTCTAAAAAGTGGATCTTGTTGGGTCGAATCTCTTACTACTGTTACTTTATACTTTTTAAATGGTGCTTACAGTTGGTTTTAAAATAAAATAAAAAAAACTGTATTTATGTTTTATTTCTGCACAAGGCTGAACAAATTAAAAAATATATATATATAGTTACCAAATAATGCTGAAATAAAAATCAGT
The DNA here is from genome assembly GCA_017140935.1 of Hamamelis virginiana. Classification (NCBI taxonomy): domain Eukaryota; kingdom Viridiplantae; phylum Streptophyta; class Magnoliopsida; order Saxifragales; family Hamamelidaceae; genus Hamamelis; species Hamamelis virginiana. The sequence continues at coordinate 2,971,740 of JAESVK010000506.1, read as the reverse complement.
CACACTTATCTATAGTTGTCCGAATTTTTATGTTTGCCAAACAAATCGTTAGTATATGAAAAACCGCACAATGAGCCCGATTTTAAATTATCGGATAAACAAACCACAATGGACCTCTCTTCACATGCACCGCACACAAAACAGACATGCAAATCAGAAAAATCCACCAACCATATCTTGTATTATATGTCTTGCATCAAACACCATCTTTTACTTTTTCTTTTAATTTCTTTTCCTTTTTCTTTCCATGTGGCCGGGTTCAAATTGTGGGTTGAGAATCGAAAGCATCTTATCAGATAGGCTATTGAAAGCAGCCTGCCAAATTGCCAATGGCAACTAGTACTCCTGTCGTGAGACAATATTCCCAATTTGTTTTTGGCTTGACTTGGAGAGAATATTCATTCGAGGAATATAAGAATATTACAAATGACAGAACTTAGGAGCAGAGCCATTGATGTTGGAAATTCGCTTGTCAAATGGTCAGGATCATGTGATAAAGGTCGCAATTAATGGATTCTGTAAGATATGTGCATGTGTACATATAACACATATACAAATAATAATCGGGTTAGGAAGGTTGTTGCCTTAATGCAGAATCAACCTGATGATAGATGCCAACGTCCTGTTGTACAATCTTCACAGTAAACATCCATGCACGTTTCTATGTCCTCGCAACGTATAGAATAACCACAGCGAGTTATCCCCAATACTATTCATGTACCCATGTCCAAGGAGCCTCAATGGTGATACTCCAAGAGAGAGCTCTAGTGAAAGAGAGAGAGAGAGAGACAGAGAGAGAGAGAGTACTTAGGGAGAAGCATGAACTAGGGGCGGAGCCAGGATTTAAAGTTCAGGAGGACTAAGGTAACAGAAGAGAAGAAGAGGGGAAGAAGACGGCGAGGACGCCTGATGGTAGTGATCCATAAAAAACGTCATGGCAGCTTAGTGATATATGATGCTTCGCAGCTTTCGTTTTTTTTTCTTTTTTTTCCTTTTAATCCGACGACATTGCAATGAAGTTGAAGATTACCTCCATCAAGTAAGAGAGAAGAAGAGGACTATGTTTTACCCCAAAACCACCATTGCTACTGTGAGAACTAAGGAGAGCAAATGGGAGGAGCAAAGAGTCGTCAGGAGGTTACAATTTTTCACTTTCCCAAAACCCTAACTCCGTTTTTTGTTTTTTTGAAAACCAACAAATACTCGGAACACACCTAACTGGTTTTTGAGATCATTTTTGGAATAAACAAAAACCATTTAGTGCACTTACCAAACACCCACACGGGAGAATTGGGCTGGGTTTGTATCCGTAGAACCACTTCTTAAGGTTCCCAAACAACCCCTAGAAGTAGTTTGTTTTTTTTTTTTTTTTTTTTTTTGCAAAAGTTTGGGGGGGGCTGTACCACACTATCCTCCGCCCCTGGCGTGAACTCAGTTCAGCTGTGATATTACCTCATATATGAGATGGATAGAGTCCTAAAGTGATATGGATTGCACTCATGCAATCCCATATCACCCCAACCACTTATGATTAAGACTAATTCTAATCCTATATATTAGGTTATCAACCTAAATTAGGATGTTTGCTTAATGGGCGGATATTGGACGGGCCATAACCCAGCCCAAAAGTCTATCAGATTCAAAATTAGATGGGGTTCAGTTTTAAACTTACAGTGATATAATAAAAAGCCTACATGAAGAGTTTTAAACTTATAGTGATATAATAAAAAGCCTACATGAAGAGAGGTTGGGGCTCCAACTCCTACCATTTAAATTAGTAGGTCTAAATTGGTATGAAAAGATATGGTAAACATATGTTGGGGGTGGTGTGTTGTTTCACTGTTTTTTTCTCTGTTTGGATCTCAGAATTAAAAGGAAACGAAACAATTGAAATTCGCTTAGCAATAAATTCCTTTTTCAAGTTCCAAACAAAGGCTTAGAGCATGACCACAAGGACTAGTGTCACTAATATTCTATAAAGTTGTGAATTTCTTACCACAGAAGCCTCTCAACACCTACTTGATTCCTTCAAATTAAAGTTCAAACAACTCAATGTTTGCTGGATGGTACGAGCAAAACCCAGTTTATGTTCAAAAAAATGTGCAAGGCAATAATTGAAAAGGATAAAAAAAAAGTGTCAATAGTGTATCCCCTTAAGCAAATACTGCAAAAGCGAAGTGCCCGTGTACTCAACTACTCATCTTGGTAGGAAATGAAAAAAAAAAAAAAGGTATATAAATATTAAATTTTTTTATCAATACAAAGAGAAATTAATTGCCATATTCATGATGGAGCTGTGATAGTAGCCTTTGAGAGACTGCCTCTACATGCATTAAGGCCTTGAAAATTGCCATGGCGTATTTTCTATTCTTATTACTCTCACACTGTGTTTGAATCTTGGAAAAAGCAAAAAAAGAAAAAAAAAATGGTAAAAACGATTTCTTTTTTTCAAAGCATTTTTAAACTTTTCCTTTCCGTTCCTGAGATTCAAACAAAGACTTAATGTATAACATCATGAAGGATGCTCTTGGATTTACTCTCAGTGGGTCAGATATAAACACATGCATATTCTATACGTCCCAAGAAGTTTATTTTATATTTTGAAGAATTCTTTCGCTCCCTTTAGCCCTGTCCATACAAAATGGACACAGTTGAACAAGCAACCAATGAACATGGCATAAGCTTTATTCCCACAACAAATTTTCTTTAACAGCTTTTGATTAGTTTCAGAAATCAAAATCATCCTGATTTGGCTTTGGTGAAGTTAACAAAGCTGTATATAGCCTAAGCCTGTCCTCCCCAAGTGAAGAACATCGCGATAAGGGTCTCCTTGGCCTTATAAAGGAGAGCGAAGTGAGCGTTAAGCGATGCTTATACCTCCTCCAAGACAACTGAATGGCGACGGCTGCCCAAGTTCTCCATCCAGGCGAGTAGTACCTCGCACTCCTTTTCACTCTCTCATTAACAAACGTGTATCGAAAATGCTGGGTAACATATTTCACATCATCGGCTTCTAGGCCAAATGCCTCGGTGGTTTCAAGAGTGACTAGTGTTGATGAAGATGGTGGCAGCCGTTCGATAAAAGGCCTTCGAAGGCACCATGACAAGAGCTCATCGCCGCTAAAGTTGCCTGGGCCTAACATGCAGCAACTTTTCACGCCGTCACGGAGAACTTGGCTGCTTTGGAGATGACCCCTTACTACAAATAGCATTCTTTGAACTGGGTCACCTTCTCTTGTTATCTACATGAAACTCAAGAAGAGTTAGGGAGCACTGTGTTTTGGGGATATATATCAACTTCTGTGAAGAATGGCTTCTTAAATTGAAACTCACTGTTTCTCCCTTAGTGAATATGAGGGATTTCACTCTGTCACAGATGTTCTCTAGGACTAGATCATCCATATGTTGGAACAATGGTACCTGTAACACATTTCAAATGATATAAGAAATTGGACAAACATAAGTACATAACACAAGTTTGGTGGATTTTTATTTGCATATATGGGCATCTGGCAGATTTTGTTGGCCCAATCCTGTTTGTGTGGTTGAGTAAATGTAGCTATTTCGGCCCGAAAATTTAAGGGCCCAAAAGGTGATTTTGAGCGGCCCAAAATCGCTTTGAGACCCCTAAATGACTTCTAGTTCTATGAATCTATGACATGGTTGGATAGAAAGTCAGAAAGTGATCTCCAAAAGGTGAGTTCAGGCAATCAGGCCACAAACTGCCTACTATGCTCTCTGAAAAGTAACTAATATTCCTCTTATGGGGCCCATCTCACTATTCAAAAGGCCCACGCCCAAACTCTTTTTTGCCCCGCAGGGAGGGAGCCGGAAGGAGCCCATAAATGTACAAACACTAAATGGTGAGGCTGTGTTTGGTTGTCAAGAAACTCATTTAAGAAAGTTAAATCTAAAAAAGAAAGAGTGAATAAGTCATGGAAAAAAGAACTTTGTGGAACTTGTTTTTTAAAGTGTTGATTTACTGAAAAATGAAGTTTTTTTTTTTTTTTAAAACAATTTTATTATTTTCTTTTTCCTTCCAAGCAAATTACAGAGACAAGGAAAGATAAAAGTGTTTTTTTTTTTTTTTACCTGTCTCACCAAGTCCAGACAGAGATGATACTTGATATCCCTCCTAAGGCCCTCTGGGAGGTTCCGGATCATCTCACATTCGTCGACTCCGCGCATTGCGGCCCAGCGTTGGCGCTCATAATTACGCACTCTCTGCCTGTATCCTGTAGGCAAGTGTCTCTTCCTCATCCACCACTCTATATTTCTCATCTTCAATTGCATTGCTTGTTTCTTTGATGTTGTTGCATGCAAGAATACCTGTATGTGTATATATATATATATATATATAGACACATTGCATGCCCACATAAAAATTAACCACAAGGGCACAAACAGATATAGCTTTTTAATTAAGTCTTTTACCACCAAAATGATTTCAGTACGTTTAGTTATTCTGCTGAAAATGCAGATGCAATTCAGTCATACACTTCTATATATAAAATCCTCTTCTTCTTCTTTCATTTTTTTTAACGACGTTTCAGACATTCGAATATTAATTGTGAAGTGGCAAGCTGTCATTGGTGACTGCATTGTGTTGGTCTGACTTTAATTGTAGCTTATTGCATTATGTTTCCTCTAATTAAGGTGTATTTTATTTTGTGTATTCTGCATTTGTGCGTATGATCACTATGGTACAAAGTAGAATCTACCATGGTTTGTTGATCACGAGAGGACACCAATCAGGCTCATTGATACTGAACAATATACGCAATCAATTATAATCAATTATTGGTTCTGGCCTAAATGCATGATTAACTCAAAACTCAATTAAGGTTACCATTTGCCAAGGCCTTTTTGTCACCATAAATTACGAAACGACCACTCCAAATACCATTTTCCAAGTTACCAAACATTACAGTGCTGTATATATATGAATAAATCCATTTAACACATTAATCATCTTATGTGTCGGTGGGTGGGATAGTACGTGTTTATTAACCAGCTGAGTCTTATTTTCTTTTAGAAAAACAGTGCGTTAATTACCTTGATATTTCCAATCAACATGGTGACTAGAAGCAGCCCACTGGTTAAGACAATGATGTTGAAAACAACTTCTAACCATTCTGTTGTGCTCTCCAAGTTCCCAAAAGTACTGCGCGCCCATTCAATAGCACACAATAATAATTTAGGACTGGCTTATAGTTAAGATAAATGTCACAATTAGTGGAGAGAGAGAGAGAGAGTTGAGTTACCTGAGAGTCATTAGGCCCCAAAAAATGGGAAAGAGAATCTTCTCCATACGGTTGTCATTGGTGATGAGTTGAACAGTCCATTTATAAGCTCCATAGTCGAAATTTTCATCGGTTTCTATGCACGTAGATCTTGCTACTTTGTTCTCTGCCCATGCAAGCCTTGCTCTATCTCTCACCATATTTGTTGTTCCATAATAAATTGGGTCTTTACAAGCTAATATTCTTAGATCACACCCATTTGTTTCTCTGCATTGCTCTCTCACACATTGTGTAGCCCTCTGTATCCCCATCAAATACCAACACGCCCCTGCTGCCTGTAATTAAGAGAGAGAGAGAGAGAGAGAGAGAGATTAAATCTGGGTTAGGAAGCAACTTCTAGGAGCTTATGTATGAAATTAAACCATTATTAGGAAGCAACTTCCATAAAGAAGTTCATTTGATAATCTTGATGTTGAAGTACTAAGTTACTGACACCTGGTGTATGGTGTAGATTAAAAGATCATTTCCTCAATTATTTTCACATTTTTCATTGTTAAAAGCGATTTTTAAATTGAAGAAGCAGCTAGTACCCACTTTCTTAAAAAATTAAAAGTGGGCATATATCTTTTTGTCTGAAAAGATGTGCATATTATGAGGTAGTCATTCGAGCTAATGATCTGCGAAAAGTCATTCTTCCGGGAAGATGCTTTCAGACATGCCATAAATCTTTGACATGACATATTGGGTATCAAAACTCTTTATTTGGATAGAATCCCTATTTTACCCATCAAATTGTTAGTCATTAATAATTAATAAATAATTAAAAGCAGTCATGATATATCAAAATCCACCGTTTACATAAACAAAAGGGGAAAGAAAATGTGTTCAAAATGTGGTTAAATTATGGTATATAGAAGCACATTAGTGCAGTACTGTTTGTCCACTGAGAAAATAAGATTTTATATTTCTTTTCTTTTCCTCCACATATATATTCTTAAGGGGAAAAGAATATTTCGATATATCTACTAACACGTGGAGCACGACACTAATTCATTCTCAGATTCTTGTAGCTTTACCCCTCTCATAGATTTGCTTTCTCTTCTTTTCATGTCGCAGCTATATATATCCTTCGTTTTGTTGGTCCAGTTGAGCAACTTTTTACTCATTGAAAGATCTTAATGTAACACCTTAAGATCACCATCAACTTAGTGCATCGTTTAAAAAAGGGATAAACCTTTTAAACATAAAAAGCACTTTGTTTTTTGCTTACATATATGGAAAAAGATCGAAGATTGCTATAAGGCTAATTGTAGTCACAACCATACCACAAGATGGTTTTAATTTTAATTCCCAACCCTTCCCCCCGGCACTGAGAAATTTTTTTTTAAAAAAAAGAAGAAGAAGAAGAAGAAGAAGGGGAACTGCCTATCGATAGCTTCCTTTTTCTTTTTCTTTTTTTGAATAATTATTTATTATGATGTTTTGTTGATTAGCATGAATACAGGTTTTGAACCGAGCTACGCCTCTCTTTATATTTGCAAGGCAATTGTTGGTAGTTTGTTCGTGTTTTCTTCTTTTTTTTTTGCAAACTAATTGTACGTCTGGTACATGGGCGAAGCCACACAGAGAGGGGGGG
>JAESVK010000506.1:2942907-2964461 GCA_017140935.1 Hamamelis virginiana | reverse complement strand
AAAAAAAAAACATCCCAAATGAATCTTAACTTTCATTTAATATTATCAAGGAGAAAATTTGTTAAAAAAAAAAAGGATTAAATTAATTACCACATCATTTGAGATACACTTTTGAGACATATGTATAGCATTTTCCTAATGAAAAAGGAAGAGATGGAAATAAACTTACATGGGATGCGACAAAATATGCAATCATGTTGAGGGCAATCCCCCACCAAACAGTTCCAAATATGTAGCCAGAGAGATTTTGCATGCGACGTAAGAGGCATACAGAATGATAGATCTTGGGAAGGTATTGAAAGAGAAACATGATCAAGAATACCGTCATCACAATTGTTGTAGATCCTCTTTCCAACAGATAGGGAATTACTACCCAAAGTACAACCTGCAATGTAATTCATTAATTTTCTTTAGTATTGTCAAATATTGAAACATAGTATGTATATATATATATATATATCCCATGATCTAATATTAAGTGATTTCTAATGCTTTAGAATGGTGATCGATATCATCTATAGTTGAAGCGAGTTTCGAGGCAAGATATATGTTCTCAACTTTCCATAAAGTTACTTAATAATTATTACACTTGATGCAAAAATGTTCAATAATGCAAGCTGCTTGTAATGAAAGTCGAAATCAACAGCATGAACATATGCACGTACAGTAACCGAATCTGCCTATGGATGCTTGGCTAATATAGATTGTGATAAGATCACAGCTGCCTATGGATGCTTGGCTAATATAGATTGTGATAAGATATATCACAGAAAATATCTTTCATTCTGCAGATCGATAGCTGGTACATATATATATATATATATATATATAGTGCAATGCTTCCATCGATTTGCATACTAAGACTTGATTTTCTTCCCAAGTATCAATTGCATGTTTGTAGCTTTCTCTTGCAATATATCTCCTCAAATCATTAGTCTGCAGTCTCCACAACGCAGTACGACCTGCAGAAAACTGGCCTAATGGAGTCGTGGGGTAGGGATACATCAGGGATATTTGCTACTTGTAAATATCTTTGCATAATAGTCACCCTAAACCCTAAACTCTAAAAAAAAATTAAAAAAAAACTAATAAACATTTTGCTTCTTCGAAGATGCCATTGAGATTCGATGATAAGAGGGCATGCATGCATCAATTCATCTCGACAACTGTACTTAATTGTCTTTATCGATCATGAATAATGTACTAACTATATAGTATGTTTGTTTAGAAATTAATTTCTTTATTGGTACGCAAAGAAAAGGTGGGAAAAATATCTTTCTTTCTAAAATGAAAAATCTCTTTTCTAATTGAGTGATTTGTAAGGTAAAGATATTTGTCCTTACTCTTTATGGTGTGTCAATATATTCTCATCCAACCAATTATATATTCTTGACTAGTTAATTTCATCCTGACCTTTTAATTATTTATCACTTCATAATCGTTTGTCATGTCATGTGACCCACGTATATACCCAAGTTTTTTAAAGCAAAAAGAGGGGGAAAAAATTGAACAATGACAGGCTGAAATTTTGGAACCTCTCTTCTATTGATAAAGTAGCACAGATTAGCAAAACAAGTGGACAAGAGGCTGTCACGTTTCGAGGATTAACGACACTATATATAATATATCAGAGATGCTAATATAAGATGCACCTAATACAAGATGCATCAGGTGGCCTCTTGTAGAGCCACTTGCACTGTAAATTTTGGAAAAATGACCATTGGATTAGATACCCTTATAATTTATGTCATGCCTACTAAAAATAACAGTGATCCAACGGTTTGGTTTCTGAGAAATGTAACTTTGAAAAACTATGACTTTTTGTTCTTTAAAATGTGATCATTTTTTAGCAGTTACATTTCTCAGAAACCAACCGTTGGATCACTGTGATTTTTGGCAGGCATGACATACATTATAGGGATATCTAATCCAACGGTTAGTTTTTCAAAATTTAAAGTGCAAGTGGCTCTACAAGACGCCACGTGATGCATCAGGTGCACCTTATATTAGCACCTATATATACATGTATATACACCTCCTTTGGGTACGTAATACTAATATAATAATAGATTCTAACTGTTTCAAAGTATTTAAGGTTAATTACTGTTTCAAAGTAATTATGTGTCATTCCACTATATAATGACCAGCTAGATCTTTGCTTAATCACTAGCTAGTTAGCAACATTTTTCTAAATATTGCAACCTATATATCTAAGTTTAGTGCTAATCGAAAAATGCCCTTGGACTAGATCATAAAATGATCTCCAGCATCATACCGGATCGGAGGCCTGGACTTGAAACACCCAGCTGATCGAGACTAGACATATGCTTCTAGCTCTTTTTTCTATATAAACATATATATATATATATATATATATATGCTTACATATGCTTAAAGGACTCTATATGTTTACATATATTAAACTATAAAAAATTGTAATCGCTGAAACTGTCACAATTTCTTTCAGTAACATTTTCAAAAAATTGACCGTTAAATCATTGTGATTTTTAACACACACGACATGTATAAGTATATTATTTAATCTATTAGTCTTTTTTTTTTTTCAAAATATATATCCCACAACTATTTATGAGTTTTATATTTATATAAACTTTCATAAGCATATGCTAATAGAATTATTTCCGTATATATTTTGATGTTTTCTAATTTATTTAAATTGTGGATCCCACCTAATTGCTCCCTGTCACTAATATTCTTTTTTTTTTTGGTTAAACCTGTCACTAATATTCTAACCACCCTCCCAACCCCTTCTTTTTTCTTTTTTCTCTATTTATTTAACCGTGGATTTTTTAACTTTGCCCTTTGTTTAGCATTATGATATTTCTTAAATAGTGGGTCCTACCTGACTCTTTATTTTTTTTTTCTGACATTTTTAATCATTACCATAAATCAAGATACACATTCTATTCTATAAATTTTATTAAGTTCAAATGGTAAGCATCATGCATCTAATTAAAATTAAATAATTTTTTTTTACACAGTTAATTTATTAAATGAGGCTTCATATGATCAAAAAGTCGTGCATTGCACAAGTTTTGGCTAGTATTATGTGTAGCGAATTGAGAAACCTCACGTAGTCACGTGTCATCTTCGATCTAATATATATAATAAAAACATGGCCGGCTTAAGTTGTACCCAAAAAAAATACAAAAAAAACATGGTTAAAGTCAAATATTTAGGATTCATAACAAAAAAATTCTTTCATGTTAATCAATATATATATTCTTTCATGTTAATCAATATATATATATATATATATATATATATATATATATATATATATTTGTTGGACAATCATTTACTTATTGAATATTAATAGATTAAGAAGAAAGACATATTTTAAAACAAGTGTCCAATGCAGGGCCAATGAAACTTTAATTAATTACCACCCGTTTTGACGAGCATATATATTCACCAAGAAACATCCATAACAGTTGGGTTATAAGAAAAGACACCCATGGACCATCTAAAAAACCTGCAAACCCTTGTAGTGAACCACACATTTTCCCCTCTATACCCCTTCTGAAAATGAAGGAAAAGAAACGACACAGTTGCATCACATGTTAATTACTGCAGTACTGTACATATATATATATATATATATAGATGACGGCATCCTGCATGCATATAAAAACAACTCATGACATGTCACCTTCTGCAACACTAGAGTACAAATTAACCTAAGCAGAATGGCACAAATGGCTGTTACTCCCCTTCTCATAACGGCTCAAAGTTAAATGGTGACGACATAAATATATGATGGTCATCTCTCTCCCTCTCTCCTCTGGATGTGAAGATAATAGTGATTATTACTATCATTTTAGGAGTTTAGTGAAAAAAAATGTTATACATCACTGCAACGAATTGCTGCAAGAAAAAAATAAGGGTTGTTTTGAAAAATCTATCAGTTGATAATTTTAAAAATTCTTCTTTCTTGCATCTATACTTGTATTGATTTGTAATATTTTTCAAGTAGAGTTCTGACCTGAGGTAGAGGGAGAATAACCAAGAGATCAAAGAAAAATCCCTTTTTGGCCTTCAAGTATCGGAGTGCCACAGCACGAGCACTAGCATCATGTAATTTGGAGCTTCCTTCTTCACCTGCAGGTCTAGTGCAAAACGTGCGCTTAGCCATCTTAAGCTGCAACCACATGTTCCACACGTGCAACGCATCCGTCATGCACCGGAGAACCGTCACGGTGATGGCGAACCAGCCGTCAACGAAGAGGCACATACACGTCTCGCTTATAGAGAGGGCGTAAAAGAAGAGAGGATCAACAAAGAGGCCGGTTGCACATACTAAGAGAAAGACCCTGTTCCATTCTTGAACCCATTTAGCTTTCGGGTCCAAAACTTTCCCTAAAGACCATCCACTTCCACGACGACGGCGAGGACCCAACATGCCACACGTGCTTTTGTAGTCATGTGAGCTCTCTTCCTCTTCATCTTCTAGCTCTTCTTCCTCTTCCTCGTCGTCCAGGTCATCATCTGTGATGCTATGCACGTATGAAGCATGTGAAATCTCTTGCTCACTTGCCATGCCTCAAAAGAAAGAGATATAGAGAGAGAAAGAGGGGGAAGGGGAAGTGTAAGGTTGGTAAGAGAGTGGGCTTATGTGGGGAGGGTAGGGACTATATGCACAGATTTTTAGAGGTGGTATTGAAACGAGTCCAAGAAAAAACACAATAATTGGAGAGGTGGAACTATGGAGAGATTATAGTAAGAAACAGACAAATTTATGGAATTTCCCTTATTGCCCTAATATTAATCTACTGTGTGATCTCTAAATCTTCGCTTAAAAGAGCTATCATTACAAGGGCTTGTTGTTAAGATGCCATTCTTCTCGGATGGTAAAACGTCTTCTCCTTAGTTGGTAAAATGTGTGTACCTAGTTTATATTTCTATGTTTGAATTTTAATTTTCATAGAGTTACTTGCATTTCTCCTACTCTAAAATAATTGGACATTAATTAATTAATTTTCTTACACAACACCCAAAAAGAAAGGAAAATAAAATAATTACATGGAGAGACAACTTCATGTGAAAATGCTAAATTTCCCAAAATAAGATTTTTGTCCTAATTAATAGTATTACTCATTACACATCGAATATAATTAATAAATGAACTTATAACTTAATGATACATATATCTGTCCCTTTTATGAATAAGGGAAGGTCTTGATTTCAAGTCATGTACAGTAAGTAGATCAGAGAGAAATTGCCAAAGACATTTGGATCTCCACCATTGTTTATCAGTTTATTCAAGGGAAATTTGCCATGCTCACGCCTTCACAGTCTCCTGAGGCATGCATACATAATAAGTCTAAGTGTCCATCTACATTAATTTCAGCAAATTAAAGTGCCAATCACAGTGCAGAAATTATGTGTGCTTGTTTTTTAATCTTGTGGCATGAAATGTATCTTAATTTAGTGGATAACGTGAGAGGCTGTATGCTTCATCAAATTGTATATACTTTAATTTTCTTGTAATCATCACTTTGCTTTTCCTTTGTATAAAAATTTAATATTATTGTAAGGAATCAGCAAGCACCAACTTGAAAAGCAGAATACATAAAAGATATGATCGATTTTAAAACACCCCTTTTCAAGCAGTGGCAAATGGCAAGAAAACCAATCCCTTCTTTGATGCTATCAATTTTCTTCTTTTCCCACTGGCATTTACTGGTTGAATGCAGCTATATATATATATATATATATATATATATATATATATATATGGTTATATATATATAACCCCGTGATATATATAATTAAACTAGACAATGACCCCGTGATAAAATATAATTCTTAGAAAATTAAGATGAGGGTGAATTCGATAATTCATATGATACGGGACAGTTTGGCGTAGGCCAATGAAAAAGAGCTTAAGCAATTCGCAATGATAAACTCCCATTTTCCAATAAATAAAATATTAGGAAACACTTGGTGTCTCTTTTTTCATGCTTAATTGGGCCATTATGTTGAAAATATGAGATTAATAACAAGTACAACATGTACCACCCTAAAATGGAGCCAAAAATTGCGCATATAAAGAGGGACTCGGCCTTTACGGTGATGTCTTTCCTCCCATTGTGATATACAGACCCAGACCCACCTAATTTTGTAAAAACTGACAAATTTACAAAGCAATTAGTATTTAGTAACCCAAGCAAATATCAAATCTAAAATAAATTTCACCTCCTAATTTCAATGTAGAAAATTAATTAAAATAAATGTGAAATTTTCTAACTTAATTGTCTACAGAATAGAATATTAAAATTATACTGATTCGTCTAGTGGCATGTAAAATATATTGATATTCATTTATTAAAATTAATGGAAAAAAATAATTAATTTTTCATTTTAAAGTTAAAGAAAAGGGTGAGAACCGAAATAGTAAAAGTAAGCAGCCCCCATTTGTACAGGGCAATATATATAGCAGGAAAATTTTGAGCATATGATTAATATTGGAATAATAAAATTAAGAATAAGGGTAGTTTGGGAATTCATGTATGGATGGAGAGAGACTGAGAAAGAGCGTGACAAGTAGGGCAAGGAGGGTAAGAGAAAGAGACTAGGAGAGAGGTCTTACTCGCATATAAGTTTAAGGAACACAGGTTCGATGCAGCTTCGTGTTTTTGTTTGTTTCTTAATCAATTAACATCCTTCTCACAATGGACAGCTGAAGGGCCGTTACCCACTTGAACACATCACTCACTAACCCGTTACCCACTTGAACACATCACTCACTAACTTCCATAACACACACACACACTCTCTCTCTCTCTCTCCCCCCACCACCCCCCCCCAAACAAACCCGCCCTTCCTCCCCTTGAGATGAGCGGAGATCTTCTGTCCCTTCACACAAAAGTCCACCTTGAAAATTTAAATATGAATGTTTATTAAAAGGTAGGATTTTCAAGGTAAACTTTTGTGAAATGGGACAGGAAATTGGTACATACAAGTGGAACATAAGATCTCAACTCCCTTGAGACACCGTCTACATACAAAGAGTTTTGCTATTTTTGCATCAGTTGATTGTTTATACCAATTTTTGTTTGAACTCAAATGACTTATTGACATGTTCATGCAACAAATTTGAAATTTTCAAAATTTTTTTATTTAGGCACCATTTGTTTTGACTTCTAAAAAGTTTTTTTTTTTTTTTTTTTTTTGCTTTTTTAAAATTAACAATATTTAATTTCTTGACAAAAATTCAAACAGTCCGTCTTATAATATAAATATTTTGATTTAAACGTAACTTATGATCACAATAGAACAATCAATGTGGGTTCAAATCTTACCATAGGTAAAATAAGTAAATTTTAGAGTAACATTATGTTAATAGATTCCTTTCATCTTTATTCCTAAACATTCGAAGGGGGAAAAAAATTGTAGTGGACCCCAAAAATTGATGAATGATAAGTTTTTGCCAGCCCTTTTTTTATTTATTTAGAATAAATGAGGGGTTCAAGATGCCCCAGAGGTACAGAGAACACATGGTACAGGCACCGAGGCTCCTATGTACGTGATAGCTTGCAACACATGATTTGTTTCAGAATTGCATGTCTACCCCATTCTTCTCTAGCTATTGGGCATGTGAGTGATAATGTTATAATCCTAAGTTCAAGGCTTCTCTCCTTCTTTTTATGGTGACATTGATGTATTGGGGGGCTTTGTAAATGATAAAGTTACAATCCGAATTCCTAAGTCAGTAAGTCTTAGCCTTCTTTTTATGATGTTACGTATCTAAAGTAGGGAGATGAGATGATAAGTATGTGATTGATCTTTTGATTCCATTTTAGTGAAAACTTGGAATTAGGATTGGACGGTTGGGCCAAGATTAATTGCATTTTTAATTCGCATTTCGCTTCGATGTTAGCAATGATACAGTAATATGAACTATGAACTTGTTACACTATACATTTCAAATTTGGAACAAACTTTTTTATTCTTAATAAATTATTTCATCTTTTCATTTAATTTTTTATTTTTTTAACAGTGAAATTAAACTCACTTTTTTTGTCCTCTGATAAAAATTTCAAGACTGAAATTCATTATAGGAACTAATTTGGGATGTTAAGCATTTTTACTTTTATCGCCAATAATGTTGCATGACAGGGGCGGAACTAGGATTTGAGTTCGGAGGGGGGGCAAAAAAAAATTTCTTTTTTTTATCAATTTTTGCAATAAAATTATCAAATAATAGACCTTCAAAAAACATTTAGAGTAGGTTTAATTTGTAATACATTGATATTTATGAAACATGAAATTCAAAAGGAAATTGTGAATAAACGCAAGCCCATGGAATGACAGTCAAATCATATTGAAGAAATATCAAATATCAAATCAAACCACATGTTTCAATTGGTTGACTCCCAACCTCCTACAACTATGCTACAATAATTAATCACAAATAGGATTTTCATTAGGCTTATCCCAAACCTTCTATCACCACTGCAAATATATCACAAGCTAACTTATTTAACCAATTAGATAAATAAAAACTCAACAACAAATACAAACAATAAACTCATTAAACCACATTACATATGTCCTTTTTTTTAAGTGAGCTATTCTCAAATCTCAAACATTTAAGTTCAACAATTGAGCTACTTTTTTAATTGGATTTGGGATTTGGCTACTTATTTGGGTTGATGATGTGCAAATTTGGACTACTGATTTAGGCTCCAATCTATTTTTTATTAGTCTTATAGTAGTAAAAATTGAGCATTAAAGCGTGGATAACTAGACTACTCATAATTTAAGGGGACCAATATGGTTTTCTTGCTACTTTATAAATATATAATATATACATATAGTATATATAAGCAAAGGAAAGTGAAAACAGGGAGGGCCATGCCCCCCACCCATACACTTGGTTCCGCCACTGTTGCATGATAAAGTTATGACACTTTTCCCGACGTGTAAAGTATGTAGGATGATGATGTCGTGACGTTTATAGTGGTCAAATTGTGGATTCCACCAATCATGAATGGTATAAATAATAAATGTATATTCGAAACTTTCAAAGTATTGGAGAAGATTTTGGCTGTTCTCACTTATCACTTCTCTTAGATGGTTTTTCTTTTCTTTTCTTCACCCGAATGAGATCCAAAATATGGTAACAAGGATTAGCGGAATAAACCCACAAAAATTAATGATAATATGTTTTTTTTATTTTTAGTTTTATTTTTTGGGAATTAGTGAAGGGTGAAGCAGCACCAACTTAAGGTAGCTAGGTGTAGAGGACAAGGTATGGACCCCCTACGTCCCCAATTTGATAAGAACACATAAGTTGCCTTTTCAGAACGGCATGTTTCATTGTTTCCCCATTTTTCTCTATTGGGCTTGTGAGTGATAATGTAATGTTATAATCCTAAGCTCTAGCATTTGAGTAGGATATATGTTGCAAATTGAAGTCTAATCGTGCACAAGATATCTCGGTCCCCATCCCGGCCCCAAGCTCTAGCCTTTGATTAGGACTTTGCTGCAAATTAATGGAAGAAGTCTCTCTAATGGTGTACAACCTAGATTGAATAAATCTCTCTCTCTGCACATGCACACATTTAGGGAACATCAAAATGAGGTTCTTGATTTTTCAATTTTTTTAAAAAAAAATTTATGTTGAAGAAAAACAAAACTATATATATATATCAGCTCATGTGGGCTTTGAAAAGACCATTTTAACATCAGTTTTTCGGTTTAAACCCCTCAGCCTTTCTAAGGAAGGAGCTGAGAAAGAGAATTTCATAAATATTAGAATTTGTTTTTCTGACAAAAAGTAATTTTAAAAAAATTCTCATCGAAGACCCACTTATAAAATTATCATTTCTTAATTATGTACATATAACTGAATCTTTTTAATGGTTATTAGAATTTAGTAGTATAATGTCATTTTGGTTAAATATATGTGGGGGTATAATTGTAATTTAGGTTCTTTACTTCATTTCCCTCCTCCCAATTTACCAAACACCACATGAAAGGAATGAAACCACTTTTCCATCCATCATACCAAGCACACAGAAAGGAAAAAGGGTTTCTCTCCCCTGAGGAAGGAAAGTTCATCCCTCCTACTTTCCTTTCTTCTATTTTTCCATCTCTCCTACCAAACGGAGCATAAGTAATTTTTTTGGGCAGCAATATTGGCACTCATTTTTAATCTCATACACTTCATATTGTGAGTGCATGGAAATTAAGAAATACATGAAAAGTGCAGTGTAGGAACCTATAAATGGATTGCCTATAGCAGTACCCTTTTTGTTTTTTGGATTATATATATATATACCCAAAAGTCGAAATAAGATTTTTATTCTTTTTATATCACCTTCATGCTGCATGTACGTATGAAACCTTCACATGGGAACGATGAGGGCCTTGTGACCTTCCTGAAGACAATGTGGTAAGGAAAAGGCCAAATCAAAGGCATGGACCTACCCAACAACTTTTCAGACACGAGAGAGAAATGGGAAAAGCCCAAAACGAACGACATCCCAATGGCCAGAGAAATAATGGTGTCTTCTCTAGCTAGTACATGCCATTGCCTATTTACAATTAAGCATTAATATTCACAAACCTTAGTCCTTACGTACAGTCAGCCTAGCTAGCTTTAATTAACAAAAACCATACCATATTAATTATTTGTATGAACCTGCATATCTTGATCGTCCAATACGTGCAGTGGTGTGATTCCGATTCCAACTCTCCCACATGTAAAATCAGTAATAACAAGTGATAGGTGGTCCATGTCTTGGGGTATATATATATAATTTGTTGGAACTCATACATAAACTTTACCTCTATTATCTCATATATGAACTATTATAAAAAGTGAAGATTGACAGGATTGAGGCGCGGACTAAGTCGTTCTCTTTAAGACGGTTCGCGCCACTATGGATTATATCCGATGTAATAGTTCACTAGCACGCCGCCTTCAGGATACAATAGCTCAGACACTCACTGTTAACTTCTCAAAGTCTGCACTACTATAAGAAATTTAAAACTACACACAACACCTTACTTTGGCCAATAAATTCATAGAAAATAAACTCAAGAATAAGCACAAATAGATAGGAAAGAGAAGAGATGATGGATGAGTATTAGAGTGTATCAAATAGTTAGGAAAGACCTCTATTTATAGGTGTAAAAATTTTGTAACTCATGATATGGAATTAAAATTCCATTATAATATCAAATTGAAATTGAATGTCTTTAAAATACCCTTGGGAGGTTTTGAAAGTTACACAAAAAATAAATATAAATTTGACCATCAAATTGTAACTCATACTATTTAAATTTATCATCAAAATAAATTCAATATTTTTTTATTAAAATATTCAACATAATTACTATTTTTTTTTTAAAGAAAAATACTGTATGTAACTATGTATCAACTATTTTGTACGAAATCAAGTGACATGTTCACTCGCTACCATGTTAACTAAGGCACTATTTGGTTAAAATTTTTAAAAATACTTTTTTTACTTTAATTTTTTTGCTTTTTACAAAAATAATAATAATAATAATAATAATACAAAATTAATTTTTTACTTTTTTACTTTTTTCAAATTAGTAATGTATGATTTCTTAACAAAAAGGCCAAAAAAAAAGAAAAATTAATAGAAAATTTATAAAAAAATATTAGGAGAATTTTTTATCGAAACCCATTAAACTAGAGAATCAGTGCATAATTTTCCTTCACTTAAAATATGGGAGAAATGATATTCCAATCTTCTGGTAATCAATGCTCTGCAATCATCGAGTTGAGTAAGGATCCCATTATTCCCATAGCCGAGGACACGTACCCTACATAGTGTGAGTGCGACTATACCTATAAAGTGATATTGTTCGAAAGATGTTAATGGAATCGAAAGATCAAATGGTCACTATTTTTACGTACACAAGATATCATCTGAAAGAGACTATACTTTGCCCATCATCAACTTGATTTAATATTTTAATTCACACCAAAATGATAATTGGACCACATCAAAAAGGCCGGGTTTGATTTAGCCATAAAGATGTTTGGCTGCATCTACATTATTGTTTTCCCGGGAAAACCCGGATTCCCTCTCACGTGTTTCAGAGAATTCATTAAAATCTCTAGTACCTTCCTCTGAGTCCTTCCAATGGAACCTGTCAATTGCTCGTTCACGCGCCTAGAGTATTCTTTTCTATTTTAGTGGCAAATAAA
This sequence comes from Hamamelis virginiana, assembly GCA_017140935.1. Taxonomy (NCBI): domain Eukaryota; kingdom Viridiplantae; phylum Streptophyta; class Magnoliopsida; order Saxifragales; family Hamamelidaceae; genus Hamamelis; species Hamamelis virginiana. The sequence goes on along the minus strand of JAESVK010000506.1, from coordinate 2,952,247 downwards.
AATTTTACTTTCTAAGCTATAGAAATGATCCCGTCAGCATTTGCTTACAGCTAGTATATAATTATAGGATACATGTTTCGAAAAACTGACCGTTAGATAAAATACTGTGCTTATGTATGTTATATATGCATGTCAAAAATCACAATGACTTAACTGTCGGTTTTTCAAAAATATCTCTAAAAAGAATTGTAACAATTTTTCTAATCTATATATTTTGAAATATTTAGATTAATGATTTTTGGCATACATAACATCCATAAACAAAATATTAAATATCTATTCCAACAATTAATTTTTCAGAATATGTATACTACAATTTATTTATTAGCTTCATGCTTGCATATGTTATATGAGGACTAGATTGGGACTATTTTAAGCCATAGGTTGGCCAAAGCTTTGGAGGACCGTCTGATCGATGTACTTTTTCCAATCAACGGTATTTTGAGGCTGGTCAAATAAAACGGCAATGGGGCTAGTTACCACCATAAATCATGATGGTTTTGATTTTGAGTATCGTTGGTGGGACCAATAATAATCCAAGATATGGGACCCATTAGTACGTTTCTTAAAACAAAATGATAGTACAGAATACTTTTTGCAATCCAATGTGACTCATGAGAATTCGTATCATCACGTGGGAACAAATTAATGACACTTTGAAAATCTCCATTAGGCACATTTTTTTCCTCATTCACAAACAAATAACACTTTCTATTACCAAAAATGCATTAAAATTTGTTATATTAATCATTAAGTCGTAGTTCTTCAACCTTGTAATTGACTTTAATACCCACACCTTAGGGAGCGAATAATTTTTAATTTGACTTCTCATATAGAATCACTAGCCAATCAAATATTTTTAAGCATTAATTAATTAATGCAGAGTGAATACTAACCATTTGATAATAAAGACTTGGAACTTAAATATATTATTTGTAAATTAACTGTAGTGAAAGAAATCTAATCAACAAATTAAAGTATCCCTCTGCAAAGAATTTGAAAGAGTTCAAAAAATGAAGAGCAAAACCGCTTTGAAAATGAATTTCTTTTTATATGTTATTAACAAATGGATATCGATACATTTCTATATACTCGAATCCAAAATCTTAAGAAATTGAACCTAAAAATTGTCAAATTAATTGCAACAAAAATAGAAAGAATAGCTGTGGCAGAAATGATATTCTTTTAAATTAACCTTAAAAAAAAGTAAATGATAAATTTGAATATAATTTTGGGTGGAAAGTTGTCACTTGGTTTAACTCACTTGCCCACATCATAAATCTAATCATTTCATGTATAAATGTCTTCAATCTCAACAACCATGTTACCAAATGGTGAGCCCACCATCACCTTCTTTCCCTCTAGAGTCTAGGAATTAAACAGGTTCCTCTGTCTTCATATTTATATTCATCTTTTGTCTTACATACTAGACTTTCAATAAAGGCCGGTAATTAGCACCCTATTTGTGTTTGGGGAAGGAACCTAGATTCTTGTTTCCCCAAATTGCCAATGACTTAATTTTGTTCATCAAAGCCTCTCTCCTAGGAGGATTGCAAATGTCTTGGAGGTGTTTTGTGGTCTGTCCAAACAGAAAATTAATGTCTCCAACTTTTTCCGATTGTTTTTTTATGTTTCAAGTTATAGAAGTCTCTCTTTAATCCGAATATTCTCTCTAATATTATTAACAAATGGATCAATATTGATACATTTTTATATACTCGAGTCCAAAATCTTTTACCTCATTTTTAACTAACGAATAATTGCATCTCTCTCCAATTGTTGAAAATCACTATTACACCTTTATGTGGTTCTTTGTCATTAGTAAACTTTGGAAATATATAAATCTTGATTTCCCCATCTGTCGTGCATGGGCATATGAATATGAATTCTTTTCAATTTTATTGAGTGAGATTCAAGATTCTGAGAAAGGTACCTGAGTGGAAAGCGACTTCTCTCCATGCCTAGCTAGTAGGTTTACCTTAGCCACATGTATCATCTATTCAAGATTCAAAGATAGCATAGATGATAAGGATAAATAATGATTTCATTCTCGGTGAATTAATGTTCATCCACCGACATTCGTCCTTATTTTTAAAGGAGAGTTATCAAGTTCGAACACATAAAATTATATTGATATCCATTTATTATACTAAGGAGTTTATAGTAAGAATAGATTTTAATTGTTTGGCCAAGAAAAAAAAAAGTAGGGATTTAATTTATTTGGAAGAAAGGGGGAAATTGATTTGGTGTTTCACTTTGTTTTTACTAATTAAGGGCACGTTTGGATAAGTTTCTACTTCTTGTTTTTCTACTTTTAAAAATAAAAAGATGAAAATTTTGAGTGTGAAAATTTTGGTAGTTACTTTTAAAAGTTGAAGTAATAAGAAATTATTTCTACCTCAACTTTTAAAAGTAATTGCCAAAATTTTGCACTAAAGAAAATATAAAAAATTTTCATTTTTTTACTTTTAAAAGTAGAAAAACAGGAAGTAGAAGTTTATCCAAACGCGCCCCACATTACAAAAAGATTCTTCTACAAAGATAAGAAATCATAAAATAAAGGGATATAATTATCTTAACACATTGGAGCTATTTATAACTAACAATCACAGTATCAAGATATAATTTAGACTTTAGTTATTAAACAAAAAACCAAAAAACAAAGTTGTCAACTTCAAGCCCATTAACCCACATTTCTCTCCTGCATTATTGTGAGATAATTAGGATGTTATGCGCGCGCGCACACACATTGATTATGCTGTAAACTCTAATTTGAACACAAAATATTAGGTACATTTTTTTTTTTTTTGGTAAACAATTTCATATTAATTTTTTACTTCATAGACAAAGGTCTTAAAGAGTTGGAAGTTTGCCTAAGCCATTCTGACTAAATTTTCCAGAAACAATCCTTGCAATAAGCCTATTAACCAAACCATGCTGTGCTGCTTCACGCTAAATCATGCAGCAGATAGATCTTCCAGATGGGTACAAAACTTGTGCTCAAGCATTGTGATAAATCCAACACCAATAGTATCTTAAAGTAATATGCATTTACTCCCTAAACCATTGGAAATACACAGAAAGCTTATAAAGCAGATTATACATATACACTTATCATTTCGTTATAATTGCCACTCGGAAAACGGATGAACCTTGACCAAATATATTAGACTTAATAGTTTCATGTTTCCTCTTCTAAAATGTATAGCTTATCATACTCTTCTCACTGGAGGTTTCACACCAGAATGGTTCCTCACAAGGTGTGGCTAATACACAACACTCGACTTACTGGCATCTGCGAAAGTTAAGATGGACCTTCGGGGTAGTTACCTTCTTAGAGCACCATAATTCCTCGTTACCTATAAAAGGGAGAGAAGCAGTCAGTTCCAATTACAAAATATCGGCACAAGAGTAGAAATGCTCAAAATTATGCTAACTTGAATTTGGTGATTTTCAGGACAGTGATGTAACTAACGGGCAATAGACTCATTATTAAACCTTGACAAGAGTGAAGTGGGAACATCTGTGGTTGTGAGGTGTGCTAATAATAATTTCTAGGTTGTATTCGTTTTATTTTTATCATTTGAAACTGGACTTGCAGGTTTTATGGTACCCTTTTTACATATCTTGCCACATTACCAAAGTCTCTTGGACAATGCACAACGATAACAGGCCATGTAAGCGCGCATTTCTTCTGTGAGAAAGACCAGTAGACCAACAAATAATACGTAGATTAGAAATTGGAAGTTAAACTGGACTTTAGTAAAGAATTTCACAAAATACGCGCGCACACACAACAAATCCACATTTTGTTTGCATTCAATGTGCAAGTATTTGGACCACCAATGGTGGTAATTTTGTCCTAGTTAGACTAACACGATAGCCATGTGAATCTGTTTTGACAATATTTACACTTGTAATGAAAGTTTAATCTTCTTGACTTTCTGGTGAAAGAAAAACTATGTGCACCATCTGAGCCTCATCCATACTATTATATTATATAATGGCTTTAACAGGGAAGCCATCTTCTTTAAAACATAAAGGGAATTTTTTTTGGGTGGGGGGGTGGTATTTTATGGATAGAGATTAGAGACTGTCATAAGACAAAAGGTGGGAAAAAATTAAAATGAACATCACCTACCCGAGGTTGAGACTTATTTAATCTCTTTGCCATGTCATCATCATCATCCTCGTCATCTTTGTTCATGAGCATTTTATGAATTGAAGAGTTATCTGATTTTCTTCCCCGCTTAGAGGATGATGTAGAACCTCTGCCTCTTCCCCTTGGAGCAGCTCTTTTGAGTCCTTTGCCTTGTAGACTTTCATCATTTTCCTTGAAAAATCAATCAACAAATTTACTCAAACAATGTAACAAGTATGTTGAGATGCATGTCCATGTCCAACAAGTAGACTAGGTGTCAATATGACTAACTCAAAGCAAAATCAACCATTATATTGGTGGTATTATTCTTACATAATTAATAGATTTAATAACACCACGAAGAAGGGAAGTAATCAATCTTATAATTTTATTTTATGTTACCTAGAACAAGGATCGTTTTGGTATGGGGAACATTGTGGCACATCATGGTAGGCTTGTACAGATTACTTAGTTGGAATGTGATGAGCTATGTGTTAATTGCGGAAGTGATTTTCTTTAGAAAGTGTAAATGATTAATGAAACATAGTATCTTTAAAATGCATGAGTTGTCTATTAACTTTTGAAAATTTATTCTATTGGTACTAATCAGGTAAAAGCATAGGACCAAGTGATACAAGTTTATATTTATCTCATAATGTGCTCTGACCCTTGCCTTTTATTCTTCCTCTTAAAAATGATCTATTTTATGAGTTCTCCATTTACCATACTTGTACTTTACACGACAAAAAGAAAAATAAGGGCAAAATAAAGAAGAAACTTTTTGGAGAGCTAAATTTAGCATTCGAAAATGGAAGCTTAACATGTTTTGGAATGTGCATTTTACAAGCAAATTGACAGGGTAGTGGTGGTTTCTGGTAACTCTGGTTTTCTTTCAGTCTTTATCTTGACCTGTAATTTTTCCATACCAAGTTCCATTCCAAGATGGAAGTAATTCATCTTCTTTAGTTTCTCTTAGCTCAAACTATAACTTTTTTTATATGAAGTTACCCAAATTTGAAAATGTAAATACTAAGGTGCAAGACTGGCAATCGGCAATGTGAGTACTTGTCTAGCATATATTCATAAGTGTACTGATGTACTCTTAGCAGTTTTACATGTTGACTAGAAATAAAGAGAGCCAATGTTATCTGGCTGCATGAAATAAACTTATCGAAAAAATGAGATGGTAATCCATACCGAACTGTCATTGACATCATTCATTCCGTACTTCCCTGCTTCATCGCTTGAAGCAGAATCCACATCATCCTCGTCATCAGCGATACTTTGAACTGCGGCTGCGGCAGCAACTGATGCAGATCTGCAGAAACAAATTGAACTAAGATACTTTTCTAGCAATCATTAAATTTTTAACATTTTCTTTAATGAAAAATATAACAAAAGGCGCAGCAGACTTCTTATTGAATATACCTATACCCCTGCTCAGTATCTTCCTACAGATACCAAATCTATTAAAGAAAGGAGGCGAAAATTAGTGAATAAAGTTCCACTTGTATGCGTATTGATTTAGAATCATTACTCCATCCCGACTCAAGGCTGTTAACAGATAAGAAATATGGATCAGATAGAGCTGCTTACATATTTGTCTGCAGAGAGGGAAAATATGGATTGGATTCAAGATGTATCAACAAATGCATGCATGCATGCATGCACATACATATGCATCTGCAGAGTCATCAAAAAGGAAGGCAATAACTCCACTTGGTGCTGAGGTGCTCACTTAGGTCCATAGGCAGTAGCCCAATGTTGTAATGAACATCTTTCATTCAATGTCTAGTTCACCAAGGTTGAACTTCAATGTATAGTTGTTTTTAGACTCTTATTTGTTTACAGCTTTCCTACTTAGAGATCCAGGGTCCACGGATTTAATCCATACAATATACATGTCACATATCGTATGACTAACATCGTAATTTACTGCTTTCCTACTACATTCTAAACAAGCACAGTTTTTGCACAATGCCATTGTTCTAATTACCTTATAAACACTAAGCAACAACACCACTGAAAAGCGAACCTAAAGCAGTAACTCAAAACACTGAAGCAGCAATGCTTAGCACTATTTAGGCTAACAGTCACCTAGCAGTAAATAATATTTAGAAAAAACAATCCAATATTCAAATAATTGGGTAAGATTTTTAAAGGAATCCGTTGGGGTATAAGTAATTTAGATTAGGTAATTATTGAAAGATTAGGATTAAATTCCAAAACTTAAACCATGTTTGGGAAAGATAATTGCAGTAAGACAATCTTTTGTTGGATCGGTTCAAATATGGGGTCCATTGACATGCCTATTGAGAGTCAGAACATCAACGAATAATTTTAATTGTACATGGTACGATAGTTTTGTGCTACTAGACATACAACTAATGGATCTCTATCTAGCGTGGTATTCATAAAAAGAATGACAGCATCTCTCATTAGCCAGCAACATTACCAAGAAAGGAGACAGAAAACTTCAAATAAGATGGATGACGAATACTAGAACTTCCATTAAGGCCCAGTAAATTTTAAAGATTGAGCGCACTTCCACTGTTTTTTGGATTCCTTATCTTTGTAATTGTTTTTGCTTTAGCTTATTTGGGAGGTTTTGCTGTATACCGCAAGTGTAAAAGAACCAGTTTTTTCCCTTCATTTACATACGCTGAATGGATCATTTCTGTATATATATAAATCAGCTTTAAAGATTTGCTCCAATCATGAGACAGAATCCAGGAAGTTGCAACAGTCATTTCTCTGGTAAGGGGCTATTGTTTTTATTTTTTTATGTTTGTTTAAGGGGACTGGTCACAAGATTTAATGAGAACTCTGGTTTTTTAAAAATATGTCAGCGAGAGAAATTCAACACAGGGTTCAAATGTCATGTTTCCTTATTTTCCCCTTTTCTCTAACTCTTTGTAACACTTAATCCTTATTATCACCAAAATCTCTTAAAATATCAAGATATGCTCATAAGAATCTTGAAGAAAAATTAAAGGGAAAAAAAAAAAAAAAGACAAGCTCTGTAGGGAAAAACAAATAATCCTATTTCTTAATCTATGGTACATGGACTTGGGTATGGGTGTCGGGTGCGGGTATGTGTCCAAATGTTAGATTTGTATCCTTTTCAAAGATTTTCTGATATTTTGAAGTATCCGGCAGGAATACCAACACCAATGTCATGTCATGTCGACATGGGTACTTCAGGGTGAAGCAAAGGGTCCATGTAATAAATTTCTCAATAACGTCTACTTATTGTGGTAAATCAAAATGCTTATTGTTTTCCAAAAAGTCGCATAAGAAATATTGGCGATTAGATCACACACTAACCTCTCAGAATGACGGAACCCCATACTTGCATCAAGAGTTGTTTGCTTTAAGTTACTAGACGCCCTGCCCCTGCCCCTGCCCCTCCCCCTACCCCTGCCCCTCGTAGAAGTTTTACCAAGGTCAGAAGCATCATGAGAGGACCTCAAAGTCGCAGATGACCCTTTTCTGCCTCTAGAGACAGACTTTGAGACAGACATCTGGGTCGTGTCTTCATCATCGCTGAAGGAAACTGCACTTCCAATTCCTGCAGTACTTTTACTCCTAATATCCTACATAAAATTGAAAACAGAATCTTAGAATGCAGATAATGGATGCATATTGGACAAATAAAAGTACTGATAAGAAAACTCATGATGCATGGAGATCACTAGTGAAATTGTTGCACAATTAACTGAAGGTAGAAGAATTACCTCCAAGGATTGTGAACTTGATGTAAACGAAGGGGCATCCTTGGCGCGCACTGACCTCTCCTTGACACGTTCCTGCAAAAAAAACATTAAGTTTTCCTAAATATTGCTTGAATTGTCAAGGTATCAAGGCATTGGGTCATTCCTACGAGAAGATGCCTAATTGACACTTAAAACGAAAGGGAAAATTGTTCTGTGAGTTTTCTATGGCTGACATCTTCTGCAAATGCCTTCTTTTGTGTGTAAGGTAATCGTAACCTCCCAAGTAAGGTGCATCTTCATTCCTTATTTATATATACCCACTACAACCACAATAACAATCCATACAAATTGAGTGATTACCCAAGAACCCATAGGCAACTGCTTTGCAACCAATGCTCCCACTAGCCCTATGGAAAGCTAGTGCCTCTAGCAATCAAAATAAACACTTGGGCAATGCTTTGATACAGCTATTTGATATTTAGAATCTAAAAGTACCAATAAAAACAAATATCAGAATTTGGGTTTCTTGCCTCCAAGCATTCTCCAACTTTAAGAATTAAATCTTCGTCTTCAAACTTTGAAGTATCTGAATCCTTAGCAATTTTATTCTGTGGAAGTTGAAAGTAGACTACTCGTTAGAACACAAATATAAACATCCATGTACATGTGGTAAATCCACAAAAGAAATCGAGACTAAATGCAAAATCATTACAAGAATTACACTATAACGCTGCACATGCAGTATGTCTAAATCAACACAAGAGAATCTACCGTATCCTCAGTTTGGCGATATAATATGGAATGCTTACACGCGTTTCTTGGAGATTGTATTGCACACAAGAATAGAAAGCCATTTTGTCATCCTTGTTAACAAAACTATGCAATGCAACATCCAAATCATTGACTGGAAGGATCTCCATTTTCTGCAAGATCGGATTATTATGAGAGACCGAGAAATGAAAAAAGATATAATTTATAATGCTACTTCTGATTTTATGAGTTTTTGCATTGTCATTTTCAAATTTTGTCCATGCAAGTGCCAATTGATCCCATAATTGGTAAACAAAATCATAAATCAATGGCAGCTCTCACCCAGTAAAAACCAGTAAAGCCATACTCATAGAACTGGTGACCATGCCTAGGTAGAAACTTGGATGTAGTTTGCAAAATACTACAACCATTTTCTCCTAAGAATGTCGTTAGCAGAAAGTTGTTGAAGGTCCCCCAAGATTTTGAGAACTACTCATATACATGACTTACCAGAGTTCTACTGGAACGAAGTACCAAATGAAGCAACAAATATTATTTTAAGCAAATAAAAGGAAGAACGAAACGTGATGGTCAAGTACCAGATTATTCTCAGCAACTAAAGCCTCTATATTTTGTTGATTTAGTTCTTCTGGGCGAAGCTTTTCAGACTCATCAATTTTATCTACAGTCCGAAAAAAAAAAAAAAAAAAAAAAAAAAAAAAAAAAAAAAAAA
>JAESVK010000506.1:2909012-2934138 GCA_017140935.1 Hamamelis virginiana | reverse complement strand
AAAAAAAAAAAAAAAAAAAAAAAAAAAAAAAAAAAAAAAAAAAAAAACACACAAAAATACATGTATGTCTAAAAAGAATTAAAAACACAAAGATACATGTATATTTAAAAAAGACTTTTTTTTATAAAAAATAAATAATAATAATGATAATGATAAAAAAAAAAAAAAAAAAAAACATAGGATGGGCAGAAGAGGTCTTTTGTATGATGATTATGCATAAAGTGTCGAAAGCTGAGGCTTGTTTAGCCATCATAGCCCACAGCATTGTGCATAACTTTCAAGGTCTTTTGGATCATTTTTCCTATTAATTACCAGTTATGTTGTGAAGATGTTGAAGATTAAAATCAAATTTTCATAAATTGTGGAATTGAAAGAGCTTGTCATCTTTCTAATGAGATACAGAGTAATGAAGTTGTTAGGGATGATATTTATAAGAATATAATGGAAAAGGGAAATTCATTATGACAAGTTTAGCATGCTCAAACATGTTAATATAATTAGAAAATGATCATTTTAATACTTTTTTGTTTATTGAGAGAGCGACAAATCATTGCTCTGATTTTGCTTAGGTTAATCCTCACCATTATTCTCCTAGTTTCATAATTGGTTACTCAAGAAGAAAAAAAGCATAAGATTTATTTGTTGGATTCCTCATCATAAAGGTTCAAATTAAACTTTGATGGCTTGGTTAAACAGTGAAGGATGGTCTAATTCTATCACAGCACTGATATACGTCCGTAAATTTGTTCCTAAAATGCGTCCTTAATGAATTCAAGCATTTCATTTATTACCAAGAAGAAGGTTTGATAAAAATAGAGTTGTGATTGCCCATCCATATTATTAAACATTATTTTGAATGATTTTAGTATTTTGAATGATTGCATTAACATTAGTTTGGAGAATTCTGCAAGTATTGGGAAAAATCATGTTTATAAGGAAGTAAAGCTGCATATTTCTTAGCCAGTTTAGGGTATTAAATAAAATGCAACCAGATTTGGAATTCTAATTTTCTTTGGGAAATTTTGAAAATGTTCTTTTCCAAGATGATATTGGTAGATTAGTCTTTAGATGGTGTTGTCGTGTTGATTTTCTTCCAGAGAGAGAGAGAGAGAGAACTACTTGTGGCCTGATAAAAGCAGTAAGATTTCCATTATACAAAGTGGTTTAACATACTCGGGATCAGAGAAGATTGCAAACACATAAGAACCAAAAATTTCCCCCCAGAATCCAAAAAGGAGAAACGATTCTTTTGTTGTTTCCCTCCCTGTTTATGCCAGTGTATAAGAAACAAAGAAGGCACTAAACGGGGAAGTAGAGATCACACTGTATGTACACTTGACTGCACTGCTCTGCTATCGAAGGTGGTGGACCTTTTGAGTTGCATTCATTGAAATTTTCCCTTCACATTGGCCACTGATTTTTCCCTGCTCATAAGATGAGTCCACAAAATGTCAAGTTGTAGGTTAAAAAGTTGTACCAAATGTCCACTAGAAGAGTACTAATATAACTATAAATCAGGGGTCACAGTTTCTAAGATCATGTTGTACAAAAACATGATCTTAAAAATGACAGACTTAAGAGTATAATTAAGGAAACATATGCACTAAGAGAATGTAAAATGAGTAGAGAAATTAGTTATCAGGAAAATTATGAAATGTGCAGTGATACCAAATAAGACAACCACCCAAGACATCGAGAAAACCTCCATCTGGGAGGTCTTAATGGAGATTGTTTTTTGTTTTTTTCCTTTTGGGTGTGTGTGTGTGAGGGAGGGAGAGGGGAATGTTTGTCCAAAATTAAATCAGCAGTTATTATATAGATGACTCTTTGGGCCAATGTTGATCGAAATGGATAGAACCAAAAGTGCACTGATAACCTTTTGTTAGCCTTTTTTTTGGGGGTGGTGGTGGGGGGCGGGGGCGGGGGCGGGATGTGGGAGATAGGTTTCTACCATTAGGGGAAAAAAATGGAGTTTTAACAGTGGGTTGCTATTTGCACTCCCATTATAGCTTTATTCTTCAAGAGATAGGACTGTGTTTTCAATTTCCCTTAAATTCAATACACCGAAAACAGTTTATTCTGCAATACAAGATGTTGATCCACGAAATAAATATCTTCACAATAAAATGAACGATTAGATGGTTTTCAAGCAAAAGTAAAATGGAATTTAATGACATGAGGCCAACTAATTGACAATTTAACATGCATACCTTCAAACCAATCAACCCTGTTCTGTTGCCTTTCTGTAGTACACTCAGCTTCATTTTTTGACCCTTAACCATGCTTCCGGCTGCAATCTCAATGCCGCCAGATTTCTGACTCACAGCCACTCTCTGTACCACATTCTCTTTTCCACCACCTGGCAATCTATTGAATCCACTGACTCCCACTTTGTCCTTAGCTTTTGTAGCAGCAGTCAAGGGACCTTGTTCATTGACTTTACGTGGCACTAAAGCTTTTGTTTGTACAGGCTGATATAAAGGCTGAAAGAGATTTGAGTACAATATTTATCATGCTTGTGGTGTTTCATAAGGACAAGTTCTCAATATTTTGTTTTTTTAACAAATCTCACTAATTCAACTATTGTAAAATAATATGCAATAAAATTGAATTATAATAGCTTCACCAATGAGTCCACTATAGTTTGATAGATGTGGCTTCCCACCTTTGACTCTGTAGCTTCCCGGTGGACAGACTTTGCAACAATAGCTTTACCTCCTTTTCTACAATCAGAAGTCCTGTTTGCAAATTGAGCATTAGATGCCTTGGGCATATTTAAAACTTTTACTTTGTTCTTAGCTGCTCGAGACATTCTCACAACATTTCTACTATCTGGAGTTCTGTCAATGTCTTGTCTTCCCGCAAATTTCATGTTCTTGACATCATGACCAGGGTTTGAAGAGGACCCCACACTAGACTTGCTTGAAGAAGATTTACGGCCATTTGTTTGCCTACCATCATTGATCTCTACCCTTGATGCTTTTCTTGTAACACAACTTTTCCTAAGACTAATCCTCATAACTGACAATAGCACACCTGTGTGACCAAATGTTTGACTAGATCTATCCGATGCCTTCTGCTGACTGCTTTCAGAGGTAATAGTATTCGTTAAATTGCTTTCACCTGTTTTAGTTGCTACAGAACTTGAACTACTTGAATCCTCTATACTCGGTATGGTAATTCCAGTTAAATTACTTTCGCAATCTGAGATTACTTTTGAACTGGAAACACCTTTCAAATTTCCATAGCTTGACTTGGGTTTTATTTCATGACTGGATCCTGAACCTACCCGTGAAATTTTCCCGCTTAAAATCTTGACTGGGTGCCCTTTATTTGATAAGAAAATGTGATTGTCCTTTCCCCATTTCTTGTTCCTGTAATGTTTGCCTCTCGATCTTGAGACTGACAATGGGAGCTTTGGCGAAGATGGTACTTGTAAATCGAAGTCTGTGTTTGCACTCCTCTCACCAGAATGAGCAAATGCAGATTTCAACTGGTGGGAAGAACATTGGTGGAACCTAAAATAAAATCAATTCAATCATAATTCATAAGTAAGCATTCTGATTTCATTACTTAGATTTCCAAAACTAATAAAGCAGAACCACGAAACGACAAAAGTAAGGATTTGATCAAATGGTACTTACGGATGGCTTATGTGGAACCACTCATCATCACTGCAATGTAACAGAAAGAATAACACAGCAAATATCACAGAAATAGCTTTTGGTTATAAACTTATCAAAATAATAACAATGGAATTCAAGTGACAAAACTTGTTATGAAGCAACTCACATATTTGGGTTAATGGACTTGGCTTCTATGGTAAGATCTACCCACATAGGCGCTTCAATTTCTTCCTGTATAAAAATCAACAGAGAAAAAGCATTGTCAATAGTGAATAAGAGTGAGAGGATCTTGGAAATCAGAACAGAACAGCAGGGCAATCAAATTGAAGACACGTTCAAATCCAAACCAGACAGGATAGGTCGCTACAAAAACATAAAAACAAACACGAGCGCGTACACAGAGAGAGATAAAGCAAGATTTCAAGCAATTATAGAGATATACCAAAAAGAAAAGAACAATATTAAGATTTCAACCAAGAGAACAGAATCAGAGAAGAAAACATTAAATTTGAAAAACTAGAAAACCAGATGTCAAAAAGATGAGAACCCCAAACAAAACTCAGATGTTAAAATGATAAAATTATATGAACTACAGAAGGCAAGGATCAAAGTATAACAAACAAACCAAATAAGAGCCCCATCTCTAATTAGATAAACCCCTATAAAAACAAAACCCCTATAAAAAAACAAAATTAAGATACTATAATGATAAATTAATGAAATACACTAAATTCAAATTAAGAATACAACCAACAAACCATATCAAAGAACCACATAATTTCTAATTTAATATACCCCAAGAACAATGAAACCCAGATATTAAAATGACATGCATAAAACCAATATAAAAACACAAGCAACAACAAATTCAAGAACTCCATCATTTCTGACCCAACAAAACCCCAAATATAGAAAAACCGAGTTATTAGAATGATAAGTTCAAACGAAATACACAGAATCCAAATTAAGAAGATAACCAACAAACTACATTGAAGAACCTCATAGTCCAAAAAACCCTAATCATAAGAAAACCAAGATTTTAGAATAACAGATCAAATGAAATTCACAAAATTCAGGTTAAGAACATTGAAAAACCCATAATTTTGAATCCAATAAACGCCAAGAACAGAAAAACCCAGATATTAGAATTTTAAAATCAAACGAAAAATACAAAACCCAGACTAAATACAGAACCAGCGAACTAAATTCAAGAAACCCATCATTTCTAATCCTATATACCATAGGAATTATAAAATTATAAAAAAAACAAAAAACAGAAAAACAGAAATCAGAATAACACAATCAAACGAAATACACAAAACCCTTACTAAAAAAAAAAAATTAGAATCAATAAACTATATTGAAGAACCCCATCATTTGTGATTCTGTAAACTCCAGGAATCTAGTTCTGTATCGAACCAAAACAAAGTCCAAAACCCACAAGTAGCAAGAACCCACAAAAAATATAAAAAAATTAAGACCAACAAGTGTGAGGGAAGAAGGATTACCAGAAAAGCCCAATGATCGTTAGCTTTCTTGAGGATCATTTCGTCTTCTTTTGAACTTTCTTGAACATGAACAGCCTTTAACATGCTTTATATCGATTCGCAGATTCTACTATATATGTTTGATTGTCTGTTTATGAGGCTCCAAGTCATCATTATCATATTCTATGACGTTTGTGGTTTCTCTGTTGAAAGTGGGAACTGAAGAGGAAAGTCAAGTTTGAAGGTGGAACAGTGGAAGGAGGTAAAAACCGTAAAACGACATTGTTTTAGACATTTGCGAATTGGATCTATGTTTGATTATATATGTGTCTCTGACCATTCACCATTGGATTGGTTGTTGACACTTCGATCGAACAGCTGATGGTTTGATAGGATGCTTGTATATACTGTGGTGTTCATTGATGAGTGGTTAAGATGGTGGTGTAAGGTTTTATGGTGTTATGATGGCACAGTGTAACATCAGCTTATTTGACCGTTGGTAGAATTCGAAAAGGTTTAAAAGAGGGGGACGGAGCTATTGTCACATGTTGGTCATTGTATGCCACGAAGGACCATTTATTTTAGCGGATACTAACGAAAATTTGTCAGCACGCGGTTGACTGTAGTTTTTGACGTTTTTCATTTGTTTTCTTAAGTCCTATTGACTATGCAACTCCTATTGACTATGCGTTCGGATTTGCTGGTGAGCACCTCTTTGTTCACCACCTAGTGAGCAGTCATGGAATGAGCGACATGGAGACAGATGGGCAGATCCAAAGGCTTGGGTGCAAAACGCAGCTTTGCAAGATTGTTTTGGTCAAACACCACTAACATTAATGTTGCAAATAAGTGAGAAAATCGAAAACTTCAGTTGACTATCCAAAACTTCAGTCGACTATGTTAGGAATGATGATGAGATGCAACCAAGTTGCTGATCAAGGAGAAAATCCAAAATTTGGGATCCAAAATTTTTCGTCGATTATCATCTCTGCTATTTTAGAGATGATGATGAGATAAAACCAGATTAGTCTTCAACTCCATATAAACGAAACCCCAACAAGATTGGCTCAAAATTTTGGGTTTTAAAAATATATTTGTGCTATTTGGTTGTTAAGAAATCTCAAGAAACCGCAACAAAATAAACATTTTCTCTCAAAATATGTTTGGTTGCTAAGAAATTGCAAGAAAATAAAGCATTTTCTCTCTCTCCAAATCCATTTGGTTGCTAAGAAACCGTAAGAAAATAAAACTCCAAATCTGCTTGGTTGCTAAGAAACCTCAAAAAACTGCAACAAAATAAACATTTTCTCTTTAAAAATGTTTGGTTGCAAAGAAATCGCAAGAAAATAAAGCATTTTCTCACCAAATCCGTTTGGTTGCTAAGAAACTGCAAGAAAATAAAACTCCAAATCCGTTTGGTTGCTAAAAACCCCCAAGTAACTGCAACAGAATAAACATTTTCTCTCCAAATATGTTTGGTTGCCAAGAAATCGCAAGAAAATAAAGCATTTTATCTCCAAATCTGTTTGGTTGCTAAGAAACCATAAGAAAATAAAACTCAAAATCTATTTGGTTGCTAAGAAACCCCTAAGAAACTGCAAGACCCATTGTAGTAGACATTGAGAGGCACAAAGAGCTCGGATTATTGTTGGGAGAGAGGAAATTTGGGTTTTGAGGAGAGAGGCCTTTGGGTTTTGAGGAGAGAGACCTTTGGGTTGTGAAAAGTGAGAAACAAAAAATTTGGGAAAGTGATGAGAGAGTCTCACACATAAGTTAAAGACGGAAGATTGAGATTGAAGAAATAGTAGACTAATGTGAGAGATAATTGACTAATGTGATTTGGAATGTTAACAGACGTTAACAATATTTTTAGTCCCAAAACGACATCTCCATTTGCGTTTTCTGCCCCAGCCCTTGGATCTGTCCATCCGCCTCCGTGTCGCTCATCCCATGGCTGGTGGTGAGCAAGGGGGTGCTCACCAGCAAATTTGAATGCTATTGACTATTGCTCATTTGGTTCACATGAATGACTCGGTGAAAATGAACATTTTATTCTTAAAATTTAGTATTCCCTATATCCCATAAAAATAGGCCTCTTCAAAAGAAAAAAAAAAAACACATTTTAAGAAAACTCATTAATGCATTGATTTGTGATCTTTTCTACATTTTATTTCCAAAATTACCCTTTATTCTATAATTGCATTTGCTGTCATGCCAAGGCATTCTTGGATTAATAAAGGGTAATATGGAAAAATTAAAATAAATATAAATTAACTTTTCAAAATGGACTATCATTTTAGGACAGCCAAAAAAATGAAAGACACCTATAAGACTAGAAAAATCTTATTGATCCTAGTTCTTCTGTACCGGATAGTCTCATTTTTAGTTGCAATTTTGTCTTAATAATTAAATGATTCCTATCATCTTGATTTTATCATGTTTCATATTTTTTTGTGCTACGACATTACCTTTGTAATCCGCTCACATTATTACCCAAAACTATTAGATTTCAATCTCATCTAACAAGTACATATTATAGTGTTGATAAACCATTTAGTTACTGAAAAATATCTTGCCAAAATTAAGCTCAAATTATCACGAAGTGCAGATTTGAACCATTAATAACTAATGAGGCAGCAATTCCAATAAACAGAGATGGCTTAAAGCATTTTTTTTTTTAATTATTTTTTCCTTTGCATTTTAGTCTTTTGGGACATTGGGTTATGGCAAGTCATAATGCTTATGACAGTAACGCTGGCTCCATTATTTCAAGTACACGAACTTTATGTAAAAGAAGTAGTCATTTCAACATCGCGGGGATAGCTCAGTTGGGAGAGCGTCAGACTGAAGATCTGAAGGTCGCGTGTTCGATCCACGCTCACCGCATTTTGTTTTTAATTTTCAGAGCTAGCTGGTCAAAACGACGCGGTCTTATAGTAGTTTTCTCATCTCTACGCGCAACTGCAAGCCTTTAATAACCACATCTTTTAAAATAATAATAATAATAATTTAAAATATAAGTGCTACTCTTCAAACGAATCTCAATGAAATTATTAATTTTTCACATCAATTTGCATGAGTTTGTCTCCGTAAATGAATCAAGCTTAATTTTTATTTAATTTATAGTGCTAACCTAATTAGTCCTTTTTTTTTTTTAATGGAATTACTATTATTTTAATTGAGTATGAATTTGCTTCTGATTTGAACAAATCAAGTCGATGAATGTATGCCATATAGCAATCCAACAGCTGGAAAATCACTTTGCATACTCGCTCCACAATCGTGGTACGCATTGGATGAAAATTAGGACCTCCTAATCCTTTTGACATCATAAGTAAATCTAGACTACATTTAATTATATGACATTAATCTTTATATAATAATCTAAACTTCACCTCTCCTTTATTTAATGAGCCAGATTCGAATTAGTTAATTTTTTTTTTCTTTTCAAAAAAACTTATCATTATTCGCAATTCTTCATAATATTAATAAATAGGAACACGAGTTTTGACTCAATGATTCATTTCTCTCCTTTATTGAAATGGATTTCAGGTTTCGGGTTCTTTTCTTCATTAATGAGATTCTTGATCCATTTCTTACTGTCCTCTCCTTTAACAATATATATTTAACCCAAATAATGTATATTGTATGGAAAAAAAATTAATAAACAGATATTTATGTATTTTTATTTTTTCAAATTCAAAATCTCATCTTTAAAATTAGAATTGAGTAGTACTAGATGGGCCAAAAATTTTAAACCAAATGATGTGATATCAAGATGGTTCCTCTACTTACGTGTATTTTTTAAATGTACAAAAATAAAAAATTTATTATATTACCATATCATTTGATTTAAAAAATTTGATTCATTTAGCATTTTTCAATAAATTTACATGTTACTAAATGAATGGGTGATCAAATAATTAGTTTATGAACCGACCCACCGACGAATCCCTATTAGCAAATGGTTTTTTGACTTTTTGGCTTGTCACTTTATGTGTCGTCGTCACCTTTATAAATCGTTTTGCTTTCGTGAGAACGATTTTAACCACAAAGTTGACACAGAAAGAAACCATAATCACTCGCTCCCTTCTCACCCATAACTGCTCTCACCCTCTTACGATAAGAGTCTTATCATAACACAACTCTCTCTCTCACTCTCTCTCTCTCTCTCAATTGATCGATGTACGTATGATTTGAGGATTTGATAGGAGTGAGTTCTTTCTCTGAATTTGATTGCCGTATTTCTCTGTTTTGGATTAAAGATCAATGAGGCGAAAAGCTACTGATTTCCGAAGGGCGGTGAGGAAAAGGTGGTGCTTGAACGTGTGTTGGTTGATATTATGTGGGTTTGTGATTCTTCACCTTCTTGTGCTTTTGAATCGACACAAGCGACCCGTGTCCAGCCCATCCTTGGCTCAGGTATTTAATAAACTAACAACATCTTAATTTCCATAACTTCCCAATTCATATCTTTCTTCCATTTTCTTTACACCTCACTTTTATATATATATATATATATATATAAATGATCCATTAAGTTCCCGTCCTTAAGTTAAATTTAAGGTCCACTATTCACTAGAATAGGTATTTTAAAAAATTCACTGTTGAATTAGATAATTTTCTTTTATATATTATATTGGCCATTTTTAAAATAGAGACGGTTAAATAATTGTTATATATGATAAATACTGTTAGAATATTTTAAGAACTGTATTTGAAAACAGATTGTTGGATCACTGTGATTTTGTACATATATATATATATAAGAAGATTATTTAATCCAATTATCGATTTTTTATACTACCATTGGATGTGTGGGAAAGATCAAGTCTGTATATGTATATATGCATATATAACATTGCTTCCCAACACAGGATTGATTATACACGAATGATCAATGACTGTGATTTGAGCCACAGAGAAAAAGTTTTCATCCATGACATCCTGTAAGTAATAAATATTTTCATATATATATATATATATATATAGAGAGAGAGAGAGAGAGAGAGCCGATGCTATAAGTATGTCGTTACGCTCTTATAGTAAGGACGCTTTCATTGGGAGAGGTATTTTTGAAAATTCAACTGTTGGGTTAGATAATCTTTATATGTATGTCATGTCTGTCAAAAATCACAGTGATTCAACGATTGGTTTTTAAAATACACATATTTAAACAACTTTGATAGCATCCAGTATTAAATACTGTCGTTTCACGGACTGTATTTTGAAAACTGATTATTGGATCACTGTGATTTTTGACAGACATGACATTAATAAGAAGATTATCTAATCCAACGGCCGGTTTTTCAAAATATCATTACTATGGCTTCCAGAAGGGACATCCTTACGATAACGAGCGCAAGGACGTCCTGACAGGATTGCTTCAGATTGATATATATATATATATATATATGTGTGTGTGTGTGTGTGTGATTTAGTCTTAGACACTTGGACATTTTGTTCTCTAAATTATGAGTTTGGATAGAGTTGTTGCTTTGTACTATGTTGTATAACTAGCTAGCAAGTGTTCTTCTTAAAGTTTGTGTGCATAACATGGTTGGAACATTTTTAGGAAATTAAAAAGCTTAGGAGGGTGTACGTACTAAATACTATATAGAAGGAAAGATATACTTTAAAAAAGGGGAAGGAATGAATACATCATGGATTGTTTGAGAGTAAGACTTCAGAGTTCAGATGGCCTATTTGATGTCTCATATATAGAAATTGAATTGTTTCATTATATTTGTATATAATTTTGTGAAACAAACCATAATTATCAATAGGGCAATTTAAGAGAGTGGAGCTCAATGGCAGCCATCATCATAAATGGCAGAAAAAATTTGAGACAATAGCATTTCATGAATTCTTATAATTGATCTTAATTCTAACATTATTTATGGTGATGACCAATGTTTTTGCAAAGCTTAGTTCAATATGATGGATTAGCAGTATCTTCATTTCTATGTAAATTAGCAATGGAGAGACATTCAATTTCCGTGCCTAAATCTTTAGACCGATGTAGAATGAGAGCCGGTGTATATATATATATGTCAATTGTGGATGATTACGTATGTCAATTTTTTCTAATAATACAGGCATACTGTTGTGCAGAAATACAACAGGCACAATAGATTTTCAAAAGGCCTTAACATCACCAAGGAATTGTTAAGTCCTATCTCAATTACAAGGCAACTAAGAGACCAAATTTCTCTTGCAAAAGCATTTGTTGTGATTGCAAAAGAAAGCAACCACCTTCAATTTGCATGGGAATTAAGTGTCCAGATCCGCAACATACAGGCTCTTCTCTCAAATTCTGCACTAAGGCAAACTCCATTGACGGTTGGAGAATCAGAAACATCAATCCGAGATATGGCATTTTTGATATATGAAGCCCAGAAACTCCACTATGACATTGGAACCATGATCATGAGACTGAAGGCCAAAATCCAGACCATCGAAGAACAAGCAAGCTCTTTGAATGAGAAGAGCTCAAAGTACGGGCAAATAGCTGCCGAGGAAGTCCCAAAAAGCCTATACTGCCTTGGTGTCAAGCTAACAATTGAATGGTACAAGAACTCAAATTCCCAAAAGAAACTCTCAGATGAAAAGCAGATTGTGGAGAAGAACCTCAAAGACAACAATCTCTATCATTTCTGTGTCTTTTCAGACAACATTCTTGCAACTTCAGTTGTGGTAAATTCCACTGCTTCAAACTCCAACAATCCTGATCTTCTTGTCTTCCATTTGGTCACTGATGAACTCAACTATGCCCCAATGAAGGCCTGGTTTTCAACAAACAGTTTTCGTGGGGTCACAATTGAGGTTCAAAAGATTGAAGACTTTAGCTGGCTCAATGCTTCTTATGTACCTGTCCTTAAGCAGCTCCAAGACTCCAACACTCAGAGCTATTACTTCTCTGGAAACAGTGAAAATGGCCAGAATACTCCAATCAAGTATCGTAACCCAAAATACCTCTCTATGCTGAACCATCTCAGGTTCTATATTCCTGAAGTTTTCCCTGCACTGGTGAAGATTGTCTTCCTAGATGATGATGTTGTGGTTCAAAAGGATCTATCGCCTCTGTTCTCTATCGATTTGAAAGGAAATGTGAATGGAGCTGTTGAAACTTGTATGGAGACATTCCACAGATACCATAAATACTTGAACTACTCTCATCCTCTTATAAGTAAACATTTTGATCCAAACGCGTGTGGATGGGCATTTGGGATGAATGTATTTGATTTGGTCGAGTGGAGGAAAAGGAATGTCACTGATATTTACCATTACTGGCAGGAGAAAAACATAGATCGGACGCTGTGGAAGCTTGGGACATTGCCTCCTGGACTGTTAACTTTCTATGAATTGACTGAGCCTTTGGATCCCAGTTGGCATGTTTTGGGATTAGGCTACATGAATGTTGATCCTAAGTTGATAAAGAAGGGGGCTGTACTGCACTTTAATGGGAATTCGAAACCGTGGTTGAAGATTGGTATGGAAAAATACAAGCCACTGTGGGATAAGTATGTCGATTATTCTCATCCCATGTTTCAACAATGCAATGTCCATTAATTTTAGGATGGCACATTTGATTTTCTAGGCGACAATGTTCAGGTTAGCTGTACTAAATGTTGTTCTGGGGAATGGTTGCAAGATTTTCTGAGAACATGAAGCAAGCTTGGTAGTGAGGAGAAGAGTATATGTTGCATATTCTCAATTCCTATCGTAGTACTGTAAATATATAACTGTATAAAACATAGATCACCATGAAGCTGGTATGGCTTTCCTTATTGAGAGCTGTTGTCTTAATTTTTCCATATTGGTTAAATCTCAGAAACTTTACTCTAAGAAATGTATCATTGACAATTCACTGCAAGATTATACATCTTAGTCTCATTCTATTAGGACAGGTTGCAATTTGTCTGTGAGTGTAATTTTCTCTTTGCAAAGGCATCATCTAATGCTCATTTAGAAGTGAAGATTAAGACGGTGAAAAAAATAATTCATAAGACAAATGAGTGTTGACAAAAATCATCTTCCTTTCTGTAGGAGACAGAAAAAGAATGTTTTGGCCCTCCTCATTGAGGAAAGACATCTGTGATTGCACATAATTTTTTACTTTTTTGCTACACAGAAAAAATACACAAATAAAATACACACACGGGGATGAACTTACATACACATTCTTACATATAAGCATCACCCAGACACTACCTCTAAAAGAATACCTAATCTTTAGAGGACATTGCACACAACTTTTTAACATAAGAAAATTTTAAAATAGAAAACCTAGGAAAACCACTGGACCTCGTTTCGAAAGCACTCCTTTAAGAAAAGAGATTACAAGGCTTTGTTGATGGACCAAGTCTAACTCCATGTAATGCTAACCCTCGAAATTTTGGGGTGGTTATTGCAACCCCTACAAATGTTATTCACACCTCATTACTATTTAACCCCATTAATAAACCCTGCAAATTTTAATTTCCCAAAATACCCCACACCCAAATTCAACCCCAATCCAAATGCTAACTACACCCCACATCCAGAATTTCAAGCCCATTCCCCTCTCTAGTCTCTATCACGCTCTTTCTCTCTCCTTCTCTTTCTCCGGCATTCTCTCTCTTCCTCTCCGGCAGGCGGTACGACACTCTCTCTCCGGCGCTCATTGATCTTTAGATGGCTTTGCTGAAACTCTTAACCCATATTAATAAAAAGCTCATGGAGAGGTTCTTAGTATAACAATGGTGGATCTAGGTGTGCTCTGTTATTTTTTGTGATTGTTTGCACAAGTTGAACCTTCAAGCTATTTGTTTTTTTCATGAGTTTTATAAATATTCAACTATATGATTTTACAAAAAATTTGAGACAAAAAGAAGAGAAATGGTGAAGAAATAAGTGAGAACCAGAAGGGAAAAGCCCACTCTGTATTTCGGCCATAACAGGCCTGTTCAAAGTTGATGAAG
This sequence comes from Hamamelis virginiana, assembly GCA_017140935.1. Lineage (NCBI taxonomy): Eukaryota > Viridiplantae > Streptophyta > Magnoliopsida > Saxifragales > Hamamelidaceae > Hamamelis > Hamamelis virginiana. The sequence goes on along the minus strand of JAESVK010000506.1, from coordinate 2,920,062 downwards.
ATGAATGATTGATACTGTTGGTAAATAAATACCTGGTGTAGTCTGACGAAACTCCAAATTAGAATAAAATGCCTCAAGTCACGTTACTGTGTCGCTTTCCTAAAGACAATATTTGCCCCCACCAAATGTGTGCACCGGGTTGACAGCAAATTCGCCTTAGGATAAAATGAGGCTGACCTGTTGATCCTCTATCTGCGTATGCACGACGAAAATAGAGCAGAATACCGTTGATGTAATCCACACGAACCAAGACACTGTGCTTCAATTTCTGCAGCAATCAGAACGCAGATATGAAAGCCTGAAAAAACCCACACGAGAGGAGAAGGAGAAGATTTGGTTTCTGTAATCTGAATTCTGTATTGTGATTATTGCGTAAAAACTGGTCTGGCCGAACCCTCTATTTATAGAGGGGTTCGCACCTTTTGGTTGCACCAATTCGGGCCAAAAGGCACCTATTGGTTGCACCAGTTCACCCAAAAGCCACCATCCAACGGTTGTGACCGTTGTGATCCGCGCGGGTGGGTCAGCAGATCCGCTCCGCTCCAGACCCAAGTCTGTGCACCCGCTCCAGATCCAGATCCAACACCCAGGCCCAATATAATTTTGTCTAAAAAGAATAGGGTCCATTGGATCTAATGACCCAACCCAACCCAGCCCGGTCCGGGGCGGGCGGGTGGTTTTTGGGTCCAAGCCCATTCTTGCTTAGGTCCTCCCTCCTCACAAAACATGGGTACCCCTTGGGGCCCAACCCATAAGTCCAAACCAAGGACTTATAAAGCCTTTAAACTTCTTCTGATTTTCCAATGTGGGACAAGTGCAAAAATGCACTTTCAAGCTTTCTATAGAACAAAGGAAAGTTTTTCAAAAACCCAATTTATAACCCATTATAAAATACTTTATTTTGGAAATATTCAACAGATACCATACACCCCCACCTAGAAAAGAGTGTTCCTAACTTCTGTTTGGGCTTTAAAGCAAAAATCAAAGCAAGATCAATGGAGGTAAGATCAAATGGGGTGAAATCCATTGTTCCGGTGTACGGTGACAATTTTTTTTACATAAGCTGGCTTGTGTGGGATGTATGGTTTTCAAAACAAATCAATTGGATGATTTTTGCTGTGCATTCACTTGTGGGGGTTTCATTTTGGTGGCCGATTAATTCAATTGATTCATGGTTGGTGAGAGAGGGTTTGATTTCGATGGTTGATTGAATGGATTTGCAGTTGGTGAAGAGGTTTGCTCATGTGGGGTGTAAAAATTATCCTGGAATGGAATATTAAATTGTTAGTAGTCCTTAATGGTAGATTTGTCAATGTCCATACTTGGAAAAATGAATTATGGGGTATGAATAACATTTAAAAGGGTTGCAATATCCCAACCATCGAAACTTATTACATGCTTTACACTTCTTATATATATGATCCCATCGGCATATGCTTATTTTAGTTAAAGTAAGTATGAGAATGATAGGTAATTGTAGAATGTGTATTTTGAAAAATTGATCGTTTGATTAAATATTATTTTTTTGCATGTTATGTATACTAAAAATTACACTGATCCAACAGTCGGTTTTTTAAAAAAATGTCACTGTGAAAAATTATGACAATTTTCAACGATTACAGTTTTACAAAATTTGTAGTGCATTACACTTATAAGAAAAATATTTAATTCAACCATCAATTTTTCAAAATATATATTATACAATTAGTTGAAGGCATAAAATCAACATATGTGCACAGAATCAAGATTGAATAAATAAAGGATATTGTTCATGTAAGATAAATTTAAATCCACAACACACAAATTGCGGTTAGGTAAAGATAACTATAGTCTTGATTTAATTAAACCATGAAATATTAGAGAGACAAGATAAAAGTGTGGATAGAAAGATGTGAGTTGGAGATATTTAAAATCTTTTGAAGCCTTCTGATTGGTTGACCCAAACCTCAAAGGTCACCACCACAACTTCCCACTCTTGCATTCTAAACCACCCATCTCTGATTCTCATTTTCCTTCACACGCATATATACACTCTGCTTCCCTTCTACACACTTCCAAGACTGCAATTCTCACCTCTTTCAAAACAAAACTTTTCCACAGAAATAACTGAAAAGAAAGCTTCAAAGACATGGCAGCCATGCTAATGGCAGCAACTGCCAGCTCCAGCTCTGTTCTTAGACCAACCCCATTTCTTGGCCAAACTAGAGGATCAAACTCTAACCCTCTTAGAGATGTTGTCTCTATGGGGACTGGAAAATACACCATGGTACCTTATATATCCTCTCTCTCTCTCTCACTCACACACACATACATTTTTATGCTCCATGACTGGCTGAAATTGTTGGGTATTTGCTTGTAATTTGCTTAGGGAAATGAATTGTGGTATGGACCGGACCGAGTGAAGTACTTGGGACCATTTTCTGCTCAGACTCCTTCATACCTGACCGGAGAATTCCCCGGCGATTACGGATGGGACACTGCCGGATTGTCGGCTGATCCCGAGGCTTTTGCCCGGAACAGGGCTCTTGAGGTAATTCAAAAATCTTCCCTCGGAACAATTGTGATAATTGCAGAATCGTCACACACTTTTTCTTTTTCTTCTTTATTTTTTTATTATTATTATTATTTTTTTTAACAAAAATTCAATTACAATGTTAAAAAATGATACCAAAAAGTAATATTTTGAACTATGCATGTAATGTTACATGACATAATATAGCGATTGCGATTTCTTATTCTTGATGAATTTAAGGGTTGGGCTTACATGTATCAAAATATATATATTTTATTAATTAGCCATATTTCAATTTTTTTTGAAATTAATTGTATTAATGTAACCATACCGTATCCTAATTATATTAGGTGTCCATGCCCATGCTTCTTACGCTATAATATTAAAATTGTTTGAACAATTTCAGGTGATCCATGGGCGGTGGGCAATGCTTGGAGCACTGGGATGCATCACCCCAGAAGTTCTTGAGAAATGGGTGAAAGTGGACTTCAAGGAACCAGTTTGGTTCAAAGCTGGAGCTCAGATCTTCTCCGAAGGCGGCCTCGACTACTTGGGCAATCCCAATCTAGTTCATGCTCAGAGCATTCTTGCCGTCCTCGGCTTCCAAGTCGTCCTCATGGGGCTTGTCGAAGGGTTCCGCATCAACGGCCTTCCCGGAGTTGGAGAGGGCAACAACCTCTACCCCGGAGGCCAATATTTTGACCCTCTTGGCCTTGCCGATGATCCGGCCACCTTTGCTGAGCTGAAGGTGAAGGAAATCAAGAATGGCCGGCTAGCCATGTTCTCCATGTTTGGTTTCTTTGTCCAAGCTATTGTCACTGGAAAGGGCCCTCTTGAGAACCTCTTGGACCACCTTGACAATCCTGTTGCTAACAATGCATGGGTCTATGCAACCAAATTTGTGCCTGGATCGTAAATTGCTCCTCCTTGCTTCATCGATCTGGTTTCAGGGTGAAGGAATTAGAATGTGAAAGTTCATGTAGATTGTAAGAAAATTCATCTGTATTAGTAAGATCCGACATGATTCATGATTTGCAATTTAGTGGTGATGCAGGTTTTAATGGTATCGGTTTCTATAATCTGTTTAGTTGTATCTAGTTTTGAGTCCAGTTTGTTTGCTTGTCTTAGCATATTGGGATATTGAGCTTGGATAAGCCCATTGCATCCCAAGATGTCATGTCGAGCATAAGCCCGTCCAATGGACAAAATGAGGCTTCTAGTTAGGCAAGCATATACAGTTTACATGGTTGCTTGATTGCCTGCCTCATTCTTGTGCGTTGGATACTCTGCTTCACATGATGTGCAAACCCAAACACGATTTCATCATGCCAGGACAAGCAGAGGAGCCAGACTGGAAACTAAATATACCCAATCAGATCCTATAAAATGATACCATCACACTTAATTAGTAGAAATAAAAAAGTGATTCCGATCCATTCCTAAAATAATGCTCCCATTACATATATATATTGACATGGCCGAAACAGATAATCTGAAAATCTCATTATACACAAATGAGATGCAATTACATATTTCTGCCATATTCACAGCGCTAGCTACAAATTACAACATCTTCTAAGATTACATCAACAACACAATATACACAAATAGACTCGGAACTATTTAATGGCAAAAGAGAGCTGAAAACTTCAGAGAAATCCCCCATCTGGCTATGAACAAGCTTGTCAATCCTTCCACCAAAGAAAAAGAAAACTTGGTAGATACAGAGACACAAGCACTCCCCCTTCTCTACTGGCCTCACACTAAAGAAACACCCATTAATGTAGCCATAAATAAAAGCAAAAGCTCCGAAAGGGCAAGGGGCAGATTTTGAGGGACTTTTTTTCTACAAATTACTCGAGTTATCTCCATTTTTGTCCATACCCCAACAAAGATGATGAATATTTTAAAACTAGAATTACTAAGTTGCTTTTGTAATTTTCTTCCCCCACCATTTCCTACGACCTTTTTCCCCTTCTGAATGGCCAAGTTTATGAAGTTTTACCTTCGTTTCCCGTAACCGAACCTTGTAATCTTTCTTCCATGCCTCAAACCTGAGTTTCAGTTTACGAAGTTCTTCATCAGAATTCGTACGTGATGCTGACTGCCCCAGTTTGACCTCGACAAGGGATTTGGCATCGTCATCAAAACTTTCTTTCCGCTGCTCAAACTCCTTCACCAGGTGGCTAACAGCACTCAAATTGCCATTAGCCTCTCGTCCTGCCCCAACAGAATTGGTATTAGAAAATTTAACAGGTGTGCTTGCACCAGTTTGAGTTCCCAGAGACGTAGTATCCTCAGAATCATAATAGCGAGGCGAAAGGGAAGCATCAAGCCTCCCAGGTTGACCTGCAGTATTATCAGCTGCAAGACTCTTCTTGGCTGCAGCCAAACTCATCTGCATTAATATTGAAATTGAAATCCTTAGGCATGTGAATAATTGAATTATTAGTTTAATACTCCACATGTATGCTCTAAAATTGAAGTGATAAAAATGAAATTCCACAGGTCAGATCTGTAGCTGTTGCCATATAGATTTGAGAAACTATCATAAATTTATGTTATTCAAGTATCTAATAGTAATTATTGAACATCGCTCCCTTCTCAAATTTCCATCAGTCACCATTTATTCATTTTAGAAATATTTTTATTACTTTCTTCATTGGGGAGACCATGATAAGGGATAAAATTTAGGCCTGGCGTCAACTCTTACAAAGTTACACTACTCAACAACTTTTGTGGGACCCATTTTTCATCGTGCCAACCATTGGCTATTTGTCCCTCCTAAATCATGCATGCCAAACATTATATTAATTGATATAGATGGATAGCTCCCAATGTCAGGTCAACTTGACGTTTCATGGCATGCATGATAGCATGGGAAATGCAATCCAACAATGAAATTGGTGAAAGGTACCGGATAATGTTATTCAGTGGCATAAGGATGCCAATCCTTAAACTTGGTGTCATTTGATCCCCTACTAGGTTTCGTTTGGATCCCTCTTCCATTTTAGACTTTTTAGTAGAAGTCCAACAAGTTGATCAATAAAATTTTGTCATATTAACAATATAAAATAGTCCAGTAACCAAAAAAGCCACACCACTTAAATATTAAAAGAGGATCAGGAGCCACAATCCAACAAACAGAGATCACCTATCAACAGGTTGGTGCCACAGTACCAACCTCAACACCACCATTGGTTCCTACAGGCTCCAGCAGCTACTGGTTCATTGGATGCGGCCCTGCTGATTTTAACCAATGTTGATCTTGCCAACAGACATCCCCCAGTGACTGGGATTTGTATTCCACTTTGAGAGGCCCATTTAAAATTGTGCCATGTCAGCATCAAAGTAGGTGACGGTTTCAACTAAACACATGAAGAAAAACTCAACTTCATGGATGAATTCTAGGTTTGTAACATCCAATTCCCTTTTTCACAAAACTGCTATTAATTGTTTTCCAGCACCATAATTTTATATTTTTTCATTTGGTTGACAGTGATAGCATATATGTCTATTTTATGATTATATTTATATATAGATGCTCGTAGACAAACTCTAATTTCTCATAAGAAAAGATATATAAACACAAACTCACTTGCAATGAAGCCATCTGTTTTTGCCACGTCTCCTCCATTGATTTCATCTTCGCCTCATAGTCCGACCACCTCGTCTCAAATTGTCGTAGTTGCTCCCGCAAGGCAGCATTTTCCTCTTCCTTTTGCCCTAGAGTTGCTTCAGCTTTCAGAACCCGCCTTTGAAGCTCTGCCATAGCTGATGGCAGAACCTGAACATGCTGTTGTGGTAAATCCTGCTCAGCCAAGAACAGTCACACATCCGTTGTCATATAGAGGCACACAAAATCCATAATCAATAAATAAGGGAAACCCTACTCATCTTTCATTTGCAACCATTCTCTCAAATTGTATGTATTAAAACAGAAAATCTTAAGTGTTTCTTGTGCTGTTCTTCCTTACAAGTTAGAATATATTCCCATACCGGGAGTGCTGCTTCCATCTTATAAGAACTTAGCAGCCTATATCTTTTTGTTTAGTTCTTTAAACATACTGTACATTAATTAAAGGGGACCACCCAGCCATAGAATAGTTTTCAAAACACCAAGGCATGTGAAAGTGTCTAGGCAGAGTTTAAAAATAAAAATATTTTAATTCAATTTAAAATAAAGCAGAAATGATGAAAATCAAAGGCATCGATATCTATATGAGCTTACCAAAATTAATTCACATCAAAGAGCAGCATTACTATGCTAATGACCACAACAACCATCACAAACAAATCAATATATATATATATATCTATATATATATATATATATATATATATATATAGAGAGAGAGAGAGAGAGAGAGAAGGAAGGCCACTGTGAAGTTTTCTTTGAATGTTACAACTGGCTGGGTTGACCAAAACTCAAACACATGGTTTACCATCTCAAGATGTCCAAGTAGCAACTTTTTGTTTAATAGCCATGTTATGTGCTAGGAGCTATGAAAGACATTTTCTAAACACAAGCTAGAATAAGTAATTATAAATTCTAAACTTTATTAAAGCGAAGGAAAAATATCTAAATTCCATCTGACAGAGGGCTAAAGAACTGAAACTTGCCACACAAGAAGGTGAGTTAGCAAAATAAACGGATGATTTCAAGTTATCACCTCAGCAACCACATTAGAGAAGAACCAATACTTAATAACTTCACCTGTTTGCATTACCTCCACCGCCATTATGAAGTACTTCTACCCAAGTAATTATAATAAAACCAATAATAACTATTAATATTACTACTACTACAATCAAAAAATTTAATTAAAAATTTCAGGGAAGTTAGAAATTTGGAAGTTTCCAGCAAATGAATGTTGGAGAGAAATGCTTATTACAACAGATAAGTAAACTGTTTGGGACAAAACAGATGCAAGTAGTCCTTTGGTTATGCCTGACAAGTAGATATTAATAACTAACTGCAGTAAAGACTTAAAAGCACACTCAAAAAAAGGAGAGTAAAAATATTTTTGCAAGTTAATAGGTGCATCATAGAGAGTACCTTCACTTCTGAATTCTTCCTGCCTGGCTTTCTTCTAGAGTTTGCAGTTTCCGGATTTAAATTTCCTGATGATTGCATGTAATTAAACTGCCTTCGAGCTAACCAACCACGTATTACTGCAGAGAAAAAAAAAATGGAAGGATAAAACACATTATATCAAACTGAATAGCCACAAAGTAAATATTTCCAAAATGTGTGTGTGTGCACAAAATTCTTTTATGGACAACATAAATTTTACCAGATTGTAGATGTATAATAGCCCTCTGCTGCTCATCAAGTGTTTTTGAAGAAACCTGCTCTCCCATATGTTTCTGTGTGGTAACTCCAGCTCTAAACTTTTTTAACAAAACGTCATACTTCCTTCTAGAATTCTCACCACGGACAACTGCTCAAGAAATGTAACTTCAATCAAATAATTAAAAAAATTAAGTAATAAAACAAAAGGAAGGTTTCTGAGGATCCAAACAAATCAAGACAGTCTCATTACAAAAAAAATCTGGACTTCTATCCACAAAATCCAGTTGTACTCGGAGCTTCTAACATCTTTAGGCGCGCACACGCACAAAAAAAAAAAAAAAAAAAAAAAGTGAGGGCGGGGGGTTCGGTCCTTGAAAACACCGAACATCCAGTTTGTAGAAAATGGAGCAAACATACGCAGATGACATGAAGTGTAAGATTAAAAAACCAGCAAAGCATCTATTCCAAATGAAACAACTAGAATTTGAAAATACGTGTACATTACATGATTGCAATGCAATTACTCCACTCTTGATGTCATGGAAATAACGACGAGCCTGATTAGCACGGAAGCATTTTTGAACTCCAAGAACACCTTGCAAAACTTGTTTTCTCATATCCTCCAGTCCACCAATCTATGAACCACCAAGACATAATGACATTGGAGAAACCACTATACAACAAAACAAATAAATAAATATTTCAAACAGAAAGAGATATGTTTAACTACTGAATCAAAATTGAGAGGGTTAACTCAAAACTCTGCCAAGCTACCAAGTTCTGAGTTCCATGTAGAAGATATCTCATTGATTTTTGAGTCAATTCGGCAATGTACGTGCCCTGAAGTGTGTATTTATGTCATTGCTTTTCAAATAGAATTAGAAGATACTACATCAGAGATTGATTTTTGAGTCAATTCAGTAATGTTCGTGCCCTGAAGGTGTATTTATGTCAATGTTTTTCAAATAGAATTAGAAGATACTGCATCAGAGAAACCACTATACAAACAACTTTTATTTCAAACACAGAGAGAGATTTTTAACTACTGAATAAAATTTTAGTGGGTTAACTCCATACTGTACCAAGCTGTCAAGTTCTGAGTTCGATTAGTAGAAGACTCTTCCACACAACATTAGTGTTGGTGGATTTCTCGTTGATTTTTGAGTCAATTCGGCAATCTTCGTGCCCTTAAGTGTGTATTTATTGCATTATTTTTCGAATAGAATTAGAAGAGACCTAGTATCTCTCTAAAGGGGCATTTGTGCCAAGTAATATGATATTTAAAACTTCATGAGTTAGGAGAGCAACCCTAATGCATTCAATTCTCACTTCATTTGGTTTGAATGCCTAATATCTACATTTTTTAGTTAAAATTTACAATTTCAGATTAATGAAGCAGAGCATGAATTTTCAGGGAGTGGTTTTCTACAATGAAGGCATCATCACTCTATCCTACATAGGACAGAACATCCAATAACATTAAAAAACTGTAAAAAATATAGGAACTGACCTGGCCTGTTCGGAAATATAATTTCGTATAACCAACTTGGTACATATCAGGGAGGACATTAAATTGCTGTAGAACGGCAACTGATATACTTAATGGATCCTGAGATACATTATTCTCCGAGAGTAGAAACCCATACCTAACATTTATGCAGGCATATATGAACAATTATTCAGCTATCAAAAGTGAAAATACGTTAAAATAACCAGAGGGAAGTTTAATCCTCTACCTCGTTGCAAAGTCTTGATGTGTCATTCGAGTTGGATACCCGGATCTTGAGACCCTGACAACCTCTAAAATTCCACAACACCTCAACTGTTGTAAGACAAGATCCTTTTCATACATGCCAGGAAGCTGCTTACTATTTGGTTTTATGCAACGAATGAAGTGAGGTGTGGTGTTTTCCAACTGCTGCATCAGCTTGAACAGTTGACCCTACAAGCAGACAAGAAACAAGTAGTTTATTAATTTCTTTTTATTTTTATTTTAATTTTTTGCATAAAATGATTTTTCTAACATAAACTCAAAAGAAAAATGTAAATTCTTCAAAAATCCATTTAGTTATGTTGGTACTTGGTAGATATTCATCTCACCATAGCAACATAAACACTTCATTTAAATAAATAAATAAGGCATATTCCAATAAGAATTTAACACACAAAAAGGTACACAGGCAAAAAATATTTGAAACAACCACCATCAATGAGTACACTAAAAGTCAAAGGGAAACTTGTATTCTTCACATCTTCAAAAATCAAAACAATATAATTCTAAAAACAAACTGCATCTTTCAAATTAGCACACATGTTACTATTATAACTCCAGAGTTTTCGGCTTATAATTTAAAGTATATTATAGTTGCTTTATGCCCAATTCAAAAAAATGCAACAATCATCTTTACCTTAAACTTTGTTCCAACACTCTGCTTCTGGGAATCCAACACACCTAACTGCCATAAAGGATTCACTGGTGTCTGGGCCAGATTAATCATATTGGAGGCAAACAACTGAGGTAGTTGGCAACTGCAGGATGAGAGGAGTTGGATGAAATCAGAGTGCAGTGGATCTCTGTTCTTTTCCAAGAAGCCACTTGTATCATACAGAACCTATTAAAACTCTAAAATGTCAGTAATATCCACATAAATATATGAGCTTAAATTCAATAAGACTAAAACAGGGTTTTTGCAGATGATGTTTCCTGGCTGTCATGTCATTAAAAAGACACTACTATGTTACGCTGGCAAAAGTGGGTGGGGGTCCCATGGATGATAAATTAAAGTATCATTTAAATCTAAAAGTCGCTTAAAAGATTTAGCAGCTGCTTTCAAATTGGAATGTTTCTTTTAATTTTAAAGGTCGCTTGAATTTGAAAGTAGCATATTGACTTCAAAGGTTCACAATCTTGCATGTATCAAGTAGGCTAAGACAAGGACTGATTAAATTTTAGAAGCATCAGGCAACTTCTTCAAAAAAGCATAATCAATTGAGCTCTCTGTCAGGTGGTCATCTTAATACCAACTACCCTCCGAAGAAATTTAAATGCATTACCAAAGCTTCAGATAAACTATAAATTTTGCATATTCAAGGTTAAGATACAAACAACTACCCTGACTTTGAGATAAGATTCCAATTAGGAATTGTCCTTGTGAGGACATGAATGGCCAAGTATAAGTGTGCTAGTATCATCAAGAATTTCAATTTTTGTTCTGCAATCAGTTTCAGCCATAATCAGCATT
>JAESVK010000506.1:2782758-2908612 GCA_017140935.1 Hamamelis virginiana | reverse complement strand
AAATGAGTTAATTTGATTGATCCTCCACACCAATCATATATACTGTAACTTTCTATAACATTTGATTTAGAGATCCTCAGTGCAAGTGTGCAATATATGAAGTGGCAGGTCCTAACCATCTGGTTATGTACCAACTGCATATGCCATGGAAAACGGAGACGGCAGAGAAATTTCTGCCAGTCATGATTTAAAATTTTACTAAACATTAGAAATTCATACCCAGAAGAAAAACGCATAAAATAAATGATTTGGGGGCATATATACACAATGATGATGTCGCTATTTTAGCCACACATATGCATCTTGGACATGTATTGGCACAGCAGTTGCGATATCCAATTTTTGGAACACTATTTTGGACATCTAAGATCCAAGTTAATGTCCTTTTATATGATTAAAACGTGTGTCGGTGTCTATACGTGTGCATGTCTATAATATATATATATATATATATATATATAAACAAATAAATAAAAACAAGCAATGAAGGGACAATAATCGAATTGCAAGAAACCTTTGAGCATGGATGGAGCACCAGTACAAAGTTGATAAAAGATATGGTATGACCTCTCGCCATTGGCCAGCTGAACCACTCTTGACTGTCAGAGGAAACATAAAATATTTTTAAAAACAGAAAAGTGAATAATAAATAAATAAATAATCAAAGCTGAAGCTCAGATGGAGGTATTACCTTTTCTAGCAAAACTATCAATCATAATTGTAGGAAAGTTGACGCGCGAGTTCACATGTAATGTTGTAAAACAAAGTCAGTTACCACAAATGAAACACAAATCACAAAATATTGTTCCATGATAGTTATCTATCCAATGTAGACATTCTTACAAGTTTGAATTTGAGCACCACATATCTTCCCCATAGTGCTAAAATGAATTTCAATCAACTTTCCCTGCACCACATAAGTAAGATATGCAAGTTAAATAATATATCTTTTAAATGATTTCACTTTTGAATTGTTTAACACCCATAAACAGAAGATATTCATCATCAAGAAACTCTAAGGCTTCCTTAAAGTTTGAGGAAAAGGGCAACAAAATATGCCTAAAAATGGCTTCCTTAAGCATTTGTTGCATTTCCTTTCCTTTCCCTCCATTTTTTCCAAGAATCAAACTGAGGTCTAAGGATTGCCATAAAAGAAATTTTCCAAGCTTCAAAACAATAAAAACCAATGAATACCTTCAATCATGACGATGACCACAACAACAACAACAAAAGTGAAATGTGGGGGCAGGGGGAAAAAAAATTGATAACTCACAAATCGGCTAGAGTTGTCATTCCTGGATGTTTTTGCATTCCCAAATGCTTCGAGAATACAACTTGTCTGAAGAATTTCATTCTCTATTCCACCACTGCCACCACCAAGTGCAGCCAAGTATTGCATTGCAATTTTTGCTGTCTCAGTTTTCCCAGCTCCACTTTCCCCACTGTAAGATAAATCCAAAAATGATTCCCCATGGCCATACTAGGATTTAAACCAGTCTATCTAGAGCTTGAAATGTGAAAAGTGAGCTTAAGAACCAATTATAAGAGACTACCACAACCCTACAACAAACTAAAATATATATATATATATATATTCCGGCTAACCTTATAATGATGGATTGATTTACTTCATCTGCAAAAATCCACAATAATATCAGGGAAAAAAAAAATTAAACACTAAAAAAAATGCATGGATGCCAAAGAGCCTAAACATTTTCTTTTATATCCAAAAGGTATGGCCTTGTTCACCTCTCATCATCTCGTTATAGGCTGTGTCCACTATAGCATAAACGTGAGGGCCGTCCACAAGTTGCTGCCTATAAGCTGTGACAAAATCGTTTCCATATATCTGGACATCTCTGAAGGGATTGATTGCGATCAAAACTGGCCCTGCTTTACTCTACATAAATAAGACGCAAACCACCGGTAAAATGAGTATGGGAGCGAGGAAAAAATCATCATTTTGATAGCAATCATAGAGAAGATGACTATATACTGCTTACATATATCAAATCATGGGAATATCTGTACTGAAGATTGTGAAGAACTGATGGCTCATTCAAATAACTAAGCTGGATGAGATCATCCACACCCTCAAGGATTTCTGGGTTTGCAGGTAAGAGCTCTGCTGTAGGCACTTTCACAACCTAAGGTAATGACACAATATAAGTGCATGTATATCTCACTAAATCAAGCACTCGAAATTGAGTATATCGCCTTAAGAGATGGCAGGAGCTCATGAACTCACATGTCCATCTGAGAGCAGAACAAGCGCTTTCTCCCCGGAAGTTGATTGTATCCTTCCTGACTCCCACTGTCCACTTGGAAGCCGGCACCAAACACTAAGTTTCTGAAACAAAGTAATTTCAGCATAAATTCACGTAAAATGAATCATCTACAGTAAAATGGTATGTACAATCCTGAAACTGTTCAGTATTTCAAACAGGGATTAACAGTGATAAATTTAATTAACAATTACTACAAAAGGAAGGGAGCACAACCATGCAGAAGATGTAAGAAAACAAACAGATCCTCACCCCTGACCTGAACATTTCTCACGACACCAATCACAATCTTGCGCACTACTTCATTAGGTATGCAAGCATGAGGCAGAAAAGGGAGTCAGCATCCTACAGACCAACATGGATGCAAAGTTTCTGATAGAGGGACCTCCGAAAACTAATTTGACAGACCAACATATATACAAGGATGATGCATCCAACATAAATACAAGAAGTGTGAAATATCTACAGAAAAATATATGGACGTCGATGTTCAGAACAGATACAAAAGGGAATAGCAGAAAATGCAAGTATAGGAATGTCCTACTATGAATGCTATAAGCCATTCGTTAAACAACCAGCTGGGAAACAATAGGTATTTCTTTTTCTGTCAAAATAAATGGCAAAGGAACATTAAAGAGATATTCACACAGTGGAAGAAGTCAAAGAAACCATAGGCACAAATGAAATACAAGTCTCCAATCAAAAACCAATTTAAAGCAACAAGTCCAAGGATTAAGTGGCCCCTGGCTGTTTCTAGATAGAACAGAGATGTCTAGAAAGAGGACTACTTGGGACAAAACCAGTGGTGGTCGAAGCTCTATAAGTAGTTCACACTTTGCAGTCGAGACATTGCAACTATACACTGCAATCTTAATTTGAATGAAGTACTGGACAAAATTATACTTCATCGTGACAAAACGCCACAAATTCATGAGGTTACAGGAAGTTAATCTAAAACCCAACTATCGAGTCACCGTGTTCTTGCTTGAATTATAGAGCTAAACACTCTTTCTAAGAAACCTAAAAACTTCAATTTTTGTCATAAATTCTTGAGGTTACAGGAAATTAATCTAAAACCAACCCAAATCTCATTAATTACAATATAAAATTATCGAGTCACCATGTTCAGGTTACGTAGAAAGGTATAGCTAACAGCAATTAATAGAAATATATATATATATATATATATATATATATATATATATATATATATATATATATATATATCTTAGAACTCAAAACCTCTCTAAATTACCTTCTTGATAAAATAACCAATGTTGTCGTCCCACTCGGATTCTCGAAACTTTGGTGATGAAGACGACGGCGTAGCGGCGAGATCAGAACTGTTAGTTCCCTCCAACCTCTGTTCAAATTTCTTCTCTTCTACCATCGCAACATACGGCGACTCACCGGGCAGCTCAGCCTTCATCTTCTTATTCCCAAAACTACCACCTCTAAATCCTAATTCCTTATTTGTCCCACTGACATTTGACTTCCTCTTCACCTCATCCTTCTGTTGAGACGCCTTCTTTAAGTGCTCGGAGGCGTCCTCGCCAACCTTGAAGTTAAGCGGCAACGACCGCCTCGCTGGAGGGAGCCTGCCCTTGGAAGTCGGCCGAGAAGGCAATGCCGGCGGCAAGTCCTTGGGCTTCCCAGTCTCGTCCCTTCGCTGCAACGAATCCAGCATTTCCTCCAGCGAACTCCGAGCCATCGTCGACGGTGACATCGTCGACAGCATCATTACCGACTCCCCTAATCTAAAAAAAGTACCCTAAATTCAACCTGAATTACCAAAATCCCCCAGAAATTACTGCAAACTCCACTATCTTTATACGAATTCGAACAACGTCAACCGTGACATTGTCGAAAACATAATTAAAAAACCCCCAATTCAGATCGAACAAGGGATTCAACAAACTCGTCGAGAAAGTATACTTTTTTATTGCTCAACGTCGCAGCAAAATAATTTGTGAAATCAACCTACGGAAGATGTACGGAACTATGAATAGCTCGTATTTGTCGCAGCAAAAGCAATTTGTGAAAACAAAACTTGAAGATGAATCAGAACTAGGGATTGCTCCTCGTTGTTGCATCAAAACAATTTTCGGAAACGAAAAACGTCTTGTTCATATCGTTGCAACAAAACGTTTTCTGGAAACAATCTCCGAGACTGCATTCGCCAAAACGAGGCGATGCATCGAATATTGTTTACTGAAACCGGAAGTTAAGGTTGTTGTTGAGAAGCAAACCTGACAGACAGAGAGAGAGAGAGAGAGGGGAGGTAGGAGGAGGGGGATATCGATGGCTACGATTTTAAGAAATTCTCTCTGAGACATCAGAGCTTTTGAAAAGCTGTTTTTGTTGTGCTTGTTTTAAAAAAACACCTAACATTATGTTTTAGGATAATAAAAAAAAATAAAAAATAAAAAATAAAAAAGCATTTTTGAAAATGGGAAGATTTGTTTTTTCGTCGTTGCTTTTAAATGGAAACCGTTTAGATCTGGTAAAGGATAAGGTATAATTTAAATGGAATTAAATATAAATAAATATGGAAGATATTTGTATAAGACCTGGGCCTGGTAGAGGTGGCATTAATACAGGAGAAAGGAAAGGTTTTTTATTTTGTATTTGCTTAAAGATTTGGATTAAATTACTTTCCTCTCCTGGTTTATGTATTTATGTTAAATCCCTGTTATACCCTCATCGGTTATGTTGAGATGGCATATTTCCTTTTATTGGTAAAAGCAGTCATTATATAGTATTAGTGGCACTAGAGCTTGTTTTTAGGAAAGGAGAGCTGGATTCGATATTAGTTTTTGATACTGTATTATTTTATACGAAATGGATGCTTGTAAGATTGAGTATGTGCATTTACACATGAAGGAATAGGGAGAAGATATCTTCACTTTACTCTAGCTCTTCCAAAATAATAATAATAATAATAAAATAAAAATAATTACTATTTCCGTCCCAATTTATGTGCATACATTGACTAAACACCCAGTTTAAGAAAATGCATTGATTGTTTTGACTTTATTATATTTTTAAGTTTGTGTTCCAATTTTACTATTCTAAAAGAAAATGATCACTCTTCATGTTATTTGATAAAAGGGTATAATGGGAATTCATTTTAATTTTTAATTTGAAAAGTTAAAGTGATCGCATATTTTGGGACATCCAAAATAGAAAGGTGATCACAAAAATTGAGATGGAGGGAGTAATATTCTTAAAAATTGTTTTGAAATTGGGTTAGGATTTCATGATATACGATCTAATAATAAAGATTTATATTTGGATAGAAATTTAGGTTTCTTCATATAAATCCCATTATGCATGTGTACCCACCCATAAAAGGATTTAAAAGAAGAATGTTACACATTTTAAAGACTTGAATAGGAGGTACTAGAACATAGCAATAGGAAAACATAAATGTTACCAATTTAAGCTATAAGTTGTCCTTTACTATCATGATGATATGTTTTTAATATGCCTTATTATCACTACATAATTTATTTTTTCACTTACAACACCTGTACATTTTTAAAGATAAATCAACAAAAATTTTAAAATTCCAATATCTGAGGTGATTGCATTTATTTTATTTTCATCATTCGACTTACATAAAACCGTACTTCCCTACATCAAATAATGTTTTCATTTTCAGTATGTCCTACTATCACTAGTTAGTTTATTTATTGTCACATATAGTTTATATACACTATTACTCAAATTCATGAAATCAAATCAACAAAAACCTCAAAAGATTCCAGAATTTGGGACTGGCTGTATTAATTTTATTTTCATCATTCAACTCTATTAAAGAAACATCTAGTGTTATCATGCCATTGCCGATAACTTTCTCGAATAAATTATAAAGAAAATCATTATGGCTCTTTTAGTTTTGCAGTTAATTTAAAATCTTATAATATGAAAAGTGGGTTATGACTTAAAAATTCAGAATTATAAAAATCAATAATTAATTCATTTAGGTGGGCATTGGGTGAACTCTCCTACCCTACCCACCACAACAAACGAATTTCCCTAGTACAAGAGAAAAAAATTCCCCTCTAGGTAATCGCATCATAGCAGAGGATTGACCCTCTAAATCTCATTGGACCACAATTTATAAAATTTTAGATAAGAAAAGAGGAGAGAAAGAGAGAGAGGATAGCATAACCCGAATGGTCCCTCTCTCAATAATTACATCTTATAATAAGTTTTACTAAACAAAATGGTATGTGCTGTATATACTTTTGAAACGAAGGGCATATTCGTGATTCCACTTAGACTAATGGAAGACACTAGTGGCGAAAAGGAAAGGATGAAACATATTTGTCATGGAACGCTTTTTGAAATTGATCGAGTCCAAGTACAGACAATAGTCTTGAAATTTAAATCATATATGTGTCATGTATGTAACGGATTTAAAGCTGTAAGGGGAATTAAATATGAATAAGTCAAAATATGTTGAAGATGACATTCCAATATTGGAGGGAAATTTGAATAATTGTTATATATGAGCATATAATATTACCCTTTAATTAATTAATGGAGATTGCGACAGCAATCCAATATTTTGCACCAATTTTTTATTTTATTTTTTATAATAATAATTTAATCTTAATATAAGATTTGTAAATGAATATCAATGTAATTTCATATACTGGAATTCGAAATCTTTCTTTTAAATATGGGATATATGTAACCAGACTAATATTATATCAACCTTGCATTCAAGAAATTGGAACTTACATTTAAACATAAAATTTTCATTGTAATTAAAAGAATAAACAGAGAAACTAAAACCCACTGCATTACCCCAAAATAAAATATTATTTTACTTTATCAAAAAATTATTTTTTAATAAAAAGTGCACTAGTTTGTTCTTTAATTTTTGAGAAACTGATCATTTTGTAGAAAATAGATGCATTTATCAGTTTTCTTGAAGTGCTTTGAAAATTGATACATATATCAATTTTTTTGAAGTGTTTTTTTTTTTTTTTTTCTTTTTCTTTTTTAAAAAAGGGACTTTTGGATAATTTATTCCTTTTAAAATTGTAATGGAACCTCTTATAAGAGCTCAATTGGCCGATGATGCATCTAAAGAGAAACTAAAGAAAAAATTAAGAGGATCACATGCTTTCAAGTTCACAAATTAAGAGATGCTTTTTTTTTTTTTTTTTTGGGGGGGGGGGGGGGAAGATTTCAAATCAAAATCTGTTGGAATTTCTAAATTTATCATTATTCAAATAATTATGTGTTTTTTAATTTAATATTTTAAAATTTTTGGTTGAATTTCAATCCTCAATATTATCCAAGTAAGAGTAAAAATGCCAACTCAAATTATTTAATTTTAATATATATATATTTTTCGCCAAACGGCATAAGTTACCCATGTTCTAAATTTTCAATATATAACAAATGAATATTTATGTACTTTCACGTGCTCGAACCTAAAATTTATCTCCTAACGACAAATATGTATAACATGAGATTATAAAACCACTGATTATTCAATACTAAGTTAATTCATAGCTATTGAGCTCAAATTTATCAAAGGAACAACATCCTTATTTTATTTTTTTTAAAATGTGTTTACCCATAGGTCATATTTATAAGTTTTGTTTATCTTAATTTTTTTTCTATTTTTTCACTTTATCCAAAAATTATTTTTAATGAAAAAAATATCAGTTTGTTTTTTGATTTTACAGAATTTGATTATTTTGCAGAAAACTTATATATAGATAAGTTTTTTGAAAGTGTTTGGAAAATCTATCAGTTTTTTTGAAGTGCTTGAACTCTTGGGTTAAAAAAAAAAAAACCTTAAAGTTTGACATTTTAATAAAGTGAAAAAATGATAAGACTTTTGGATAAAAAAGAATTCAAAATGGAATTTTTAGATAATTTTTTCAGAAAAACAAATACTTATATATAATTATATATGACATATATTAAAAAAATATAAAAAATAAAAAACCATTCATGGTAACAAGGTAGCATTGACGTGTAATTATCACAATTCTCTGCCAAGTTACCCCACAATACGTGCTGACACAGTGAGAGAGAATGACACTGTTCATTCCAATAATCTGGTATCTTTTGCAGTGTAATTCTCATGGTCTACTTTAATACGCACCATTGGTCTTTGTCTACTTTAATACCCACGTGGAAACCAAAATATTACTAACAATAAATGGCTTCATGTCTCAAACTTCACTTCCATTCCATTCATATATTCTTTGCAAGAACTAATAAATAGAAAATTAAATTTTTTCCCAAATACAGTAGAGGGGTAGGGCACATGTACCTTATTGTGCTTTTTATTTTTGTATCTTCTTTAAATAGTAGAAGTAGATTAGTTAACAAAATTATCATTAATATTAATAGTGGCAATAATTTCTATTATTTGAAAAGAAACTTCAAATTCGAGCACATGGAGTGGTAGCGAGAAATATATTTTTACTTTCACATGTAACGTAGAAAAAAATCCGCTCATTTTTTCAAAACTGTTTTTCTTTTACAGTAACGGAATTAGGAATAAAGTCTGGGGCAGGCCCTAATCAACCTTTTTCCATCCTACACATAATATATATATATATATATAAAGTAAAAAGCTGGGGGGCATGCCCCCTTGAAATTGGCTGATTTCCGTCACTGTTTTACTAGACTATTGTGACAATCCATGTTTATGAGCCAATCGAGTTGAGACTAATTAAACGGTAGAATGTATAGCAACACTCTAAAAGAAAGTGGCCGGTATATTTGTTCCATTAATTTAACATTTTTTAAAGATAAAAGAAAAAAAGTTAATTTAATTTTAAGACAAGGGTGTATGTGTCATTTGAACTTGCCAAATAATCAATCTAGGATAATATTTATAAAAAATAAAAAATAAAGATGAATCATTTTGGTAACATGGCCCCGCCCCCCGCCATTGGAGGGGAAAAAAAAAGGCGTTGGTGGATGGATTAGTCAACAAAAAGGTTGCAACAATTCCAAAACCATAACCACCACCTAATCCCATGGATGTTGGATCTAAATGCTTGTTCTTTTCCCTTATTGCAAGCCCTTTGTAGTTTGTTGTTTGCTGCAGCCTGCAGACATCATGACCCCATTTTCGTTTCCATTTGGTTGCACCATCCATGTCGTGCTATAATTGCATTGCGACCAATATTCTCGATATTTATAGCTAGGGTGGTACTTTAATATGATACGCCAGCGGGATCCTCCCCACGCTGGGGCGTGGTTGGTTGAAGGATGTCAAAATTCAAATTTTATTTTTGAGTTTATTAATTTATTGAGTTGAGTTTGAGTAGAGTATTATTTAGCTCGGTATATACTCATTAATACTTCAAATAATCAAATTACTCTATTTTAGCTCAAATTCATTTTGATAAAAGATTTATTTAGACTAGTCATAAAATAAACAAGTCAAAAACAAATCTTACTTCAAATCAAGGCTAACTAGCCTTTTGCTCATCTTTGAACCCTAATTCCCTCGTAGTATGAAAGAAGAGAGACATATATCACATCGATCAAACTACTAGGTCAACATTAAGAAATGTGTATTTATTGTGATATAATATAAGAATATCACAATATTAGATTAGAATTTATTAAAAAAGGCCGGAAAGGGCCAAATTTGAAAACTTGCCTTTTTTTGGAAGCGATGTCATTAGGCTTCAAGAACACTAACAAAGTATTTAATCGTCATTAATCATCATGTTTATTTTGTAACAATTTTTTTTTTTTACGTAAACTATATTTTGACAAGAACCGGCCCAGTAATTATAGTATGGATCGGATTTTATTAACATATGCGCGCTTGAGTACTTTCTAAAGGCATATGTCAACTTTTAATAGTCTTCAAAATACATAAATATGCGCTCGTGAAAAAATGAACTCTTGTATCTAATAAATCCTAAATAATACTGAAAACAAAAGGTGTACCCTGAAATACATGGAAAAAGAATCCTTATCATGTTTAATACTGTTTTGTGCTATAGTTAAAACTGTTCTAATTACTAAGAAAAAGGTATTGTCTCTCTGTGCTTGATAGCTAAATTGGTAGTTCCAAAATCTTGAAAACCTGGCCAAATTCTGGGTTTTCGTGTCAGTCTGCAGGGTCAATAAGGGTGATGCAAGAACATTTGGATTAGCAAACATCTTTAGAACAAAGTAAACATGTAATTGAATCATGACAATGTCTCCTAAATTGGATCACATGGCAATGCCCCAAAAGGTTTGTCTGGAATTTAACAATTAGTAGTCGTTTTACCTATATTACCTGAAGTAGGTAACACCAAGTCCGAGACTAATTTACAACAAAGAAATTGCATTTTTACAGTTCATCACCAAGGATCCAATAAGGTAATAGAAATTTTTTATTTTTTTTTATTTTGAAAATAAGGTAATAATTACAGCATGGGTACGTAAGTTGTTTGACTTTTACCGCCACCCTAAAAACGTGCAACTTAGTGTGATTTACTATACCAAATTCGACCTAAGTTCAATTCTAGAACAATGCAAAATAGATCAAATTTTAGACCAAATCAAATGATGCAACATTAAGATAGATTTTTTATTTTCGAGCATTTTTTAAATGCATAAAAGTAGAAATTCTATCATACTGCCATATCATCATTTGGTTTAAAAATATTGATCTAAAATTTGATTCATCTATCATTTTTCTTAATTTGACATTCCACGAACGGAAAAAGAAAAATCTCTTTTTTTCATGTCAAGTTCTTAAAATCTCAAATTAAATGAAAATTTGTAGTCAGAAAATTAAACATATTTAAATAAAAAAAAATAAAAAAAAAAAAAAAAAAAAAAAAAAAACCCTTATGAAACAATGATAAAATAATTTATCTATAACTTAAAGTCTTTATGTTTGCCAAACTACTCCTTAAATTATTGCCAGAATTGATTTAATACTTCATATGGGCATTTAAAGCAGGACCAAAATCGATATTGATACTTCAAATACGATATAGAAAAAGATGTACCTTTTTCATTTGGTACATGAAATATTTAAGGATTGTTGTTAGTCTATTGGGTTGGTTGATGTGGATTTCATAATCTCTTTTCAAATTGAGAACAAAGATGTTCACTCATTTTTCTATTAAATTTTAATTTGTCACTACCATATTAACCAGTATTATTAAGAGACTGATCTTATATGATCTCTTTAATATTTTCTATTTAAAGGCAGTTATTGTTGGGGAAAATTTCCATTCATTCCAAAAATCATTATTTTATGTTCAAAACAAAAATGATTCAATTCTTATACTAACTTCTACTTTGTTAATTCCATGATCACTGGTAAGAATTGGAAAACTTATCAAGTATCATTAGCCTTTTTTCTTCTTAACAGTGATAAATTGGTTATGATGCCCAGTTAAAGTGAGATTTAATTAAGTGCATATGAGTTGTGTTGAAAAAGGTTAGTCTATCACCCTCCTCTTTTACTTTCATGTGCTAAGATACCCTTTAATCATGGAACATCATTGTGAGGAGTCAGAGGTTCTGACAGGATGTCCCAAAAGAATGGAATCATAAAAATCCACAATCTGATACCAATGTTATATCAGCTTCTCCCATACTCATGCTTTGGATGTTACCTACTCAACAAACCTTATTTTGTCCAAAATAAAAAAAGGAAAAAGGAAAAATTAAATAAAAATACCTTTGTTTTATTGTCTATTTTATAAAAATAAAAGATGAAATAAAGAAATTAAAATTAGATGTTGTGTGTATATATATATATGTTATATGATATACTATCACAACTGATAACAAAAATGATAAAATATGTGGTGAATCTTTTTATTAATTATTTGATATATGATAGGATTTTAATTCAGCTCGTTTGCTTTATAACAGTATCCACAATGGACTACTGTTTGAGTTGCCAATACCAAAATTTGGCATTATCACCTAAATAGGTTGGCTCAATGGAATGCCAATTTGATACATCAATTAAATGGCAGCTACCATTTGTTGTATATTGGAAAAATGATGGTATAGGGGTTGTTTAACAGCAATACATACGAGTACATTGATGTCAAAATTAATTTGGCATTAGTATTATTTGGGATGCCAAATTTTGGCATGGCATTGGCATCTCAAATGATATTAGAGTATTGAAGATGCTTTAGTGGTCCTAATTTATGACTTGATCAAAATAATTTTGGAAATATGGCAGCACCAAAAAAATTATTTCTGGTAGTGTTAATAATTAAATATTTATTTGTTCGATATAAGAAAAAAAATTAGAAAATATTCATATTCTGATATGGCATAATATAAATGGGGTGTTTACCCATAAGTCCTATCTATAAGTTTTGTTTACCAAAAAATCCCGCTATCTTTTCACTTTATCCAAAAATCATTTTTAATAAGAAATATACCAGTTTGTTCTTCAATTTTGTAGAAATTGATCATTTTATAGAAAACTGATGCATAGATAAGTTTTTTGATCTTTTGAGTAAAATAAAACTTAAATTTGGACTTTTGGATAAAGTGAAAAGATGATAGGACTTTTATATAAAAAAAAACCAAAAATGAGATTTTTAGATAATTTTTCCTATTATAATCGGGTAAGGACAGCCAGAGTATGGACCAAAGAGGAAAATCAATTGGGCTTAAAACCCCATTAGCAAGTAGCAACCAGTAAAACAAACATGCGTTACGCAAGGGTCCTTTATTATTGCCCTGCCTTCAATCAAAAGATGCTGGCTTTCTTCCTTACAAGCCTGCTTCGGGAATCATGAGTGTTTCTAAAGGAATCCGTACCATGCGGGCATAGCATTGTGTATATCAATCAATAAATGAAGCGACAATGATCCTCATTCCTCACTGTCAACCATCTAGCAATCTAGAAGCATGTATCACTAATTTATATAGATTTTTTAAGATTTTTTTTTATTAATTAAATAGAGAATTTGTATAGACTTTTTCTCTTATATCATTAGTACAATTTAATTTATAGTTTAATACATTTGTTTCTTAAATTATTTTGAATTAATTGTATATCTCTTAGGGTCCGTTTGCATTAACTTTTCTTTAAATCACTTTTAAAGTTCAAAATTTCACTTGATCTAAGGGATGCAGTAACAATCACTTCTAAATAATTTGAATAGTGATAGGATAAAATTTTCATACTAATAGTGATTGCGGTAAAAGGTAGGTAGCTCCAACTTTAACTTTTGCCACAATTATCACTTATAGTACTATGAAAATTTTGATCAATATGTCAAAATATGGTTGGAACATAACTTAAAAGAGACGTGTGAAGAGATGGTTCACAAAAAGTTATTTTAGCAAAAATTAACACAAACGGGTCCTTAATCTCTTTCCATTAAAATTATATTATTCTCTAATTAGTACTTACACCTTTTTCTTATTTTGTTTATAGATCTCTCTTAACTAGTAAGAAATTAAGACAATCTTAATAATGGGTATGTATTTTATCTTAACGATATTCAATTTATTTTAAAAAATATAAAAACTACCCCTAAGAACTCCATATTTAATAAATTTTAATTTTCTTTTTATTTTTTCTTTTTATTTATTTTTTTAAAAGCTATATATCACAAGAAAATA
Organism: Hamamelis virginiana; assembly: GCA_017140935.1. Classification (NCBI taxonomy): domain Eukaryota; kingdom Viridiplantae; phylum Streptophyta; class Magnoliopsida; order Saxifragales; family Hamamelidaceae; genus Hamamelis; species Hamamelis virginiana. The sequence goes on along the minus strand of JAESVK010000506.1, from coordinate 2,894,720 downwards.
GATATCGAGGGCCACTCCCAAGTCCCACCTATCATCACCAACCAATTCATTCTCTCAAACAAAAAGAAATAAAATTAATTAAAAACATGGAAGCAAATTTTCATCAAAATTTCAATTTCAAACTAGCGCGCCCACGAAAATGACTTGGTCATTGTGCTCGTTTTCCATATTAGAATAAGCTAGTTAGATTACATGTTTAATAATTTCGAAAGCGGGAGACATTATCTAGTTTCCATTATTGACACTGATAGTGCAATTTCAAAAAGTATTCAAAGCCAAGGATGTCATTGGGGGACATACAGATGGGTCCTTAACCCTCACTAGCTAGACTTATCCTTCAATGCTTTGCATGTCCACGAATGACTACAAACATTCACCCAACAAAAACATGCTTGAAGCTTAGGGTTGATGGTGATATCCAGACCTTGAGTGTCAAATATGTGGTGGCATATTGTATTTGTTTTCGTTTTAATTTATAAAACAATGGGGGAATTTTAATTTATTCCTGAACCCATCTTATATGTTGAGTGAGCGCGCATTACTATTACACGTATAATAATTTTGATAATGAAGAACATCATTTGATATTGCCCTTAATAATATTAATAGTGGAATTTACAAGCCAAAGAAGCGAAAAGAAAAAAAGAAGAAGAAAAGAAAAACATGCAAAAAAAAAGAATGAATAAAGCCTGATCGATTAATATTCGATGCCAAAAATGGGGTGAATATATATATATATACACAGAGGCGCTGTTATCAGGTGCACTTGATGCAAGATGCATCAGGTGCCCTCTTGTAGAGCCACTTGCACAGTAAATTTTGAAAAACTGATTGTTGGATTAGAGACTCCTATAATGTATGTCATGCCTGCCAAAAATCATAGTGATCCAACGGTTGGTTTTTGAGAAAACTGACTGCTAAAAAATGATAGCATTTTAAAGAACAAAATAATCATAGTTTTTCAAAGTTATATTTTTCAAAAATCAACCGTTGGATCACTGTGATTTTTGGCAGGCATGACATACATTATAGGAGTCTCTAATCCAACGGCCAGTTTTTCAAAATTTACTGTGCAAGTGGCTCTACAAGAGCGCCTCTGTATGTGTGTGTATATATATATATATATATATATATATAAAGTAATGATGTTGTTAACTAATGCTGACTTAGATCTAATAAACACTCATGGCAATTGGATCATCTCATATCACTTAAAAAAGCTTTCATTCATGAGATGATGTAACGGCCATAAGTCTTAACTGACTTAGATCTAAGTCAGCATTAGCTGACTATATATATATAGAGCTTCTAATATAAGGTGCACCTGATGCAAGATGCATCAGGTGGCCTCTTCTAGAGCCACTTGTTAAGCATATTTTTGAAAACTGACCATTGGATTTGATGCTCCTTTCATGTATATTATGCCTGCAAAAAATCACAGTGATCCAACGGTTGGTTTCTGAAAAATATCACTTTGAAAAACTGTGGCTTTTTTGTTCTTTAAAATGTCACCCTTTTTTCACAGTCGCTTTTTTAAGAAACCAACTGTTGGATCACTGTAATTTTTTGTAGGCATGATATACATGAAATGAGCATCAAATCCAATAATTAGTTTTCAAAAACATGCTCAACAAGTGGCTCTAGAAGAGGCTACCAGATGCATCTTGCATAATGTGCACCTTATATTAGCAACTCTGTATATATATATATATAAAAGTGTTCTAGTATTACTTTAACTAAAATCAGCTAAGAAATCCAAACCATTGTATTTTTTTTTTCCACTTAATGCATGATTCATTGTAAAAAAAAATCCAATGGCTTGAATTTTTTAAGTGATTTTAGTTAAAGTAAGGCATACTTTATTAGAACATTTCGATATATATATGTATAGAGTCCTAATCTTATCAGCAATACCTCATTTTAACTAAAATCAGCAAATGAGATATCCCTCATAAGAACATTTTTCTATATATATATATATATATATATATGGGTCACATTCCCCTTACACCCTATTTTGACACCTATCTTTACACCTTGTTTTCAAATACTATTATAGCTAAAATATTTTGATAAACCTATAGTTAAATTAGATACTTATCTTATGTTTGTCATGTATGAAAAAAATCAGAGTGATCCAACGGTTAGTTTTTGAAAAATCTCATTTTGAAGAACAATTGTGATTTTTATTAATTAAAAATATAACAATTTTTTATAGTGATATTTCTTAAAATCTAACCGTTTGATCAATATAAATTTTGACATACATGACATGCATAAAAAAAGTATTGAATCCAACGGTTAGTTCGTCAAAATATTTATCATAGCTAGTGTTTTGAAAACGAGATGTAAAGATAGGTGTCAAAATAGGGTGTAAGGGAAACGTGACCCTTATATATATATATATACTGGGTGAGTTATCCGTGCATGGTCAAAATGTGTTATCTTTTAAAGGTATATAAATAGCAAAAGTACAAAATTATTGAGTAAAATTTAATGTGACCACTTAACCATATAAGCCTGTTAGAGTTTTATAGCCATTGTGTTTTATTTATATTTTCGAAAGTAGAAAGTCATTCAAAGTTTAAATTACAAACTACCGAACTGTGCAAAATATTTTTTCTCTCTTTGCTATGAAGGGCTTCCTACTACGGAAAATTTCAGGGGGGGTTTTGCATAAAGCTACCTGCTGGTCTCATGCACTCCTTTATTCTCTTTTTTTTTTTTTGTCAGTCCGCCAATCAATTGGAATAGTGCTGACCAGATATAGAAATTTGAAAGAGTAAAAATCATATGACACACCGATTGCAATTTGATTGGAAATAGCACAAATTGTAAAATTTGGATTGGAAGGAACACAAATTGCAATAATTGGAGTGGAAACAGCAGCAATTTCAATTAAAATTGAAAATTGCAATATGTGAATCTCTTTTTTACAACAATGAAGAGAGAGAAAGACACAGAGTGAAAGCAAAATTGTAATTGATTGAAACTGTCAAATCAACCGTATCTGTAAGGAGTGACAATTACAAATGATTTGACATGAAATAGCAAAATTCTAAAATTTTGCATGAAATAGCAAAAATTGAGCTGACAATAGTAAAAATTAAAATCAATTGAAAATTTCCAATTGATTGCATATCAAGCTTTTTATGATATATATATATATATATATATATACACACACAGAAATGCTATTATGAGGCCAACCTTACGTAAGGTCGCCTCCATATAGCCAATTTTATATGACAGTTCGTAAAACTGACCGTTGAATTAAATATCCATCTTCTGTATGTGGGTCCTTAACCTAAAGTGCATGGGCTTACCATTCAATGATTTGCGCATAAAATGACAATAAACATCCACCAAAGATGAACGTAAGCTTGATACTTGGGTCGCGATCGATGGTGATGTTCACATCCCTTTGTGTGTCAAATTATATTGAATGTACGTACGTGATGGTCCACTGTTTTCCTTTTCTTTTTTCCCAAACGACATAAGAATCTTCAACCTGTTCTTAACCTATTCTCGAATCTTACCCATGTGCCTGAGCGGACATTACTCAAACTGGTGTCCTTTAAAAAAGAAAAACACACCACCAAAACTCAAGTGATCAATAGAGTTTAAAATTCCTAAGTCTCTCAACATCTACATGATACCATTATATTAATTGGTCATTGATAACACACCTTTGGCTTGAAAATCCCCACCTTGAGGAAGATACTCTAGTGCATGTAATGTTTTATTTTATTTAATCAAACTCAATATTATAGTATTGTGAAAAAAAAAATTTGTTAACCAATTGCACAACATCACAATTTGGCGATATGAGACTTAAGATGCTTCTTTTTTTTTTTTGGTCATGCCAAACAATAGAAGAACACACATAAAAGAAAAAAGATAGGTAACAAAAGAATTGAAATATTGAATAGCCCTGTCCAAATCATAGGTGAAGTGGGGAAAAACGGTTGGCCGATCTACGAATGACACGTGGGTAAAACGTCTACTCCATCAATTTCACTAGGATCATTAAGTAGTCCATGTGATATCCGATCTGTTTAGTATGCCCGAACTCCTCTCAACCACCTTACTACGAGTATATAAAGCCAGCTGTAAAGGGGATGCTCGTGATCCTAACGGCTCATGCGACCTGCAGATTCTGAGCACTGACACCTGATATCAGACAACGACAGTCCATCATGAACTGAAGAAACGGTTATAAAAATACCCTATAAGGATATTTCCGATCCTACCCTGTACGGACATCGAATATTGCTATTGGAGAAGACCCTATAAAAAGGTAAGGGTCACGTCTAATACGAGGTACGCGCAAAACCTACCCCACCATAAAATATTCTTCTGGTTTTCTCTCTTGGTCACTGACTTAATCATCGGAGCTTTACAGGTGTAGCACCACACCGGTGCAAGATCCCAGTTACACATCACTCCGATCCCCGATCTGAGTATATTTCACCTAAACCACTTTTGGACACCAACAATAGGAAATCTATTAATATCCTTGAATAAAATCTATTAACATCCTAAATCATATTGATATTGATGTATACAGACACCTTTCTTCACCAATCCCACTCACGGGCCTGAGTTCCAGGCTTCCATCTCCACCAACTTGGACTTTTGTGGCTTGAAAGGGAATTATGGGTCTCAATTAATTGAGTATACTAAAGCCCAAAAAACCAAGAGAAAAAGTTCTACCCCATGATCAAGATCAAGTGATCAACTCCCATTACTAATTACTTTTAGGTGCCGATATTGCTACACTTTAAAATACTTTCCAACCCCATTTATATCTAACCTACATTATTTGATCTTCACACTACCCATATTTGATCTTCCCTTTCTCATTCACATTTCACATTCGGAATTCTCTCTCTCCTCCCGTGTTGTAATAAGAGTTATACTCGCTAAGCTCTTTCAATTTTAGAACTAAAATCTATCTCAGCCCTGATCTCTCGTTCCATTGTTAAAAAACACGATGAATGGCTTTGTTTTATGAATTTGTATGATGTAGTGGGGGAAAGTAGTTAAATAGCTTGAAAATGAGAGTGGGGTGCGAAAACATGAGAAGTGGAAAGTATTTTAAGGGGTGGATCATGGGATCCATATTCACATGGTGGGTATACTTGGAATATTGAAATGTGAGCAGGGGTCGGCTTTGAGGTCGAACTGGGCGGGTCTCAGGTGAATCCATATCCATATTAATTATAGACAGTGGCCCGGCCCATACCCACTCTGCGGCTGCGGAATAAGTCCACTGCTAGCAGCTCGCCTGGTTATGCTAGGGTTTAGGATTTGCCTTTCTCCTGTACGTATCTCTATCTCAAGTCTCAACCATGGCAAAGAACAGAAACAATAAGAAGAAAACCGGTGCCGTTTCAATGGACACCTCCGAGCACACCGTCTCAGATCTTCCTCAAGGTACTTATTCACCTATTTTTAATCTTACCCTCTGTTTCCCGAGAAAACGAAGGACAATAATATATCTATGTGTGTGTGTGTGTATATTTTTTTTGGGGACTCTTATCCTTTGCTTGTGTTTCTTTCGGTTCCAAGCATTATCTGTTTATTTGTGCATTCATATTATAAATTATAAATATATAATTATACCTCTCATACTCTGTATGCAGCAATGGACACTTCAGAGTCTGCTGCAGCTTCCATCAGCACTTCTGGTTCTCTCAATAGGTCAGTATAAGTAATCCATAACTTTTTAACAGATAATAAAATAAAAAAAAAAAAATCATCACAAGGCTTGTGTTGTGAAAAGCTGCCTGTGTTGTGAAAAGCTGCCTTATTATCAAATCCTGTAGATTAGTGCAATGTATAAAACTAACTTGTGCATACAAATGAGATACATACCCTCCTTTTTGTCTTTGTTTTTGTTTTCTGATTTCACTTTATACCAGATGCATCTCATTAAATTTCAAATTGCCTATATGACGGTGGTTGTGTGAGTTGAATGTAGAAGCTGTTTGTGAGAATAGCATTTTTGAATTATGTATTATTGTAAACAATTCTCCATATTTTTATTCAAGTTTTGAATTATATGTATGTTTGATTTCATTGAGTGGATATAATCTGATTAATTGTATATTTTGGACTCTTTTGAACTCATGTCTTGTCTCCCACCATCACTCTACTTCGTGGATACAAAGAAACCAATCCTAACTTCTAACATGTTAGTGTTTGGGAGGTTATTGTTATGTAATTAAATTTGTTAATGAGAAGCTATGTAGAGGATATATTATGGCAGGGAGAGGGGTTTTCTCTATGTTGTGATGGCGTAGGACTTGGAAATGAGTTTGCTTTGTGAGGGTCGACGAGAGGGAAAAGGACCTCTTTATTATATTTTTGGAGTTTGATAAGCTGGGTGAGTATTCTTTATATGAGGGGGATTGGGATCTAGAGAAAAGTTTGAATGAAGAAAAAAGAAAAGAAAAGAATCTTGCTAGGTTGGAAGGAATCAGGTGAAGCCAAAATTGTAATGCCACCTGGTTGAAGGGAGATAAAGATGTGAGATTTTTCCATTAGGTGCTGAATGGTGGAAAATGAGTGAATTTTGTAGCCAGACAACTATCAGTGGAAAGTTATATGAGGAATAGGATAGCACAGAGGATGCACGGTTTTATTTAAAAGAACCTTAATATACACCACTATTATAATGTGCATTGCTGGTTGTTTTTCCCTAGAGCACGAGGAGGAATGGCTGAACCTTTGACAGCATAAGGGTTCTTAACGCTCGACTACTTCATTGTACAAGAAATGTTGGTAATTGGTATGTCATAAAAATCACCATCATTTTGTAATCATGGTCCCATTAGGTCATTAGGAGCACAAGAAACAAATTTTATTATTTTTTTTGTGGTTTGTTTTTTGGGTGGGTTGTTTGTTTTTGAAGCCCATGGGCTAGGCTTAGGGCTATTTTACTGAAAGGGGAAAAAAAGAGCTTTGGTTGATAAGAAAAAAATTTATTTTGGTCTTTTATAACATCATTCTTATGGGTAAAATTTTCATGTGCTTTTATCACTTTTTTCCTATACAATGACTTTATTTGTAGAGAATTCAAAAAATGGAACCATTACGCCATCAATTCCATGCAGCATCTCTTTGATTTGTAAATACTCTTTCTTCAATCTATAAGGATATAAATGTATCTTCGAAACTGTTTAGAGATCAGCTCATTTACCAATTGTTTGTTTCATTTAAAACTTCTTTTTATTTCCCTTTTTTGGTTTTCTTCTTCTTTCTCTCCTACTCCACTAATTGTGAATCTTTTTTCTTTTTTTTTTTCAGGAAAATGAAGAAGGGTAGACCAATGAAGAGATCAAAGAATGTCCGAAAGATGAAAGCTGTAGCAAAAGCTTTATCTCAAAATGAAAAGTCCATGGAGAAAATTTTGAAGAATGAAAGCAAGACATCAAGAACGCAATCTGCAAAAATGCTATATGACTGAGTAATTTAGTGTTCAGGCCTTCTTTACCTTAGCAGATCACAGATACTTTTTGTAATTTCTACATCAAATTCCTTGTAATTTCCTTTACCATAGTGAGTGTATTTTCTTTATTATTTTTATAAACAAATGCTTAAAAGAAATTAGAAGTCCTCTACAATCATTACAGTTACAAATTTTGAAAGCACTGCATCAAACCATTTCTTCTGGTTTAACTGACTGAAAAACTACAGAATCTATCTTATGAAATGTCATTGTCTGACCTGTGTTCGCTACATGAATTGTATAGAAAGAAAGACAGCGAAGAGTACGAACCAAGGCGAAGAAGCCCCCATAAGAACCAATGACGTCCCAAACCCAAGAGTGATTCTCATGAATTCCAGTGCTACTTCAGTCAACTTCTTTGCTACAAAAATCAATCTTGGAACCCGCTGGAGAACCATCGACAGCAGAATCTGCAAAATCCCAATGGCTAGGTTCATGAAGATGGCAAGAGAAAAGGTCATGGAGAGAAGTGTGTGGGCTTTGTTTATACTGCCTGTTATTGGAGGGTTTAATATACCACCAATGGCGACGAGGCTCGTCAATAGTCCAGCTTTGAACATCATCTTCTGATCTTCATCTGTGGTCGAAGTTGATTGAACTGGAGTATGCGCTTCGACTGTTATATTGAGCTGATCGACGAGCTGCTCACCGGCATTGGTGACTTCTGATCCTTCTGCCATGGTTTTTCTAGGCTTTTGATTTGTGGGTATGTGGAGGGTTTGATTTAATGGTGTTTATATACAACAATAAAAGAGTGTGTCCAAGTGCCATCCAATTGATGCGAAATCATTTTGTCAATTTCACTTTTATGTGCTTTCCTAGTTATTTTGTGCGGTCTTGTGAGTAGGTCCTGAAAGTAAAAGGAGTCACACTTTGTCAATTGCACTGTGTGCTTTCCTAGTTATTTTGTGTGGTCCATTGAGTACCGAGTAGGCCACTCTTTTCAAGTTTTATTGGCTGAAACTGAAGAAGTCCGAGGAGAGAGAATACAACTTGGACTTCTTCGAACACTATTCGACGTGCAGTCAAGCTTGTAAGCTAGCTTCAGTCCTTGGTTGGTCTCGTCTCATCCCACATCAATAAACACCAACATTGGCAGCATGCGGAAAATGAACCGCGGCACCTTGGTGACCATTCGGCTCTGGGATTTTCCCATGTTGTTGCGAACTTGCCATACATTTTCTTTACTAGTGATTAGTTAATATGTCAATATCAAAATCATTTGAAATCAAAGTTCATCGTTCTTTCATCATGCTTTAATTTTATCCCGACGACAATGGTCCATGGTGCTCAGGCATATATAAGTTAATTTGTAACTCTCACCAACCATACATGTGTGTATAAATTGAGTTCAATTATACGTGTACATACTCTCGTGGATGTACTGACAAATTCTTTACTACTGTGTGGGATTTTAGGCTTTGTTTGGATTGGTTGTACTTAAAAGTATTTTTAGAACTCAAGATACCATTTAATTTAAAAGGATGATATGATAATCATTTCTAGATGATTCAAGGGTTGATAGGACAATTGGCCAAAATTGATATCAGAACTTCTGTCATAATCACTTTTAGTATGAAATTTTTGATTCATGAAAAAGTGAAAAACTGGTGGACAGTATGACAAGCAAGTGAGAAAATTTATGTATGACAAAACTACCCTTATAAGATGAGGGGAAGCTACCTAAAAGGCATCGTGAATTTTTCTTTTCATAAGGTCATTTGCTTGTCTTGTATTAATTACTGTAAATTATTATTCTCTCCATCCTATAAAGATAGGCATTTTTTTTCTTTTTTGACCGTCTTAAAATAATAATTCATTTTGAAAAGTTAAATTATATATATTTTCTTTTACTTTTCCATATTACCTTTTATTATTCTTAGAATGCTATGATATGATACCAAATGAAATAGCAGAAAAATAGTAGTTTTGAAAATAAAAAATAAAAAAATTACAAATCAATGTATTAATAAATTTTTTTAATATGCCTGTTCTTATTTTTTATCCGACGGAGGGAGTACTAAATTAAGATTTAAGATATTTTTAGGGTTATAACATTTCCCGTCCTGAGCAATTCTGCCACATGTATGATTCTGACTGCCGCCAATTCGCATGCTAAGGTGTGAAGCAGCACACGTATACTGATATACTGCATACGGTCGACGCTACCACGTCACCTAAAAACAAAAGTTTTCAGAATTACCATCTCCACGATTTTAAATCGCCTACGTGGCAACATATTAAGCCGAATCCGCATTAGTATTCATGGAGAACATAGTATTGAATGCCAACGGTCGTGCACTTGGCAAAATTTGAAAATGAATTCCGTGTATTACACTCACACCCTAAAGGGCCTGAACCCAAAACTCCTACATATAAGTGAACACCTGGCACAAATCTATCGGGGCGGTTCCACCCGTATATGAACCATCATCACCCAAGAATCACCATCGAACTAAACGGTCCAAAATCATGTAGGATTGTTATAGAGGTGTGAGTAAAAACATTCAAACATTTTCCGTACAGAATCTTCTTAGTCATCTGTGAATAAACTCCGATTCTTGTCATAAATACATGCCAGAGAGAGCTTCGCTCTTGTACTGTCCTTATCTTCAACAGACTCCCCCCCTCTCTCTCTCTATATATATATGTATCATTCTCTTTCCTCTAGGGTTTATTCTGTTCTTCTCAACTCTGCTTCTGTTCATTTCTTCAATGGCTTCTTCATCGCCGAAGAAGAGTTGCTTCCATTGCAATGACTCGAACTCGTTGGAGTACAGAGACGGTTGGCAGCTTCGGAACGGTGATTTCTCCCTGCTTTGCGATCAATGCGCGTAAGCAGTTTTTGTGTTCTTGAGTCTTTAATCAATCTTGTATTTTGCATGAACGTTTATTGTAATTTTATTGTTTTTGTTGGTAACTTGATGTTATTGGATTGGTTTCGTGGAATTCATTTGCCCATTTCATTTGAGCTTTGTGATCGGTTTGCGCAAGCAATTTAAGATTTTTTGAGTCTATCTTAATCTTCATCGTTTAGTTTTCTATGGATTTATATTGAAGTTTATATCAATTTTTACTGTGTTGGTGGGTTGGTTTAAAGGAATTTTTTGAGAATTCGCTGAGCTTTTTGATCAGGGTTTATCTGCCCGTGTTCTTGCGCATCTCTCAATTTTAGTTAATGCACGCTGTCTAAATGTGCTTTGGAAGTAATTTATTTGTTGCTATCTTAATGTTGGTGAATTGGTTTAAAGGAATTCATATGTGCTTGCATTGAGCTCAGTGATTGTGGTTTATCTGCTTTTGCATGTTTCTTCAATATTGGCACTGTTTGGTTCGAATTTTGGAAATATATATATATATATATTTCGCTTAGCAAAAGTTAAAACAATTTTTTCCTCTCAAGAGCAAGAAAAGTACTTCCAAAATATTGATTAAATAATACCTTAGTTAATGCATGTTATTTGGACATGTGCTTGCTCCATAGAAGATCTAAGAAAGCTTTGATGCTGGACATGTGTTTCTGATGTAAGAAGAGCAATGATACTCGTGATCCTTTGTTTTAACATTGCCCCCTTGCTTTGAGAATGTGGCAAAACTCTTCAGTATAGCCAGTGTTTGTTGGGCTTTGCCCCTAAGAATTGCTTGAATGGATGCCCTCTTGGTAACCTGGGTCAAACTGGGATTGTGGGTATTTTTAGGAATTGTCTTGGAGAGTTGCTGTTAATCTTCTCCATGCCGAAAGGTTATAGAGCTGCCATAAAAGCAGAGGCTCTTGCTCTTCTTGAAGGTTTAAAGGAGGCTTCTTTGATGGGTTTTATCTAATGTGTTGAATGAAGGAGGCTCTTCTATTATTATTTGTTGGGCGAGGAAAAACAAGCCGGGGCCTTGAAGGTTCATCCAATTTATAAGGGAAATTCATCAACTTTCCTCTTCTTGAGGGTTTGTTACCAGTGGATTTCAAGGTCCTCAAATGAGTTAATGGCTTTTTGGCTAAGAGAGGGCCTAGGCCTAGCACTCTTCAAACATTTATAGGACATTTCTATTCTCCTTAAAGGATCACTTTGTTTTGCTTGGGGTTGAATTGTTTTTGTTTTACTATTTTTTGAACATCTCTTTTTGAAGGACAACTTGTCCTTTCAGTTCTTTCTTCCTTTCATCTTAGTAATGGAATTCATTGTTTAATGAAGAAACAACCACTTAATCTATTTTCACTCGTGCTTCCTACTTAGTAATATGATGAAGCTTGAAAGAGCATGCCAAACAAGATTTATCTTCTGATTCTTCTCCATAATTTTTCTAATAACTGACTAAGTCCTTTGTGAATTCAGTTCTGCTTATGAGGACGGAAGATTCTGTGAAATTTTTCATTCAGATTCTGATGGTTGGAGGGATTGTGATTCTTGTGGGAAGGTGAGAAGAAAGTTTCCATTTCATTTGCTGATATTTCTTCTAGGCTATATAGGAAAATCAATGAACTTTTATTCAAGGTAGCCATAGCACAAGGTACTTGCATTGCCAAAATTGTATCATTTGAATGTGTAGTTTATCATTCCTTCGTTGTGCTAATGGTTAACTTTTTCGTGCAGCTGGTTCATTGTGGATGTATTATGTCGCTCCATGCATATATGTTATTGGATTTTGGTGGAGTTATCTGTACAGAATGCTCAAGGAAAAACTTCATTATGGTAAGAATTTACTAGTCAGGCCCCCATCATATTTTCTGGTTGCATGCTTCTTATGTCTCTGCATCAATATTATGATGTGGATGTCCCAAGTCCTATGATCTGCTTACTGTTCTTCCTCAGGCTGCAAAATTAATGCTGTATGATTTATCTTATATTTCAGGCATCAAATCGATGCCCATCCTCTTTATGGAGCGCTACTCCTGCTCAGCTTCTGCGGCATTTGACAGACCCCGTTGAAGTTAAACAGCTTGATGACACTAAAGGAGTGATTTCTGGTGATTATCCATTTGCCCCAGCCCTGGAAAATATTATAGTTTGAAGATCAGGTGTTTGATTAATGTCTGGCGGATTTAAGCTTTACGTACCAGACATATTGTCAAATTGGAATGCAGATATAGACTCAACATGACTTAAATATGTTCTGTAGGAAGAAGGAAACCTTGATGGCTTGCAATGTCCTGCCCTTTTATGTGCTAAAAAAAAAATATGATCTATTTAGTATAATGAATGGATTAATCACTGAGTCTATCCTGGCCTTCGGTTGCAGGAATCAACCATGGGGCAGATCCAATTGGACTATTTGATTGTGCAGTACGTTATTCGTTACCTAATGAGTCAAATGGTCAAACACTTGCCCCTGAAACACTCTCACAAATTCAAGCTCCTCCACCTCAATTGGGAGAATTTTTTCATTCAAATTCACTTGATGAAGCAGATACATCTCATGAAGCTCAAATAGAATATGGAAAACCTCAAGGGGATGCCAATGGAAAAATCCACTTACAACCTCAACACTGGCCTAAGATAAGTGATCATGAGCTGCAACAGATTTCAAGAAAGTATCCACTATTATTCGATTTGTCTTCCTGATTTCTTAGGTAAAATCATTGAGGTTATGATCTCAGTTTGCGTTATTATTTCAATATATTTTCTATGAACCTATTTCTAATTCCAGTAATAATCTATGCACAACTTTGATGTGAGGTCTCATTCCTTTTATTGAGTTTTAACTCAGCATCTTATAAGTGAAGAGTCCTTGACCATATCTAAGCTCAAATTTGGTTGTCATTCCTTTGTTCGAGAAAACGTTGAGTGTTAGTGATGCTGATCCGAAGTTGGGTCGACTGGTGATACCAAAAAAATACGCAGAGGTAAGTCCACACACTCCCCAATCTAGAATTAAGATTCAATGATTCATTGAACATCAGAGTTATTGAAATCACATGTACTGTAAAGATAGTGAATTGTGGAATTGGACGTGTGCTACAATTCATTTTGACGTTGGCAGCAGGTGCAATGTTAAGAGTGGCATCTCGAGTCCTGACAAATGCTTGAGGGATTTTGTGATCTTTTATGTTTGTTCATATCAGGATGCATTGAAGGTTTTGTAATTGCATAGTGTGCTGAACCATTTTCTTTGGGGTGGCAACTGCATTTCACATAATCTATTATTTTCTTAGTTTTCTCCTGTTATTTCTTTCCATGCGCCTTGTTAATGAAAACCAAATTAATGGAATATATTTGGGTTAGAAATAGTGGTTGGGCTGTTAAGTTACATTTGCTGTAGTACTGATTCTTTGTGGTAAGATATTCTTTTGTAGTGCATATTATTGTGCTATTTCTTTGTCAAACATCATCTTCTTTCTTGATTCTTGTTTTTATATGTTTAAGAAGATCCTTTTCAGTTGTTCTTTTCTTTTTATATTTTAAAACATTGTCCGGTAGAAACGGGTTTTTTAGTCAAATAGGATTATATGATTATATCTAACCCTAAACTCTGCGCAAAGAGGACTGAAGGGAAATGTACTCTCCCTTATAAACTTCTGTTTTGGCTAAATCCATTGTAAAAGTGCATGTAGATATTACATTGTAGTGTTAAGATTGGATTCTGTATTTACTGAATCAAAAAAAATTCACAATGAAACAGGCCTATCTTCCAAAAATTTCTCAGGCACAAGGATTTCCCTTAAAAGTTCACGATACAAGAGGCAAGGAATGGGTATTTCACTTCCGTTTTTGGCCCAACAATAACAGCAAGATGTACGTTCTGGAAGGGATTAAAGATTATATGATTTCGATGCAATGGCAACCAGGCGACAAAGGTAATTTACGGAAATCATTATGAAATTAAGTTCTGTGGCCCTGGGGATTGTCTTTTTAAATAATTTCTTTGGTTGATGTGTTTATTGGGACTGGTATCTGATTGGTTCTTTTTCCATTCCTTTTATTATCTTGGCCATAGCCTACACTTATCATAGTAGTTAGTTTGAGTTAAATTCTGCCTTTGTAGACACATTGACTATTCTGTTGCATTTATCTTATTGTTATTGTTAGATTAACACTTAACCCCAGAAGCTTAAGCTGTTTGGGAATGGACCAACAATGCATGTCTAGCTAACACCCCCACTCAAGTAGGGCTATAAACGAGCTGAGTTGAGCCAAGTAGTAGGCTACTCAAGTTTGACTCGATAAATTAACGAGCTTAGAAATAAGGTTTGAGCTTGGATCATTTATATTACGAGCGATCTCAAATGAGCCTTTTATTGAGATAAAACAAAAACAATTCAACCCTTGTCTTACGGAGGATAGAAATGTCCTATAAATGAGCTCAAAAGTGATAAATTAATGGGATCGACCAATTAATTAGCTCAAAAGTAAGATTTGAGCTTGGCCCCCTTGTCTTGCAAGCGAGCTCGAACGAGCTTTTTATTGAGTCAATCTCAAGCCAAGCTCAAGTAGCTTAATTTGTCTTATAGCCCTACCTTCAAGTGCGCCCCCCTCACGTATGTGGAGAGATAGACAAGTTGGCAAACAAACAGATGGGGGAACAAACAAATCGAGGTAACAAGAGTCGCACCAAGGAGTTCCCAAAAACTTGAGCTTTGATATCATGTTAGATTACCACTTAACAGCCAAAGCTTAAGCTATTAGGGAATGGACCAATAATGTATATCAAGCTAACAAATTTTTTTTTTTTTTTTTTCAATGAGACTTGATTTCTTCTTAATGAATCTTGATGCATCTATTATCCATTGGCTGATGACATGGATGTTCATAGTGTCTAACCAGACAACATTGCCTTGTAATTTTACGAGGCTTTTTATATATTCACTACTGAGCAATAAATTTTCTATGCATGAATGTGTTATATGTATTTCTAAATTGGTACTAAAATAGTGTGTTTTTCAGTAATATTTTATCAGATTGGTCCTGAAGGAAATTTGGTCATGGGGCTCAAGAAGGCTTCATCTGTTTTACCACCTCTGAAGGTATGGCATGCTAAAATAATTTACTTTCTTGGTGGTTGTATGAAAAGGAGCAAACATCGCTGGTGGCGTATTCATTCTTATACATTTTGTAGAAGTATGAAGGCTCCTCAGCCTGTAGTCAACCTTAAAAAAATTGATGCCAAGTTTGTAGGAGACTGTTTTGTTAGGAGAGGGGCTTGTAACGAACCCCAGCTGTGAGCAGCTAGCAGTTTGGGAAACCAACTCTACTAGTTATGCAGTTTAAATTCATGCAACCAAGGAGCAACCCTTTGCAATTCCTCCTAAGTTTGGAAACTATCTAGACAATAGAGCATAGAAGGACCGTTTTGATGTCGGGAACTGCATTAATCTCTTGGCATATCGCCTCCTAAGAGAGCCAAAGTTATTTCTACATGAAGGTAGATAAGATTACTTGGATAGAATACAAAGTTATTTTGAACTTTGGATATGGTATATTCTTACTAATATTGCGTATTTTTTTTTTCCATTCATGTAAGGAACTACTATAGTAGGGTGACTCTCAAGAATCTATGTTTTTGTTTTCTTTAACAGGAGCTGCCATCAATACTTGGATAGAATACAAGTTTCACAGCTGATGGGGTAAATTACTGTTCGAGTATATAGCACTTCATACCAATATAATTTTTTTAAATTCAATTTGTGTTCAGATTTTATGGACTTAAATTTGTCGATGCAAAAATAATTCTTTATCCTATAAATGTCATGCTTTGTTCAGATTTCAACATGATATTCCAAAACAAGATTATTGTCCTTCCAAGAGCGTAGTGAACTTTGTGCTTTTCATGGATGCCATTGAAGGTCACTATGCACATTTTGTCATCAATCATTCAACCAGTGTGTGTGTTACAGAAGCCTCTATCTCTTTTTTAAGTTTTTTATTTTCCTCTTTTTTTTTTATTTTTATTTTTTATTTTTTATTTTTTTTAAGTACTCAAAGTTTAAAGAAGCATACTAGTTTTGCCATGGTAAATTGTGAATTGCTGGGATTTCTGTCATTGAAGATGTTTACTTTGCAATTTTCCTTTGACAACTATAGTAATTTGAACAGAAAGGGTGAATGAACAAAGAACCTTTTGCATCTGCAGTCTGCAGATAAACTCAATATACTTAATCCTTGAAATGGAAAATCTGAAGTCAAGATCCATTCAACTCAACCTTTTCATACTATTTGCAGGAACTTCCTGTAATTTCTGGGAAGTAAAAATCTGTAAAACTTCTCATTGAATATAATCGGAGATTACATTTATATAGGATACATAACCCTAACCACTTAGCTACAAAATAGGAACCATAAAACAGATACAATGAACCTAGACTAATACACAACAAACAACTTGGATTCTGCTAGATTATAATCTCGGACTTTATTTTAAATTTCAAACCTAATGTTCAAATTTTAAACCACTAAATCCCAACTAACTCCTAACTTCTCAACACTTCCCATACAAGATGACGATCCCACTCCAAAACCACAAATATGCAGTTCCTACTTGGGAATCTGTGAGACGTGGGATTCTTTTGTTATAGGAGTACCATGATTTTATTGTGTAAAAACAAATTAGGGGTAGCATCAGACAGGGTTTGGTCAAGAATAGAGTTACCAAGTATACACCCTATCAGAGGTCCAGAACCCCACCTATTTATTTTTAAGGTCTAGTACCCAACCCTACCCAACCTACAGAGTAATGGTTAACCCAATTTACCCCAAAGAAAAATATTTATTATTTATAGATGAGGGTCCATATTCAACTATGGAGACATGTGTGACCTTTATTCTTGTTTTTGGTATTCATGTATTCATATATTCTGTGGGATTTGAGTTTTGAAATGCCATAAAGACTGGGTATCTATCACTTTTAGCATTGTATGGTAGTCAGGCTATGTTTTGTATATTGTGCTTATAATTTTTCTACACTCTTTTGAGATGAGATCTTTCTATTATGGAGTGAAACAAAGTTATTGGCATTTTGACTTAGTGGAGTGGAAAAATGAAAAAAAAAAATCGAACACTGAAGAAAAAACACTTGTCAAGAAGGATTCAGAGCAAAATTTCTACAGCTTCTAATCATTCTGAAACTGTAACGGATTAAGTCATAGTTTAGATAATCTCTAGGATAACAATATGAACCTTGAAACTTGAAGCAGAATGAAATCTGTAGTAGAGGCATGTTTAAAAACCAGGCTTTGAAAGTCCTAATACTTCAAATCTAAAAACAAAATGAATTTTGGGATAAAATTAAGGCTGCAACATTAATGATATCATATACATTCCTTAAACAGATCAAAGTAACACACTTCTCTGAGTACTGTTTCTACAGGAACCTGGCCCAAAAACGTCCAGATGCAGTGGCATCGATAGATGTCATACTGAATTCTGATGTGAGGGATGATGAAGGGGATTGGGGAAGACTATCTTGCTGAAAAATGTGAGCCACAAACATTCAACCATGCCATGCATTAGCTAGGTTGTCTATGCTTCATTCTTGGAAATTTTGAAATATGTTTTCAACTCACTACTTACTATGCAAGTATCTATCCTGGTTAGTATCGTTCATAAACTAGCCTTTATAACAAATAATTTGTCTTGAAGGAAACAAAAACGGCTGGTTGAGCTCTACCTTTTTAGTAAGACGTCCCCTCTTCTTTATATGAATATCCTTTTATACTTGTTTTTATTCTATGGCGTCCTTTTCTATAAACTTCACAAGATTTCTTGATAAAAAATATCAAATGAATCAGTATTTACCGGATGCAATTCCTCATTACAGACATCATCAGAACGAATTACAGTCTTTTGGCAGTTCTCCTAACTATCGAGGTCAGATATGCCAAATTTTCTCTTTTTAAATTTTTGCTCCAATTACTGTTACATTTTGACATGGGCTTTCTTGCAGCAAGATTGCTCCTGAATTTGTATTCTGACAAAAGTAAAATCAAGCAGTCTGATGGAATTCAAGCAGTATCTTGAATCTGGGATTTGACAGAAAACTGAAGTGAACCCTTTTGTACAATATGCGTTTCTTTTTTGCTGCAGGGTGGTTGTTTACTTTCTTCTGTGTATAAATATAAGAGGTGGGAGTCAGTGAATATTGAGGTGGGGTTCCTTTTTAATTTTCCTTTTTCTTTTTCTTTTTCTATTTTATGAGCAGTTACATTTTTCTTATGAACAATATGCTACAACTTATCACTTTTGAAGAACTATTTGAGGTTGAAATTAATTTGTCTCCTTTTTATTTCTCATCCTCTGATATTTTTAGTCAAACCATCGAGGATGCAACCCATAATTCGCTTGCTTCCATTTATACAGCCTTAGTTACATTGGTTTGTCTAGCAGGAATTGTTACAGCATCATGTAAAATGTTTGTTAGTTTATTACTAAAATTCTACATTGAGTAGATTGTCATACACCATTGCAGTTCTCATAATAAAGTGGTAGTTAACGGATTAAGTAGCTGAAGGATGAACCTCTACAACTGTGATTAAAGGGTGATATGCATAGGATGTTTCAGCTCCCTATCGATTAACACGAGAAATTAGGGCTCCTAAATGATTTTTTTTGCTTCAAAATACTATTAACAGGTAAAGATGACATGCATAAAGAACAAATGTTCCTCACTTTGTCTTTTTTTGGAACCGGGCTTATGTTTCAGATGGACTATTCTAAGTGAAATGTCCATTAGACTCTCCTAGCCTAAGAACCCAACCCAACACCAGTCACTCTGCAACTCCACTTAATCAGCTCAGCTCGGGTTGTTTGACAAACATAAAACATAAAAATTAGTTGTGCTAAAAAATGACTTTCACATCATGTTATTTTGTCATTATTCAGTAAGATTTTTTAAGCAACTAAATTGGTTTATTTAAAAATTATGTAGTAATAAGAGCAACTCCAACAGTTAGGCATTTTCCATCAAAAGCTGTTTTCTGGCTAATAATGCCAAAACAGAAAAACTCCTTTATAAGAGCAACTCCAATGGTGAGGCATTTCTCCATCCAAAACCATTTTTTTAACTAGTGAGGCAAAAAATGACTCTCCATTAACTCGTGCATCTTCCTATTCAAAAAATAGCTTTAGCTAGAAGTTGATTCAAATTTCACTCAACTTTTAGCTTTTTAACCATTTTTTTTAAGGTACACAAAATGTATTGGAATTTAAACTTGGTTGAGAGAGTGAGAGAGAGAGAGAGAGAGAGAGAGAGAGAGAGTCAAATAATAGCTTGCACTGCTCGAGCATCTCTGACCAATTTACCTAGCAATTTTACTGTAATTAAGCTAAAAAATAATTTTTTCCATTGAAAATGCTCTAAGATAATAGAACTGGCTTGATCCATTTTTCTGAATTTCCAAACAGCTCTATGTTTGGTTGGCCTTCCTAATTTTCTAATCCATAGAAATGATCTGGTTGGCATATCCCTATATGGTATGCAAGTATGAAACTAATAAATAATTGTAGGATGTATATTTTAAAAAACTGACCATTGGATTAGATATTATACGTATGAATATCATGTATGCCAAAAATGACAGTGATTCAATAGTAGTTTCTTGAAAATGTCATTGAGAAAAATTGTGATAATTTTCAACAATCATAATTTTTTATAGTTAACTTTTGAGATTTGACATTGGATCAATATAATTTTTAACATACATGACACCTCCATGAAAAAACATTCAGTTTTTAAAATATGTATCATATAATTATTTATTACTTTCATGTGTCCATATCTTATGCAAGCATATGCTTACTAGATGGGGACGGTCTAATCCATTAGCTCCACCAGTTATCGAACCAAACTGATCTGACCCGCTTAGTCCTTACTGCATAGAAACGAATAGCTGACCTTCATCTGTGTTTGTTTTGGACCGTTTGGCCCAAACAAACCCGAATATCTCAAATGGATGATCCGAAGATAAAAATCTCCCGCTTCTATATCATTCACAGCCACATCGTTTCACCGTTTCCCTCCTATAAAAAGAAGAAAATCTCTAACGAAGCAGAAGATCTGCTACATATATACACACACACACATTTCTTCTCTCACCTCTGTTATTGAATATACACATACACGAAATCTGTACAGATGAGTTTGGTTATAAGCCATTGCAGCATTTCAAGCTACAGACATCACCATGGAAGCACTTCTGGTGAGTCATTCGATTAAGTCCCTCTATTTCTCCTTATATATATATATATATATATAGTGGTCTGTAACGAAGTGTTTATCTGTAATTAGTGTTTTAAGTTTGCTTTAAGTAAAATATTTGATCAAGTTCGATGCTGCAAAAATGCCCAATTATAGTTGAGTAGGTGTTTCAAAGGTGGATTATTCGAGCTCACCACTCACTAGTGAGCACAGGTGTTAGTTGTCTGCTGAATCAATAAATAAATCTCAAAGAGACTTAGGTTCTGTTTGTTTGACTGAAAATTGTTCCTGGAAAACCTTTTTGGGTAATAATTCGTTTCTAAATCTTAGGTTCTGTTTTTTTTGACTGAAAATAGTTCCTGGAAAGCTTTTCTGGGTAATAATTCGTTTCTAAATCTGTCATATCTCTTCAATTTGCTTTGAATAGAAAATATTACTTTACACCTAATATATATAATATTATCGCAGAATTTTTTCTGAAAATACTTAGTTCCAAAACAAACAGAAGCTTGCCGGGGGCAAAATAAGAAAAAAAGAAAAAGAAAAAGAATCAGAAGTAGGAAAGGAAAAGTTGGGATATTAGTCCCAGAGAGAGAGATTTGTTGGAGATATATTAAAAAGAGGCTTTGAGGAAGGTTTCCTTCCCTTACTCACTTTTTGGTTCTATTGGAGCATCACCAACAATTTACTAACTCTTTGGTTCTGGAGTGAGTGGTGCCTGCATTCGGCATACCTACTAATCATTTTTACCTATACTTACAATATTATATTTATTTCATGCTGTTTTACTCTCAATCTAATGTGATAGAGCCTCTCAATTTTTTATAGTCCAAGGGAAATATAAAGTGCCCATCAAAATGCTTAAGAGATCTTCTACAGCTAAGGATCTTGACCAAGACCCTGTATCGTTGTCGAAGACTGACAGTAGCAGCAGCAGCTTACAAATTAAGATATGTGTAAATGCCATTGCAGGTAATGGTCTTCACTCTTTGCTTTATATGAAATATGTTGCTGCTTTCCTTCTTCTTTTCTCTGTCTTTTCCTTTCTTTCGCCAGCTTCCCAGGGCTTTGGTGGATGTGGTCGAGGGAGGGAGGGAGGGGAGTTGAAACTGTGAGGAGTGGGTTGCTGTTTTAGGCTTTTAGCATAATGCTTGTATGATATGGAATGCGGACAACATATTAGAAGACAAAAATTCCTATCATGCCAGCATATTGATGAGAGAGAAATTAATCAGCTTCTTGTTGAAACCCTTGGTCGGAGCATGGTGCTTTTACCTTTATAATTTTTTTTTAAAAAATATTCTGTCTGAGTGCTTTATTTTTCTATAAATTGTGACTATCTATGAAAGCTTCAATGCCTCAATATATTCCTTTTGCTTCATTACATATGAAACTGTTTCTGTTCAGTTTTCAATATTCTTCCATATTTCAAAGTTCTAGCACATTCAAAGGTTTTCAAGCTTGTGATAGCATATGGACTTGCTTGCCTTCTAGGTTGTGCAATTTTTTCGTTGAAGTCCCCATATAATATAACTGCAATTCTGCCTGCGCGCAGGCAGGCATGAGGGTGTGTTGTTCTCTTGTTTTGAAAGAACATGCAGAAATTTTTCAATAGATATTGTTGGGTGAACGAATCAATTATTTTGGTTACATTTGATTCGTTTGTGCACTTATATTGTTTATAATTTAAAAATTGCACGAATTAGTTTTTTTATCTCTCTTTTTTTTCCCTATTAACCTAGTTAATTTCTAGCCATCATCTGGATGTTTGATGTACTAAATGGATTTATGATGTTTTCAGCAGCAAATTTGCTTCCAACAGGAATGGCAAAGGCTGTAAATATGAACAATGTCCTGGTAAGAATTTGTTTGGTCTATGTTTGCACTAATGTCCTCTAAACTTACAAGTTACATCTAGTACCTTTCTTTTTGAAAAATCAGTATATTTTTTCTTGCTTCATCTGTTTATTTCTTATAAGAAGTTTTAAGAAAATCTTGTCTTATTCCTTATTCTGCCATCATTTTCCAAGGGAACCATTGCATGAATTATGATCCCTTCTAGTTTTGATTGCTCCAATGGAATTACTTAATCCATATTTAATGTCCTTGTTGGGGCCTGTATGTATTACGCTTAATAACAAGAAATGGAAGAATATTGCAAGACTGGATCATCAGTATTCTCTGCTTTTACTTAGTTTAGGGAAGGTTTTGTTCTCAACTTGCTCATCATAAGCCAAGAGCCCAAGATTGACTTCAAAGTTCAACCTTAGTTGTAGTCCTATAGTTGTTGGTGGCCCAGCTCTTGAAATATGGTATGTACTTTTTATTTGGGAGTTTGTAGGACTTGACAATTTTTTTGTGATTCACTTGAGACATATTCAGTTCCCACCTTGGTTTATTTCCTCTAGTAGTATGCAATCTACGAATGGGACTTTAACAATTATTTATTTGAACTCTCCCTACATTCTCTAAATTATGTGACCTCCTAAATGCATGTGCTCCCTTATCGTAACTCCTGTGCCTACACTTTTGCTCCTGTGCTACCTTATCGTAACTCCTGTGCCACCTTATCGTAACTCCTGTGCCTTTGGGTGCTGAAGTGTTGCTTGTTTGGTAGAAATGAGCTAAAGCCAAGATAGGGAACCTGGCTCAGTTCATCAACATAAGACTTGGCAGCTATCCCACATTCTGTTTTGTTAAATGCTAAAAATAAATAAAAAAAGAATGAATTTTTACACACAATGAAACTAACTAATTTTAAATGCTTTGAATAAGAAGAAGAAGAAAAAGACTCCTCTCAAATGATATGTAAAACGGAATAATTTTATATCCTTCTTATGGCTAAATGTTCCCTTAGCAAGTATAATTTATTGCTCTTCTAAAAATAATTTTGTTGATTGATGTTTCAAAAGATCAGCTATGCTAAATGATCTCTATGTGATGAGTAGATCATGTATCTCAACACCCTACATGCAAGTTATACTTTTTGTATATAATCTCAGGAACTAGAATTATTTTCCTTCAAGTCAGGACGGAGCTGCTTCTACTTATATTTTGGCTGATGGTAGCCTTGGAGATTGGTTTGGAGGCTTCCTATATTCAGCTGGACAACAAGCAAATGAAGCTGTTCAGGACCAGTTATCTGCTCTGAGTTTCACTAGGTTCAGTCTTATGCTCTGTCCCTCAATTTGCATTGGTATTTCTGATGATTTGATGCTAAGCATTTTGTCTATGCTCGGTGATTCACTGCTTATCCTCTTTACAGTTTGGCAGTTATTTTTGGGGCGGGCCTTGTAACTAGTCTTTCTCCTTGTACTTTAAGTGTTTTACCCCTGACCCTTGGTTACATTGGTAAGCATTTTGTTTATATTAAATCTTGTGTCCAAATAATGTGTCATTACTGTTTTACATCTCTAGTCATGTCTGACACCGATTTATGGACTGGTTAAAAATCATTCAGGAGCATTTGGTTCTGGGAAAAGCAGAGCAGAGGTAATGACTTCTAAATGAGTTTTTATTCACATGTTCATCTTATTCCATTGCCCTAGTTGTGTGTTGGAGAATCTATCATGAAAGGAAAATATTGAACATAATCAGAGCACTTCTTCCACCAAAAGGCCAAACAGCAGAGATCATAGTTGAGTCTTTTCCTTCCAATACCGAATTTGTTTGTTGAAAACCATTTAGTCTAATTGGTTAAGCTGCTTATTAATGCATTGCACCTGCATCTTTTGGTGCTTATTTTCTTACTATATGTTTTTTTACTGTATATTTTAATTATGTATCCATGTAGTTCTTTTGTGAGGAGTTTTTTTTCGTGTGCTAGATATGTGATACTCTCTCTCTCTCTCTCTCTCTCTGGCACAAAGCACATGTGCATGCATAGTTAATTCTCCATTACATTCAATGTTTTTTCTTTTTGCTGCTCAGATTATTGGGAATTCAGTTGCGTTCTCATTAGGACTGGCAACTACACTAGCACTCCTGGGCATAGCAGCCTCATTTGCTGGGAAGGCTTATGGACAGATAGGGCAGGGATTACCTCTGGCAGCTTCTGGTCTGGCTGTTATTATGGGTCTGAATCTCCTTGAGGTATTGAATCATGTTGTTTCAATTTATAACTTATGAAGGATTTGGTCATTTTCTTTGTCCAGTTGGTCCATTTATTGGAAATGGAAACTTCTTTGTCTACCTCTCGCTTAGCATTAACCATTTAATTATTCTTCAAGTGGATTTAGTTCAATCATATCTGAGACTTTGTTTGACTTTGTTATTACTGATGCAATTCTCCCTACTCTGTCCACGGGCTCCTCCTCTGGGCCAATTTGCAGGTAATTGAAATACAACTTCCCTCATTTTTTGACAACTTTGACCCCCGTGCCGCTGCTGCTAACTTCCCATCAAGTAATGTTTTTTTTTTCCTTCTTGTTACCTTGGTTTGTGGTTTGGATGCTCTTACTTTGATAGCTTGACTGTATTTTCAAGTCTCAACTTCAAAAAATGAATTTGACATTTCAGGTGTGCAAGCATATTTGGCTGGGCTTACGTTTGCATTAGCTGCCTCACCATGCAGCACACCTGTTCTTGCCACTCTGCTTGCATACGTAGCTACATCCAAGGTACTTTGAAATCATTAACGATGTTCAATTGTTTTTTAGTTTTAAGTGTCTTCCAAACTTCAATTATGGTCCTGGATATAATATCATGGCCTAATGGGATAAGCATTAGCTCTCTCTCTCTCTCCACCCACATACAAATAGAGGAAGTCTGTTTGACCTCATAAAGTGGCTGGTCCGTTTGACTTATTTCATTAATCAGTTTAAAGAGTTCATAAAGAGGACTATTTATGTAGGCATGCTTCGCATAATGCTTACCGCTTTCATGATAGGATATGCCCATGAATGTCTGTTTAATGAGCTTATGGAGTCAAGTTTAAGTAAATAATTATGAGACATTTTCCATAACAGGATCCGTTGATCGGGGGAAGCTTACTTTTGACATACACGACTGGCTATATTGCTCCTCTACTTCTTGCTGCTTCTTTTGCTGGAGCATTGCAGGTATATAGTTTTTTTCTTCGAGGAAAATGAGGTTACTTAGAGAGTTAGAGAAGCAAAAGTTTTCACCATCATTCTGACTTACATATCGTGTACAACTGCCCATGCTGAGAATTCTAGGCAAGCCTAGATTGTAATATGCAGTCTGCTTAGCAGTGCTGGCAACTGGGCCCAAATCATCGTTACCAACACCAGTGTTACTCTGCTTCTTGTTGCTGTGTGATGCTTAGTTTTGGGTTTCTGAAGGCAAGCTAATATATTGCCTTTTATTCATAATTTTGCAGAGCCTGCTTTCATTCCGCAAGTTTTCAGCATGGATTAACCCAATGAGGTACTCTTTAAAAATAATGCTCACCATTCACTTTCGATTATCTTTCTTGCCCACTATTGTGAGCTACTCTTTAAAAATAATGCTCATTATTCACTTTTAATCATCCTTCACGTCCACTATTGTGCTGGACTTAACCATACCATATTGAGAACTCACTTTTAATGCTGTATTAATGTCACCGCACATTGCCTCTTTCTCTGGCTGTTTTTCGACTGCTTTTACATTCAACATGTCTGGATTTGATTGTTTTTGCAGTGGTGCGCTCCTCTTAGGTGGAGGTGTGTATACTCTCCTGGATAGGCTTTTCCCACAAACCACAATGGTAATGTAGGGATTTGCTTTGTAATATACGGTAAGGATTACTGTACAGAAAAATAAAGAAACGAAAAAGAAGAGAACTGCAAGAGCCATTTGATATCAGGTTAAAACATGACAAATTTGCACGAGATCATAACACCAATGTTTCACTGAGCCATCTGGGCTATGTCAGAAACTAGATGTGCAGAAGTATTTGTTTTCAGCTCATGAAAAATATTCAAAAACTTAATTGCGTTCTGTTCTGCTTTCTAATCAACTATGTAAAGATTTGAAGATTTAGTCACAGAGCCTGTCAGGGTTGTATTGTATAATGCACTATTTAATTTTCTAGGGTTTGCTGAATGCATGTAAATTTAGACCGCATTGATATGGGTTGCAGTAAGTGGCAAATGTGGGCAATGTTTTGAAACTCAACTGTTGATTAAACTGGAAGGCATATTCACTCAACCATATGATGAGAATAAATGTTGAAACCATTTATTAAGGGGTGGGGCTATTTACAGCCCATCATTTTATTAAAGGCAACCCATTTAAAATTTTTATTGGGTTTATTTTACTCTTTTCTAACTACAGCCCACTAATCTTTAGGCAACCCATTACTATACAAAACAAAAGTTTTAATATACCATAAATGCCCCAAGTCTAAATACAACCCATTACTCCCAATCCTCTCAATCACCAAGTTCTTCAAACAACTTCTTCTTCTTCCACCGCCATCAAACACTACCACCGCAGTCATGACAACAAAAGACTGCGGCAACCACAGCGACAAACGCAAAAAAAAATCTCAGCTCCCAATACCCCAAACTAAAACATATTACCCCAAAACTTTTATTTTAGGTTTGTTTGTATATTATTGGTAAACATTATATTTGGATTAAACATGCTTCAAAATATGAAAAGTAGCACTCTATAACCATTATGGTGTGATGGTGTTACGAAAAAAACTCATATTTTGATCGGAAAATAGAAAAAAAAATAAAACCTATGTTCGTGTTCGCATTCGGCCTGGTAACACCGAATGTGAAGCTTTAGTATTCGGTAGGCCAACACCGAATGTTATGCTTTAGTATTCGGTAAGCCAACATCGAATATGAAGCTTTAATATTCGGTAAGCTAATGTCGAATATGTAATTGCCGAATATTAAACCTACATATTCGGAACCAGCTTACCGAATATTAAAGCTTCATGTTCGGTGTTGGCCTACCGAATACTAAAGCTTCACATTCGGTGTTACCAGGCCGAATGCGAACACGAACATAGGTTTTATTTTTTTTTCTATTTTCCGATCAAAATATGAGTTTTTTTCGTAACACCATCACACCATAATGGTTATAGAGTGCTACTTTTCATATTTTGAAGCATGTTTAATCCAAATATAATGTTTACCAATAATATACAAACAAACCTAAGACAAAAGTATTGGGGGTAATATGTTTTAGGTTTGGTGTTGGAGTAATATGGTGTTGGGGGTAATATGGGTTGCTTATAGTTTTCTGTCATGTAATGGGTTGTATTTAGTAAAAGGTAAAATGGGTATATTAATTAAAATTTTATTGTGTTGCGTTTAGTAAAAATATAAATGGGTGGATTGTATTTAGAAAATGGGCTGTCTTTAGTAAAAGTTGGGCCGTAAATAGCCCACCCTTTATTAAAATATATGAAAAACCAAGAAGAAATTGTTAGTTGATGAGAAAATTTATTAAGGCCCTGTTTGGCCGTGTACTCTAGCTTTCTTAATTCAATGCGGCAAAGTGCCACTACAGCAAGTTTTGAAAGTAGGCCTCTTTATTCAATGTCTCCATTATTATCATCAACTGAAATGGAGGACCCAATGGAGCTGATAAGAGCAACAAGGCCCTACTCTCAAATTTATCAGTTCTTGTATAGCAATGAAGTAGAAAGCAACCCCATCACTAATAAATGTTGGTTTTTTAAGAAATGGGACCATGTGGGATACAGCAACAGTTAGACAGGGAGGTCTGTCTCAGCTTTTAGTTCCGTGGATCTTGCCATGGATATACAGAAAGCAACTCCATCACTAATAAATGTTGGTTTTTTAAAAAATTGTTTTCCAACTGGCCGTATAGAAGTCACCAAACGCAACTTTTGGATCAGGTATACCTTATATTAGCATTGAAAAATACTATGCATCATTACAATATATAACTACAAGTATTGTTATAAAAAAGAAAGATTGTATTTCTAAAAATACCCATGAGTGATTTTTCAAAATTACCTTCATTTTCTTCTTGTAGTGATTCGTTGTAGCAATGCAGCATTACTCATTAGCATTTTTCACCTGATGCAACTTTTGGGTCAGGTTCACTTTATATTAGCATTTTCAATATATATAGAACTAATCCATTAACAGCCAATTCATAAATTAAAATTTAGACCACTTAGATTCAGCCTTCCATTTAAATTAATAAATCGGCATAAATGGTTTGTGTAAAAAATGAAAATCTGGATGGTGAATGACCTGAATTTTAAGTGATATGAATGGAATGGGGGATAGAACAAAGAGAGCCACAAGCATTCAACATTTGAGCTTATCTAGAAATCCCACGCTTTTTATATGTTTGTTTGCCACATCAACAGTGCCCAGCACATTCAGTACTTCTACAATTTGGTGGGCTTGGTTTTGGTCCCTGTCTCATCGACTCTTAATGCCGCATATATGTCCATTTATAATTAGCAACGTTTAAATTTAAACAGATTAATCAATATTTGACAATGATCAAAGTGGTCCACCTACAGATATGCCACATTTATTGACATTTCAATTATTAAATTAACGTTGTAACTAATATAACTTTTCATGTAAAAGAGAGATTTAAAATTGAAGTCTTATGAGATTTCCCATGAAGCAAATTTGTAAAAATTATACCACTTCACTATGTTTTTTTGCAAAAATGTTAGTTGAAAGAGAAGAACAAAGTCTATTTGAAAAGTACCACACCCTATTATGTAACTTTTTCTTAACAAGATATTCAAATCTTCAACTCAAATAATTTTCATGTTTCGAACATGAAGAAAATTAACGATCATTCTGCATTATTTAATGTTCGAAAATCAAACTAGTGATAAAGTATTGAGGAAAATTGAACTTGAAACTTATAACAATAAAACAAATTAGTTTTCCCCATGGAACAATTATAAGAGTTTGAACAAGTCCTGTTCAATGGAACAATTTGCCTCTTAAGGGGAACTTAAAAGTACAAGTACATATATTGATATGATTTTCTCATTTCAACCCTTCAATTTTCCAATAAAGCCAATTTGGAAAAGTTATTTTAAATACAAAAATAGAAATCCATTTTTACAGGAATACGGATCCTCTGCTTGGGTATGATTGGATGATATGGCACGTCATTCGAGTGAAAAACAGATAATTCAAATCATGCAACATCACCCAAATAAATCCAAGCCCCAAGTAGAGGATGCGGCTGTTTTTTACAGACGTCTCTGTAAATAACCCAAATTCCACCTGAATAAGAATTATCGTTTTTTTTCAAAAGAGGAGCAGACCAGTAATTATCTTCCAACTGGTTAGTACATTAGTTCTAATAAAGAACTAAAATGTACTTTTTCAAGTTATCAGATATTTTCTAATGGGCCCCACGACTAATCATCTCACGGTACTGATTCAACGACTCTTGCCTCTGCAACCTCATTTCCTCATTGAACTTGTTAATAAACGCTTCAACCCGCCGATTCAACTCGTCCTGACTCAGAGACGGTTCCCTCTTGAGCTTTCCGGAGCCTGGAGACGGAGTGAGAGAAGAGTTGTTGCTGCTGCGGTCAGTGAACGTCTCTGATTTCTTCACTTTTTGAGGAGCTTGGTCTAGTGGGTTGTGGCGAGCGTGCGTTTCCCACGTGTCGGATTTTTTCAGGTGTCTCGTTAATGGCATTGGACGACCCTCCGTTATCGTCTTCCACGTACTCTCCAGCGTGTCCTGCCGTTTCGGCTTTGATACTCGCAAGGCCTTCCCAGCTGCTGAGTAGTGAAAATAACCATAAAAACAATATTATTAAAAAAAAAAAATACAGTAATCTAATAGAGCTTTGAGAAGAGTTTTATACCATTATTTAATTAATATAAACAAGCAGAAGTAAAGGACAGGTGGTCATAATTTTGAAAAAACATTATTTAATTTTAGTTAGAGAGAGAAGGTGAAATGAAGGAAAACCTTAGCCCATGGATTATAATAATATCGGCACTCTCCAATTAGACCCTAGAAAAGTCGTGCTTATCTTTTACGTCAATGCTAATTTCTCTACTGATTAACGAGCGAGGTACGGAACTTCGAGTCTGGTCGACTTTGGTGAGCAAATCTCGTTTTGTTTAATGTTTTGAATGACGTTGAAGGTGTGTAATTTATCTATTCAAATTTTGTTGAGCAATAAATGATAGATGTCCGTGACATGTGCGTGTCTTTAAGAAGAAAGACGGGGGTATCTTCGACTTTTGCTTTCTGGATCTGGTTTCGTTTGAATCGCGTTGAAGAGCTACTTCGCTAGAAAAACTCAGGTGGTTGCGCGACCACCGAAGATATATGGACTCCACCAATAAGATCTAAGATTTGTTCTTCTTACAAATTCTCGGCCGCTTATCAAGTACTTGATTGGCCTAAGACCACCGACCTCTAGTGATCTAGGGCCCACCTTAATTTTTTAGAAGCAAGTATGAATCTTCACCGGCGAGGTACGACTTGTACTGTCGGAGTTACGTGAAACATCGACAAATACAATGGTCAGATTCATACCTGCTAACGTGCGCCGAAAATACCAAGAGCAAACCCTATGTTTCTCATTCAAAACCCTAGCTGAACAGTCTATCATCGCACTGTTGGATTAACAAAAAGAAAGTATATTCGCGCGCACAAATGGGGAGAGAGAGAGAGAGAGAGAGGGAGAGAGTACCTTCAGGACTGGCTTTGACAGCTTTTCGGTGACCAAACCTCACAGAAACCGGTGGTTTCTCACTTGGACTTGAAAACTCGACAGAATCTTGCCTCTGCAGGGCCCACGACGATCTGTTGATCACAAACGGATCTCCACCGTCCATCTCTGAACCATTCACAATCGTTTCCTCCGAAACCCTAGCAGCTCCCACATCTCCATATCCAGCCTCCGGTTCCACCATTTCAACAACCTTCTCCACATTCGCATCATAACCAAACCCCAACTCCGGCTGCACCTCCACCTTCGAAACGACGCCGTCATACGCCGCCGCATAATCCATCCTTACATCGCTGGAAACCTTCATCGACACCGGCTGAACCGCCATCTCTGGCGGGCAATCATCGGTCTTCTGCTGAAGCTTTGAAGAAGCGACGATGGAGATGATGATACAGTTGATGAGAAGATAAAGATACGGAGGTCTGAGGCATGAGTGCACGAAGTTCCAAATGAGAGGAACCTCAGAGACTACAAAATCTGTAATTACAGGTAGCGAGAGCTTCAACAACACAGCCATGGATAATACACCAGTCGATATAAGCAGAAACTTGAGAGAGATTATATATTTATTCGAGGTTCTAGAAAAGATTGCCATTTTTACAGGCGAAAAAACAAGTCGGAATCTTACTTCTCCGGCGAGTTTTCGGATGAACGAGAGGCGTGGAGAATATGAGGTGGTGAAAATGAAAATGAGATTCGTATATATATAGTCGGTGTATTTCTATGGTGATGAAATCTGTACCGTTGGATTGGGAAAATAAGATTTATGAGAAGATGTGGGTTTGATTATTTGTGTCCCATCTAAGGTTGTTTGTTTACGGCTTCAAGTATCCTTAGTAGGGTCCACAAGGTGAATGCTCAGAAGAAGGACGGTGGGACTACGAGACGGGACATGTGGCTGGTGTACTGCTTTGTTTAACACGTAGGATTTTGATTACGTTGTACTGTGAGATATTGACGCGTGGCTATTTTACAGGTGTCCCAGATTACTGTGCAGTCACAAGTTAAACTTAAAATGTACTGAATCACCATTGGAAGGGCTGTGCTGGACTAGGGGGATCTATGAAAACTTCAAAAATTGAATATAGTAGGTTATGATATTTTTATGTAAATCAATTTATAGTTGATTTGAAAAAAATTATATTTATACTATATTTTTTGGATATGATTAAATCAATCTATAGAAAAAAATGTACTTACCAAATAATACTAAATAAAAACGAAACACATTTATCCTCAACTGGTCAGATTCTTAAATTTTCAAACACGCCATAAATTTTTAGAATCATTTGAGGTAGCTGTATGATACTAGTTTTTTAGTTTTTATTTTTATAATGCACAAAATGGTGTAGATTCTATTTTATTGCTACTTCAATTGATTTTAACAAATATATATATATATATATATATATATATATATATAGAGAGAGAGAGAGAGAGAGAGAGAAAAGCTAGAGAATATGTATTCCTACATTAAGAATGATAAAAAGCAGAGGATAAAAAGAGTAGTACTATATATCTCAAAAAATATTATTCCAAAAAGTAATCCAATTGAATTCAAATCCTTTATTTATTTTCAAGCAAAGAATTTATTAAAGAAGATGAGCAAAGTTTTATTAATTAAAGTATTATAGAGTTGATGAGTGAAGTAATATTTTATCCCTACTTGACGATATATAAAAATGAAAACAAAAAAAGCAGCACTCTCCCGAGTAATCTGGACGCAAAAGGTCATTTTGGATTCCCAATGGCCTTAATTTACTATACCGGAGCTTTATCCTCGTAAGGATCCAGATGTTTCAAGAGCTTATTCTTTATTAATTTGTTAAACACTGCTGCGTCTCTCATGTTCTTAGCAATTATTTATATGCACAATGCAGCAATTCCTGTCAGAACATTTGAATTTTTAAATGGTAACCATTCCCTCAACGGCCAAATATATAATTTGACCGTTACATCCGGAGCTGTTTCAGGATCCTGGTAGAGGGTCTTTTGGGCTTCCCACGTGCCATGGCCATGCATCCTAGTGGGTGCACCCTTAAATCCCAAGC
Organism: Hamamelis virginiana; assembly: GCA_017140935.1. Lineage (NCBI taxonomy): Eukaryota > Viridiplantae > Streptophyta > Magnoliopsida > Saxifragales > Hamamelidaceae > Hamamelis > Hamamelis virginiana. The sequence goes on along the minus strand of JAESVK010000506.1, from coordinate 2,861,362 downwards.
CCAAACCGACCATTGGAAATGGGAAATTCCATCTTGATGAGGTTAATTAAGAAAGAAATCTTGCAGTTGTTTGGCCAATATATAATTAATCACGCGTCATACTTCTCCTTCTTCCCATTTCTTTTCGTGGAGGCCATATGGATTTATGCCACGGGGTCAAGGAAATGTGATAGTTGTAGCATGGAATCAAAGCCATAGGAGAGTTATACGTCTCACGTTGTGTGTGGGTTTTTAGGCCGGGTTCTTTGAACACTCATGGGCCAATCAATGTTTTCGAAAGCCCAAATCCACTAAATGTATGGGATTATAATTATATATTGTATAAATAAGCTGAGTTAAATTGGATAGTAGGTTGTTCAAGCTTCAATCAATAAATTATAGGATGTAGAATTTTCCGAACAGAGGAATGGTAATCAATCCTTGGCCATCATATATATTATTATTATTATTATTATTATTATTATTATTATTATTATTCTTTGCCAATGCAATGAGGTGTCCGAGTTATCAGAGTCCAATTAATTTCCGTTTTTCAGGTGAGGCCACCATCCCATGGATTCGTTCAATGCCCAGACTAATAACTCTGATTGGTGGTTGACCAAGAGAGTTTATTTGATTTCGAACCTAAAATATATGTATTTACAGCTTTGAGCTAGCTTTACCACTCTGCCAACTCTTGTTGATTATCCTTGGCCATTATTGAATGGTGATCTATTATTCGCTAGACTTAAAAAGAGTCCCGTAAAAAAGTTTGAAGCAAATGAGTGGCCGAACTTATGGCCGGTCAAATAAAGGCTACCTAAAATTACGTCCTAGCTCTCCCAAGTCAAGTGCCCAATTGATCAAAGTTGGCACGTATGTGGCATGTTTGTGACCCCTTTTGTCTCAATCGAGTATGGTCGGAATTTGAGTTGAAAGGCCCCATCACTATCAATGTCTAATTTTTCCTAGAAGATAACTATGCAAAATGCGGCGATTGTGACTAATCAGCTAGAAGTTATAATCTAATTAAGATTGATGTGAGCTTATAATCAGGCCTCTAACAGTACATATAAAAGATATTGTTCGTATACAATTTCAGGTACCTTCTAAATATAAGCAGTAAAATTGAAACCAAAACTATTGATCCCAATTGTTTAATGGGTCACCGTTTTTTAAATTGGTAGAAGAAATTGAAATTGAATATTTAATATTAATTGAAATTGAAATAAAATATTTAATATTAATCGAATAAAATTAATTTTAATTTTATTTATTTATATATTTATATAGGCACAGTATGGAGAATATTTAGGACATCTTCACTACTGCCATCTCCTTGGCTAGTGCCCTTAAAGGTAGCCACATGCTTCCGTTTGACACGTGGCTATTCGTAATTGGTAGGATGATGACCCAATGATATTTGACCAGCAAGTAGAAACGGCCACGCATAGGAGAGTCAACGATAAGAGTCGGTAGGGGGCACTGGACTATTGGGTACTGCGTGCTGCGATAGCCACCGTCTAATGCCCACATGAATGACACGTGTCAGTCGCCTAGTGGTCTATCAAGATGCAACAACGAGTGGCATTGCTATTGCTGAGGGTTCGGTTGTCCTAAATTGCCTTCATTTGTTGTTCTCGTTTTTTATTTTTCCTTTTCAAGTCTAATAATATCTCTCCGGCCTAAATTTGGTGTGGAAATCAAAGACCTAATCAACTGTCAACTTTCACCAGCTTAAATGATTAGCTTGTTTGAAAGGGAAGTAGACCCATGCTCATGTTGGAACCCACTAGAGATAGAGATGGTTTATTTTTTTAAGAAGAAATATCTTAAGAACAAATGTGAAATTACAATAATTACAGTAATTGTACAAATGTGATTATAGTAATTATAGTGAATTCTAGACCTATTCCGGTCTAGTGAAAAAACCTTATACAATTGATTATTAGCATGACAAAGTTTGATCTCAAGAATTCTGTTTCATGAGATGTGGTTCTTCGCAAACTGAGCTACCCTAGTGGGTTAGAATACATAGAGATTGGTATGTTTGTTTACATTCCAGCATTTTGATTAACACCATTGAATGGAAGAAAACATCAAACTTTTGATAAACCCTTATAATTAAAACTACCCTTTTCCCTTCCAATTTCAACTCTTTTCTAAGTAGCGGACGCACCATTTTTTAAAAGTTCAGAGAGAGATTTAAGACGACCAACTCTAACAAATTCACTCAGGTTGATACAAAAGGAGGTCATGCTAAGTAACCTACATTTTTTTGGCCAAACTGACCTTATCAAACAACAATTATACGAAATCTTGTCAAACTCATCTATAGCAAACGGGGTGGGGTTTCCATGCTTTCCAAAGGGCTCTTTTTTGTAATTATTATAAAAATGGAAAGAGTTTAGTATATTTTATTTTAGCACTGATAACTGTAAAAAATAAAAATAAAAAAATAGATCAGAGACCAAAAAAGGAGAGAAAAAATGTACAATCAATCTAAACCCACCTTTATTTATCCAAGGACACCTACAGATACAAATGAAGCCATCACCCAAAACAAAGAAAAGAAACGAAACTGCCTCTACAAATAGTTTACATTCCAAAATACAGGTGAAAACCTCCCACCGCTATTTTTCTTGTAAATTACTATCTCGGTATAGTATGATTAAACCAACATCATCCGCAAAACCGCCCCTCCAAAAAAAAAAAGGCTTTTTAGGGTTTCGAAAAGAACCCTTGTGTCAATGAGGAGAAATCATAATCCTTTCCTGTCTGAGTAGAAGTTGCAGACGAAAGTGAGGTCGCTGATGGCTGTCTACTCGCTCCAGTGGTCGCTACACTGTTACCAGGAGCACCTTGCCCCATAGTATATGTGCTGAAAGAAAGAAATGGAAAGCAAAACCAAAATATTAGATTTACAGTACACGAATAAGATCTGGAACCTGCATTAGACACCTTAGCAAGCACTTAAAAACCACATGACAATGAAAATTTTCTGGTAAAGAGTTTTTCACAGGATCATCTAGTTCCTATACAAGTGCAACATGGCAAAGGATCACTAGTATAATACCATCTCAGGGTAAAATGATTAAAAATAATTGCTTTTAATGGAGTCAACAACCAACAACCAACACCCCCCACCCAAACCCCTTCTTCCCGTCTCTCTTCTTCTCTTCTCATATCCTGAACCCCCTCTCAAAGAATCATAGAGCAATAAAGAAAGAAACAGATACAGCAAAAACAAGAATATCATTCAATCGCCACAAATGAAAAGGCAGCATTTCCTGAAATCTGGAATGTGTGTTTAAATGACTACAGTTCATATGATTATATGAAAAATGCCTTCTTAAGGTTGATTACTTTAACCACTCCTGTAACTTTGCATCAATACTTGTAGAACCGATCTAACTTTTGGACTTGAGATTACCTCCAACAATATCGAACACAAACTTGGAATACCCTTTAAGTTTTTTACTACTATAGTTGGCTTCTATGTTGTTTAGACTCCCCTCCACCCCACCCCACTCCTCCCCTTTTCTTTTTTCTCTTTCTCCTTTTTGGAGTGTGTTTTGGGGTTCCAGGGAAAGAACCAATTGTAGATGCACTTCATGTCAAAACATGAGGGCTGTCCCAGTATTAATGAAAAACTACACAAGGGTGTCAATGGCAGAAAACCAAAGGGTAGCCCAATAATAAATGCAATAATTTGCGTACAAAATAATGTAGTTGTAGTTACATTTCCATCTGGCTACCAAACACCTCCTCAGATATTTTGTTAATTAATGCATTTGAATCTGATGAAAGATGCACAGATGAATAACTTACCCATACGTTGAAAATGGAAGCGAGTTCCCTGCAGGATGTGGCGGGCCCATGTTCCCTGCAGGATGTGGCGGGCCCATGTTCCCTGCAGAATGTGGCGGGCCCATGTTCCCTGCAGAATGTGGCAGGCCCATGTTCCCTGTCTGGCTCAAGAGGAAGAACAGAAAGTCAAATCGTCGCTAGAGGCAATAGAAATCAAAGAACGTGAAGATTTGATGAAACCTTTATAATGGATTCTACCTGCATAAATTTCTGTACATCCAGCATAAATTTCTGTACCTCGCCCGGTCCAGCTACTGGCATCATCATTCCAGGAATTTGGTAGCCAGCATTTGGCAAGTTATGAGCAGGTAAGTTGGTACCATTGGAGTCAGGCTGTTGAGCATTGCCAGGAAATTTTGGAACCCCACCAACAGATTTAGCTGCAGCAGCCATGAGAAGGGACTGTTGCTGTGCCAGCATTGCTAGTTGCTGTTGATGAACAGAAAATGGTGACGCCATATTGTTCTGCAAGACATTCAAACTATAAACATCAGATAAAATATATCTACTTCTCAAGTAGTACTTACAGCAATAATGATACTATTTCTACAACACAAACTCAAAACTGATTTCAACATAGTAAGAATAATTAAACTAAAAATAAAGGAATAAAATTGAAACCAATTGAACTTCCAACTTTCTAACACTGGAACAATGCTTAAACCAGATGCTCCAACTGTATAAGAAAATAAAAGATTACTCCAATGAAGTAATCAAACTGATCAGAGGTTTTTATAGACACCTATCAGAAACCCAATAATACTGCTGAAGCACAAACCTTCTCAAAGAGGCTCATAATATCATTTTTTGCATCCTTCTGGGGTTTCTCTGACACTGGAGGCGGTGTGACTGAAGGTGAACCATTAAATAAATCCTCGATCCCAGATGTGGACTGTGTATTACTTTCGGCTGGTTTTGTTGGACCGGATTTCTCAGCTGTTGATGCCTCTGCAGCAGCTGCAAGTTAAAGCATCAAAGTCAGTGGCATTTAGGAATCTGAACATCAAAACACTCTACCAACAGTGGTTGACAGTTAGAAAATTGACAAATAAAAGCACAAAAGTAGTAAAAATTGCTTAGATGATCCCACTAAGCAAAGAAGAAAAAGAACGCGAGAAAAGAGGGGGGGGGGGGGGGCATACACTGAAAACCCGCCCAAGCATTATCATCAGCAGAAGCTGCCTCTGAGCCATTTTCACTTGGACCATCCATGGAGAGCATGTTGAAGAGATCAGTAGCATAATCAACTTTAGGTGGAGAGACAGTTGGAGTAGTATCTGCAGCCTGCTTTGTTGATTCAGATTGTGCCACTGCTGGTTCTGGTTTCTGAATGGCCTGTTGAGGCTTCAGAACAGGAGTTACCTGTTCATATATAGATATGTCAGGCACAAAAATTTTTAATAACAAAGAATTAACTTGAAACATGTAAGAAACCCAATCTAACTGATCTAAATTATGATAAGCCAAGGGAATAAAAATAGAAACGAATAAACTGAACCATAATTACAGCAATACATTGCCACAAGCCTAATGACACCTCCAAAATCCACATTTAGTCTATGAGTGTTTACAATGTTATGCCAACACATTGTTTTGTGACATGGCATGTACTTTTGGTCTATTGCCAACATGATGGCTGACCCCATGAGCAATCCTTAAACCAAAACATAGTCTAAAAATATACTCCTCTTTTTTGAACTGTTCACGCTTAAAATTATATATATATATATATATATATATATATATATATATATATATATAGAGAGAGAGAGAGAGAGAGAGAGAGAGAGAGAGAGAGATAGATTGATCTTTGGCTCATTCATGAATGTCAGTCAGCAAAAAAAAAGGCTTCTTGAATCACAATCCCAACAAGTAACAAGACAGATAAGAAATTATAGAAGAAAACACATGGAAACCAAAGAAAGAGAAATAGAAGGAAAGAACAAACGCTATAGTGATCAACTGGGCAAAGACAGCTCAACATACCTGCTCAGGTCCCTTGGGAGGCACGGGAATGCTAATTCTTGTGGGAGGAATATCTTTTGTACTAGGTGTTTGATGGTTTCTCCGTTCATCAGATGAATTTTCAGAATTGTTGGTATATCCATACCCAAATCTATCCCCAGGTCTAGGCCAAGGTACAGAAGCCTTTTCTTCCGCCCCCCTAGATGGTGATTTAGGCTTTCCATCCCTAGAAATCCATCTCTTCTCTTCATACCTTTAAAATGAGCATAAATTAGTGTTTACAAGTCCAAAAATATTCAATAAGTATCCTATAAGTACCATCCTAATTTGGTCGCACATTTGCATATTGGACTAATTAGCCTCTTTCCTTCAATAGGAATTCATTTGGACCAAAGGTCACTCTCTCATTTAATAGGAACTAATATAGGCTGAGGCCTTTTCTTTAATAAAAGCTCACTAGCCATCAAGGCAACAAGGGCATGAGGAAGTTAACACCTCAGTAGTCATCCCTCATCTTTTGCTTGTACCCTAACACTCCAATGCCTACTCAGGCCAGTGGCAGCACTTAAAAACCTAGTCAAGGCTCAGTGTGAGTAAGGGATAACCAAGCTAGTTAAGCACTCGCCTCATAATCAAGCTAACATGCCTTATGCCTTGATAACCATGAAGTCAATGAGGTCCATATGATCTTTTGGACACAGTCCACGCTTAATGAGCGCTCATTGAATAGGCTCAATCATGAGTCTTGCAGCTATAAAAGCCTCCAGATATTATGAGTTAGGAAAGGCTCCTATTGGCTAGATGATTTAACCAATAGAATTCTGCCAAACGAGTCTTCAATCCCTATATAAAGGCCACTCATGGCTCATTTACAAGGATTCGAATTCATGAGATTGGATTAGAATTCTGCCATCCTTATTACCACACCTCAACAGTTCCATCATATTTGCCTTCCTTTCACTTCTATAGCGCCCTCTTGCTATCTCATGAACTCAAACGTCACTAGATTAAATTGTTTCACCTCACTCACTCCCGATAAGAACCTACTTACTACCTACCAACATTTAGTTTATAAAAGGGATATAGACTTATGACAACAACCAAGAAGGAAGATAGAAGTTCTTTTTCTTTTTCTTTTTCTTTCATTTTTTGGGGTGGGGGGTGTTGTGTAAGAATGACAATGTGCTTGAATAGATACTACTTGATAATGGTAACTCTAAGGCACATACTTTGCACGAATGAAATTCTCAATCCCAACTCTGTCATAATTTGGGGGTAGCTCTGCTTCCCAATAACTATTTGCCTTCTCATTTCCCATAGCTGTATACAAACAGAAACCATATTCACATGTAGCAGGCTGTAGCTCAAATCTCAATATTAAAAAGAAATTGACATTAATCAGGAATAAGCTCATAATTTAACACACAAACTTACATTGAATAAATGCAACCTGTTCTGGAAGCCATGTGTCCAGGGTGGCAGACCGTACCTGCAGAAAAATCAAACCAATCCTCTGATGAACCTTGCCTAGATGGTTAAATTCCAAAAGCAACTGAATTATTTAAGAAAAGAAAAAAGCACAAGGAAACCATTAAACATTATAAAATACCAAACAATTAGAGTAATAAAAAATTACAGCGCATTTATGTGATAAGTTTTCATCATTTGTATGTACCATCTAGTCATAACTGTATATGAGTACCTAAAATCTGGGGGGGAAAAGGGTGTGCATAAAAACTACATTGAAAGGGTGAATTGGATGCATAAAATATGTCTGAAATAACAGTTATGAGCTAAATTGTAACACTGAAATATTGGGGGGAAGAGAGCGAAAGAGAGCGCCCCCCCCCCGGGGGGGTTTTAAAAACTAAAAAAAGTAAAAATTAAGGAAGCTGTTGTATGAATTGGTTAAAAAAAAGAAGTCCCCAACAAACTGGAAATTCCATTATACTCACGATTATAAAAAATTTATTAAAAAAAATAGTGAATTTATTTTCCAAAGCAAAATACTCTCAAGAAATAAACTGACTTGGCTTCAGAATCTGTGGTACACCCATGTCCCCAATATTCTAGATATAATAGAATTAATAGATACCATAGTTGCTCCCTTAATTATAAGAGGCAACATAATAATTAGCTTAATGGCACACCAAAGGACCTAAAGTCTAAATCACTGAAGCTCAAGGGGCACATTACCAACAATTTTTTACATGGAAAAAATAGCACTTAAAAAATATCAGTCATAAAGAACAAGTGTGCGCGCGCGCGCACTTGTACATTTTAAGAATAAAATACATTGCTATGAAGGGGAAAAAAAAATGTCAGCAGAATTGGAGTCAATCAAAGCACTATGCAAATAAAACAAAGGTTGTGGGTTTAAATCTTGCACAGGCCAATATATGCAATAACAGTTTCATAAATGCTATGCAATATGCCAATGTATAAAACCAAAGAAATTGATAGAGAGGTAATGAAATGATAAAAGCACTCGAAGTTACTGTTGTTTCATAAATTTATAGCCAAAAAATCAAATAAATGATTAAAACAGAGCATACTTAGTAGTTCATTGATTTCAAGAAGATAAAGTTAATTAATTATGTAATGCATTCACGCAATAATACAACATTCTGGTGTAAAGCATCAGCAAAATGAAAGACCCTAAAAAAATAATTTAAAATAAAATTAACAGTAAAAGTTTGTCAAGCCACATTTGGTACGCCACATTAAAAGGCAAGATAGGATAAGATTCGGTAGGATAAGCTTTTCTAGCTAATAAAAATATACATAGCTAATCCAGGCACCACCGTTTGTTCCGGGTCAGATATGAGCCATGGAATGGATGTGAAATTCCTATCCACTATTTGGTACAAGGTTGGACAAGAGCCTTGAAACGTATTGGAGCATGTTGGACCTTAGTGGTAACTGATAAGGATTCAAAGAAATAGCAGGAAAGGGCTTGTTTTTGTTTTGTGTTAAAAAATATGAATGGTACTTGGAAATCAGTAAGTTGAGAATGACCAATATCATCCCAAAAGTTGATAACTTTGCTGATAAGTGATAATTAAGGTTTTTGCCTTGCAAAATTCTCCCATGTAACTCATAGAAAAGGAAATTCTTTTTGGTTTTTGTTTTTTATTTTTTGTTTTTTGATAATAAAGAGTATCAAACATGCATTCAACTTGTTATAATAACTAAAGGAAAACAGAACTATGATTCATTGTTATTGTCCTCCACAACTCAGTGGAAACAAAATAACATGAATGCTTATGAAAAATTTTTTTTAACCCTGCACAAGAGTCTATTTTCGTTATACTGATTATGATAATCAAGAAGTAAATGAAATGAACAATTTTCACTTAAAGGTGCTCATTATACTTTAAGTTGTAGTGTTTCCTGTGATACCAGTTCTCATGTACAAGACAATTAAAAAAAAAAAAAAAGCTCATTTCAAATTTAGTAATTGATAATATTCTGGTTTACATTAAAGCATGCAACTAAGAAACAAAAGATCACCTTTGATATGTGTACCCCAAGACTTCTATGGATACCAGAACACTGCATGCATATAAAGATGCCTAGATTCACACTAGCCCATCTTGGACCCCTGCATGACAAACAAGTCACTTTTAGTAATTCACAATAAATAAAAAGTGATGAACTAAAAATATGTTGCTGATTTATAATATAATCTCAGAAGATCCATTGTTGTTGAGTCTTTTTCTCTCTATATCCATATCATCTCTCAGGGATTGTGTCAGATACATACTTGCTTTTGCAGTCAGCACATTCCCTATTCTCTGGCAATTTAAGAAGCCCTTCTAGTATCTGCAAATATTTTTAGACCAGAAAGATAGAATCAAATTTCCATCAACGGAACGAACAATTGAAGCAACAAATCCAACAGAATTAAATTTTTTAGTGGCTCTGAACTGAAAATCCATGGAAAACATAAAGGCTGATACTAAAAAGGTAAGTATACAAACTACTATAATGATGACCAGAAGCATGGACCAATAGCACAAATACAGCAATAGAGACTAACAATTACACTTCCATGCATGCATCAGACACATCACGGTCATATGCCGCCAGCTGGATATATAAAAGCTGTTTCTTCTGTAAGGGAGTAAGACACTTCCATCCCCACCTAGGAAAGTTTTAGGTTTACAATCAATCTGTTTCTGTCTAGCGTCATGGGTCCAGCGTTTAAACAAATTGACAGATATTCATGCAAATACAAAATCAGCCATAGAGCTCACTCGATCACAAAAAAGTTGTCAGATTTTTTCTAGTCACTAAAGTTCCATGTAAAAATTGGTAACTAACACTTGATTCACCTCATAATATTATCAACCTGATCCACCCAAGATTTTAGTCAAAAAGAGTGGAAGGCCAAGAGAGCAGAGTTGAGCGTATTACAAAGGTTACACTCACTTAAAACAAAACATTGGGGATATTTACTAAAAGTTATGAATTTTGACTTGCATTTAACTTGAGTCAGTCTAAAAGTAGTATTAATACATGGAGGTGTAAACCCATGGTAACAATGACATACAAGGAACACCAAGCTATAACCAATGAAGGAATCTTGGATGGTTCATGGTACAAACTACAAAAGCTTAGGCAGAGAAGGATCTAGCAATTCAAGTCTATATATTGACACCTAAACAGCTCAAATTTGGATTAACCATTTGGGAAAAAAATTGGCACATTGCTCCCACGGGCATGCAAAGTAGTTGTCATTTACAAAGAAACCGATTCTGGGAAGCGTCCTACCAACTTAAAGAACAGAACTGATGAGTTACCAATCATGTTTACCATATGCGAGGTAGACTCAACAGTGAAAAAATAACTTCCATTCTGTCATTTACTAAGTCATAAACATATAATCGAAAAATATATCTGTCAAATATTTTGCATTCAGAATAATAAATGAAGATGCTATAAATATGTATACATGTGACTCTAAAAGAATTTCAGTCTCAATCAAATGATGCTCCTGCTTTCATATGACACAGCACCACTTGACAACACCAGCAGCTGCAAACAACTGGATCCCGTAGAGACAAATTCTGGCAGATAAGTTTCATTAAAATGATTTGCATTTATAAGAGAAACCAGACATATGCAACAAATAAATAGCAAACTCGATGTAGTTCACTTGCAGATAAAAATTAAATATTTAACAATATAGACACTTTCAATGTGACAAGCAGATACCAAACATATTTAGAGAAATCAGAACTACTATCAATACAACAAAAAACAATTTACACAAAATTCGCGAAATTTAGGACAACCCAATGAATATCTCATATAGAAACATCCAATTTCTATATAAATAACACAAATCTACTAACACTACCCATTTCTAGGCATAATTTTCCTCATTTGATAATCAATTCTTAATCAAATTTTATAAATTAAAAAGCTCAACGAAACACAGTCTATGACAAAAAAAAAATGTTAAAATGAACCTAAAATTGACATGAAACCACAAATTATAGCAAGACAATCAAAGACCAAAGCTTTTAGCATGATTTGACATAAACACCATTCATTCAAATAAAAAATCACTCCCTTACCCCAAATCTATATATGAAACCAAAATATAAGCTCAAATGGACCATGAAAAGAATTAAAATAATAATTTTGAAAACCCAGAAATCAAACATCACCAGATAGAAATCACTGATCAGATATCACACAAACCTCGTAAATATAAGAGATAAAAAAGTTCGAAAACACAAACAATAATGAAAATTAGCATCAATCAATCAATCTAAAACAGAATCCAACAGAACAAACGCATTTAAGGTCCAAAACGTTCAGATCAAATCCACACAACATCAAATACATTAGTGCCCCGTTTGATTGCTGAGAAACCATAGGAAAAAAGGGGAAAAATGGAATCTCCCAACAACTAATCCTACTCCGAGCCTCTTCTAAGATCCCAAATTTTCCTTCTTTTCCTACAAATTTCTTAGCAATCAAACGGAGCACAATAAATAAATAAATAAATAAATAAATAAAAAAGAAAAATTGAATCAAATCCTATAAAACAAACAAAATTACGATTAAAAAACCGAAGTATTGTAGATAAAATGAGGGAAAATGAATTTTTCCATTAACAATGAAGTTTGTGAGGGGTATAAAAAAAAAAAGACCTTTCTGTGCTTGGCATTGAGCTCTTTGGTGACGTTTGCCTTCTCGTTCATGTTTGCACAACAGCGAGAGAGAGAGAGGGGGGACGGTGAAGAACGTATGATGGACTTTCTCTCTCCTCTATCTCCCTTCCCTTTCTCTCTCTACCTTGTCGTCTGATGATTAGATATATATGTAAAGGAGAAAGAAAAAGAGAAGAGAAATCGCACTACAGCGTCTTCCTTCTTGACTTTTGTATTGCCTGCCTGCCTATGCCTCCTTTCCCTTTGTTCGGGCGTCAGGCTACGCACGTGTGGGGAGAGTTGTTGGTGGAGTTTTGTTGTTTCGTACGTGTGAAGGGGTCTGTTTGGTTGCCTGGAGAATCGTATTCTAGTCATGGACTATAATTCTTGTACTACGTATATATTAGGGGAGAATGATGGTTGTTTTCTCCCAACACAACAAGAGGATGGGAAATAATAAATTCAAAATTGTATATGAAAATTTAGACCTTTTACTAATCATAACCAAAGAATTCAACGAGATAGAATAATTGGTCTTGGTATTCATAAAAAGAATTGAAGATTCTGAGTTCAATTTTCTTATTGAACCAACCATTGCATAGATGTTTTTTATCTTGATTATTGCAGATTGGTCAATAATTTCACTTGTGTCCCAAAATCCAGATACCTTATTGGAAAATAATTTTTTTTTTTTTAAAAATAAATATATATCTTAAGCCGTATTTGGTAAGTTGTTGGCTTGTTGCAGTATAATATTGGCAATTAACGCACACTTGGGGATGGATGGTTCCACGATTATATTGAGCATGGAATATCATCACATTTGCATTGCAAGGAGAGAAGTGATGACACATAGTTAAGCGTAACCCTAAAAAGAAAACATAGAAAGTACTATCTTATGAGTTGGATTGTATTGAAATTCATAAAGACAGATGCAGGAAGGATACTTACAAAATTAATAACAGTGAAATAGTAAGAGGCGATTTGGGGATGGTTGTGGTGGTTGATATATAGGTGAGAGTGATAATGCTCGAAAGAGTTGATAAAAAGAGGCTTAAATTCACATTAAATCCATCAAATTCACATATAGGTGGGAGAAATAGAAATTTAATGATTTTATTGAAATGATCAAACACTAGATATCCATTAAATCTCAATATTTCAAAATCCATGCCTTCAATTCCAGTTATCTAATTCAAGACATGTGTATATTAGTTGTTTTCTTTCATAAAGATTTTACAACTTACAAATTGTTTTTATACTAGAAATGCACCACGTCCGTTACATATGTAAATTTTTATTGAAAAAAATATTTTAAAAAATATCAAATATAATGTAAACGTACAATGTAATTAAGATGAAATACATGTGAATTTAATAAACTTAAAATTTTTCATATGATAAATTTAAAAAAGAAAAGAGAGTACTAAAGATATTAGCAAAAATATATATATTTTTGTATTGGAAATAATAAGAAATAAAAAATAATTTATTTAGTATTTTATAGTAATTAATTGTTTGAAAATTCATGTTTTATATAGTTAGGAATGAATTAAAATTTGAATTAATTTAATTTAATTTTTTTTTTTACTTTATTTAGTAGAATTTCATATTAACAAATTTTTATTAATGAAACCCAGTGAGATTATGTTTGAAAAATTGAGTTAAACTTAAAAATAAATTAATATTCGCAAATAATTTAATTCAATTTTTTTTTTAGAAAGCCTAATTATTATGATGGGTGAAATTTTAAGAGACAATAATGTTTATTTATGTAATTTTTCAATTATATAGGAATATTTTGGCTAATCAGAAGATTTTCCCATATTCATACTTTTATATATTGATAGATAGATATAGATATAGATGTAGAATAGAAGTATAGATATAGATGTGTGCGTGCGTGCATGTATAAGTATTGAATCCTATTTTTGATTATATTGCTCTCTCTAATGAAGTACTTAGATGAATCAAGAATTGGGCAGGTGGATTTTGGTTTGATTAGTTGGGAAAATTGTCCATACAGTTTTGTTTGGGTTGAAGAGTTGGGGAATTAAATCCTCATTTAAGAGCATTAGATCTCATTTTCTTTATACAGGTTACCTGCAATTGCATGCATATAGACTGATGGTAAGCCAACAATATATCAAGGATACCAACATAGTGGTCAATGTGGCAGCCGATTAGTAGGTTGATAAATAAATTGACAAACGTCTTTTCATAAATTGCAAAAGTTAATCTCATGAGCAGACATTTACACTATGTTTGGATTGAGAGAATTGGAGAGAAGAGAAGAGAAGAGAAGAGAATCTCATTAAGAGAAGAGAAGATAAAGTTAAAGTACGGACTTTCTCTCCACTTTGTTTGGATAGACAGGGGAGAAAGTTAACTTTCTCTCCATCCTGTTTGGATAGCCTCCATAAGAGAAGAGAAGAAAATAGAAGATTTTAAGGTATAAATTCCAATATTACCCTTACTTACATAAAAAGGAAATAAAAGCTAAATAAGAGAGTGAAAGGGCAAAGTAGTAAAATAATGCCCATTGGCTTTCTTTTCTCTCCTCTTCTCTCAAAATCTCCCCAATTTAGAGAGAAAGAAATATGGGCTCTTTTCTCCTCACTTTCTCTCTCCTTCCCTTCCTTTCTCTCATATTTTAGTTTGCCAAACAAGAGAATTTTAAAAAATTTATCTTCTCTTCTTTTCTCTTCTCCCCAACTCTCTCAATCCAAACGGACTGTTATGGGAGGTGCACTTTGCAGTAGGGCTTCAATGAAGACAACTGTGGTGTTGCATGTGCTGATAGGCAGTAAATGGCACCTTGGGTGACCTGACCACAAATTGTGGTCCACAGCACTAGTCCATGACAAATAAATACTCGAAACACATTCAAAAGTGGCAGGAGTAAAGTGGGAATCTGTAACGAGTGGGGGGTGTGGCCAAAAAGTGTTTTAGGGTGGCCATGTGATATGCACATGGCTAGATCCTTTATTCTGTTGAGCAGTCTTACTCGTTGAATTATAAAATGTTTTTTATTTCTTCAATTTTAAAAAATAAAATTTATATTTTATTGTTAATTAAGCTCATATAATTGGTTTCTAACATTCTTTGAATTGATCATTTACTCAACCAACACTCCAATCAAAGGTGAAGCTCTTTCCCATTGACCTTTGGACTGGCCTTTTTAATAAGAGCTTTAAAGTTCTTGACCCCCTCTCTCTCTCTCTCTCTCTCTCTCTCTGAGAAAAGTTTTGTCTATGAATATAACTTTCTTGCATTTAAGTCCATTCAAGTAATTGCAATTAAGTCCATTTTTTATTTCTCAAACTTATTTATTTTATTTTTTTTGCTATACAGGTATTTTGAACCAGTTTATGCGTATCAGACTGAATCCTGCACTCCAAAAAAGGTTTCCGAAACAAGACTTGCACCTTGTGATCCGTGGCACCAGATATTAGTAGTCAGTGGGAGTCGAATTTTTCTCAAATTTAACAATTTAAAAGTATATCTGTTTGTTTTAATTCTATGAGATTCTAACTATCCCAATTCACTCACTTCTAAGTTGGGATAAATAGTATTTTTGGGTAGCCAAGGTAATGCCTTAGTAGTTTGTACCATGGGTTCATTTAGATTTTAGAGTTGGTGTAAATCGGGGTGGAGTCATAATTTTATTATATGAGAGAGCTAGGAACAATCTTTTGGTCAATTGTTAGTATTTTATTAACTTACCTAACAATTCAACGAATTTCAGTTATTACTAAACATTAATTAAATTTATTCTATAAATTAGAATGTTGTGACGTGTCTTTTATTATTATTATTATAATATATATATTTTTTTTTGTGGACAAGCATTATTATTATAATATTACTAGACTCTAAAAGACACTATAATTGGCATATTTGGAAGCTCATAGTTATTGGTAAAAAAAACTTTCTCCAATCATTTACTCAAATCTATACGAACTGGAGATTTACTCTCAAATTGAGCTTGACTCAACTTTTTTTTTAGGTAAGGCTCCATCGATCAGATTTGGGCTGGCATCCCCTCTTTTCTTCCCCTCCATGCCCTTCTTCTCTCCTGCCATCTCTGCTGAAGGTGGAAACTCCTGTGTACAATGGATATTTAGGGTCTCTCTCTCCCTCTCTTTTCCCATCTGCAGAAAATGGAGCTTGCAAACTCTCCCCTCCTTCCTCATGTAGAAAAGTGAAAACGTAATCTACTATTCTACTGCTATTCATGTTACTTTTCTACAAATTGGCAAATATGGGTACATGTTCAAATAGAAAATTTTTAAAGTTAATTGCAATTTTTTTTGGGAAAAAAACATAATTTTTTATAAAATTTGAATAAAAATTTGAGTAAATGATTGGAGTGCTTCATATCAAATCAAACTTTTTATTCAATTTAAGTAAAAGTAAGAGTAAATGGTTGGAGATGGCCTAACATAATCATGTGGGAGTTTAGGAGCAACACTTGGAGGAATATATATACAGTCCAGATCTAGTCAGCATATGCTTACATAGGCTATGTTAGCATATACTTACATAGGCTATGTTAGCATTAAGGCCATCTATAATTGTGTTATGCATATTTAAAAAAATTGATCGTTGGATTAGATCTTGTACTTATAGATGTCATGCGTGCCAAAAATCACAACGATCTAGTGTCAGAATTTCAAAATATTGCTATGAAAAATTAAAAATAGTGATCGCTTAAAACTGTAATAGTTTTTTTTTTAAAGATATTTATAAGAAGCTCACCATTGGATCGTTGTGATTTTTGGTATACATAATATGCATAAGTACAATATTTAACCTAGTCAGTTTTTTTAAATTAATATGCGTCACATAATTATCTACGGCCTTCATGTTGACATAAGCTTATGTAAGCATACGTTGAAAGAGGGCATGTGAGCTGAAAATAAACCTAGATTGAATTCGGCTCTCCTATCTGAATAACCAGTGCTCCATTTTACTGCATACTGGCGCTGGGCATGGGAAATTTGCTCCATCTAGCATATGCAGAAGAGTGGACCCATCATTTAAATGAATGGTAACAAGTTCATCTCACATAACCAAATTCAATCAAATTGGACAATTCTGACCATCCGACTTTGTTACACGAACTTGGGTATAAGTGACGGGTGTGGGTGTGTGTCCAAGTGTCGGATTCATTTATTTTCCGATGATTTTCCACTATTTTGAAGTACCCAGCAGAAGTACCCTTATCCTTGTCCAAGTATCGGGTGCGGGTACTTCGGCATGAAGTGAAGAGTCCGTGTAACATAGCCATCCAACATATGCAAACATGATCATCCGGTCATAGAAAATTGCAACCACACACCCCCTAAAATCTTCTCGACTCCATACACTATCTAAAGTAATTAATCCGAAATGCGCAAAAATATGAGGTGTAAAACAAGTATCATTATGACATTATCATACTCATTCCCACATTAAACTTATACAGAGTGTATCAGTAGATCAACAGAGCTACAAAAGATATGTCATATATGTACTCATTTTTACAATGTAAAAGGTTTGGGCAATTTTTTTCCAGGGATAGACTGGAGTTCGTGATTTTCATTCTGCAATGAATTTAATCAACATGTTAGAAGATCTGCAAAAGCAATGATTTAAGAGAAATTATCAAGTACTTTCATCAGATTTAGCACCAAGAAATTAAGCAGGACTGAAATGTATAGAGCAAAAAATAACATAAATATATCATGTACTGCACTAAGATTATGCTTCAACTACATAATGGATATATTTAGCAGTTTTAAGAAAGAGCACCATTAGTGCTTCTACATTGCCACTCCATGCCAAACCTAGATAAGGGAAAGGACTTGTTTCAGGGTGCCAGCTTGCATTAAACCGTAAGGCATTCCCATTTGAAGATAACTTTGAAAATCTTAATTGATGCTTAGTATTGGGTGTTTCCCAGAAGTGATGCAAAGTACAGCTAGCCATCACAAAAGTGCAGCCAGAATGAGCGACGGTTATCTATGGGCGCATCAACACCAATGCAGTGAACAGCAAGCAAGATTTCTCACCCCACAGTGATGAGAGTAGTGAAGAAGTTATGCCAAGAGATTAGGTTTTGCCAAGAAAGAATGCAAGAACTAGACAGGTAAGTTTTCTTGAGTTGGTAGATTTGAAATACTAAATGTTCACAAGACACTCAGTGGAAAGAGGAAAAAGCAGACGGCATTGATAGCAACAAACCTAGCTACAAAGGAGAAGACAACCACAAAATGAATTAAAGATAATACAAGAAAAATTTTCTAGAGCATGACACTGTTATAGTTAAGAGAATCGTTAATAATATTATGTGAATCAAGCTTCATTATTTAGTTCCTCAATTGAGGTTTTGAAGTGTATCAGAGATAATGAATAATGATATGCTAGAAGAAATATGAATTATGTCTTTGAGCATAACTAGGGGCCTATACTACAAACCAAAATCACAAACAAAAAAAAAAAAAAAAAAAAAAATCCAGCAGTCACACAAATCATAGAATAAAGTACAACTAACTTAATCCTATTCCTCAAGAAAAATTCAATTGAAACTGACCACTGCCTAGGAAAATTTATTCACAGAGACAGCCCAGCAAAAAGCAACTCCAACTCCTCATCCTGTGATGCAGTTCTCTAAAATAAAAGAAAAAAAAAAACACAGACAGAAAGAAAGGTGTCAAATTTTCATGTTAAATATCACCACTCCACCTCCAACTACCAATTCCATGTACAATTACCGAAAGTTCATTCTGTAAAATATAGTTTGTGTACCTGCAAGGACATAAGTTGCAGAACTTTGTTGAGAACTCGTGAACGATGAGTTGCATATGTGCTACGTGCAGGAAGTTGGTTCATTCTCCTCATTTCTTCTTGAACCGCTGCCTTCTTCTCTTCACATCCCTTTTGCTTCCATGGTTCTTTAGCCTGAGTGCTAGGTCCACCCTCGTTGGCCAGACCAAGGGCATTGCTGCCCTTAAAATGATCTATTGCCTCCAGTTTTCCTAAAAACCTGTTCAAAAGATATAAAAGACGATTCACAACAAACAAATAAAAAGACATAAAGAAGCATTAAAAATGAATTTGTGAGATGAAAATAAAAGCAATGGTAGATTTGATAATCCTAAGCATCAAAAAAACGTCTTTAGGCATTTGCCACCCCAAGGCCTTTGCAATCTTTTAGGCTCATGATAATTGAGGTAAATTGGAGATTAATCCTCCCAAAGCTTTCTAGACAGAATGGAACAAACATACGAAATGAGCAGGTGTAAACATTCTGATATCCCCATAGAATTAGAATCCACCCATTGTTATGAAAACTAAATCTGCATCGTATAGATTTTTTCAATCGATGCATAAACAAGTTGGAGTCATTCAATTTTCATGGTGACCACCAAATAGAATCAAATCATAAATCTCCAATAAAAATATGTAGACCTTTCCAGCCCTAATTCCATACAAAAGTAATAACCAGTGTTTTAGTACAAAACAAAATATAAATTCCCTCAACAAATAGAATATGTGATAGGAATATAATGAAATACGTAAACCCCAATGCTCCGTTTATTTTTCGAAAAGACACATGAAAAATTCGAATCTTATAACAGCTTTGAGTTAAGAGTGGCAGTTGTAATATTTCAAATTTTCTTATCCTTTCTTTTCCTACGATTTCTCGCCAGCCAAACGGAGCACAAAGAAGAATTCATAGAGAGAGAGAGACTTACAGGTCGTGTTCGTTCGAAAAACCAAGAGCAGTCGTCGTCACAACAAAACATTGCAAAGAGGGAGAAAAAGGTTTATATATCGATCGTTGCCGGGAATCGGATCAGCCACTGGTGTTGATCAATCCAGTGTGGCAACGTCTATATTAAGACGCAATAATCTATAAAAAAATAAATGATCTGAAAAATTTTAGAAATAACAGAAATACATTTCTAATGGCTCAGATCATTTATTTATTTATTGATTGCGTCTTAATATAGACGTTGCCACACTGGATTGATCAACACCAATGGCTGATCCACAGCAGATCCAATTCCGGACACAATGATACCCCTGCTTCAATACTTGTTTTGCATAGCAGTTGACTTTTCTTCCCACAAAAGGGTCATCATTTAGCAAGGAGGTTTTACTGCTTTTTGGTATCCTCTGCGCTTCTCTTTCTTCTTCTTCTACTCCAAATCTTTCAAAAATTTGCAGACTTGCAGCAGGCAGTCAGGCCAGGTATATTACCCTTTCCCTTCTTTATTATTTTAGCTCTTTTTTCATAAAAAAAAAAAATATTTTAGCTCTTTTGTTCTAAGATCCAAGCTTTACCTTTGCTTCATTTACATCTTTGTTTCTTGAATATCATCCACATGCAATCCATGCAGCATCTTTTAGAAATTTTTGCTTTCTGTATTTGTTTTTTTTTCTAATTTTTATAATTTGAAAAATTTAAGATGTTTTAAATGTTGGGATACAGAGTGTAATGAAGAGAATATCCATCTTAGTGACTTCCATAGCTAAATAGAATCAATCCAATCCAAAACATGCCATTGTTTGAGGAGTAGGATGTAGAGGGTACTCTGCTTGATGAACTTAATTTATTTTGATTACCCCCTTTAACATTTATTAAAAGATGCATAATAGCATAGGTTAATGTACTTTAGCAGCTTATCTGTCTAGAAGATGATCTTAATTAAGTTCGTAAATCACCTCACCTTAGAGAACCTTTATTAATGCAAAAACAATTTGTATTTGAATGCTGGATCAATTGAATGAGGTTTAGAAATTTGGTAATGTTGCGTAACACTATTATCAAAATTTTAAGTTTTAATGAAATTTTTAACAACTATAAAAAACTGTCCCGTCGATTATTGTTGCACATAATTTATTGTAAGTAATTGGTTTATTTGTTCATTTTCCCACTCTTCTATACCTTGTCAAAGATTAGCTTATTCTCTATGTTGCGTAACACTATTATCAAAATTAGCTTATTCTCCTTTTTGGTATCATGCAGTGTCTTGAGTATGGATTTTATAGCGAATGCTATATCCGATTCCATAGGCAAAAAAGTCAGTCATCACCGAAGCCTTGATGAAAACATGCATAAACTCAAAAGAAAATATGAAGAATTGAGTAGTCGAAGGGAAGATGTAGACTCAAAAATGAAAGTAGAGCTTCAACCAGGAAAGAGGTTAAAGAAGGAAGTTGAACTTTGGTTTGCTAATGTACAAAGGTTCAAGGACAAGAAACAAAGCATTGAAAATGAAGTTGGAGAAGGAAAATATTTCAAACGTGCAAGCCTAGGAGAACTTGTTACTGAGATGATTGAAGAAGCTGAAGAACTTCATCAGAAGGGAAGTTTTTCGGACGGTTTGGTACTTGATGCACCTCCCCGCAAAGGAGAAATATTTCCACCAACAAAATTAGTGGGTGAAACTACAACATTAAAAAAGATGGAAGAAATTTGGGATTTTTTGATGAACGAAGAGATCGGATTAATTGGAGTGTATGGCATGGGGGGTGTCGGAAAAACTACTGTCATGCAGCAGATCAATAATAGACTCTTGGAAGCAATTAATAAGTTTGATAATGTAGTTTGGATCACTCTCCCAAAGGTGCTTAATGTTATTAAATTACAAGACTGCATTGCAAAAGCATTCAATGTAGATCTTTTAGGACGTGAAGATGAAACAACAAGGGCAATGAAGTTATTCGCAGACTTGAGCGAAAAGAAGAGGTACGTGTTAATTTTAGATGATGTGTGGGAAGTGTTTGAACTTAAAAATGTGGGAATTCCAGAACCCAGCAGCGCTAATGGATGCAAAGTAATATTAACAACCCGATCACTTGATGTTTGTCGAAATATGAAGTGTAAAGATATCAAAATGGAGCTTCTTTCAAAAAATGAGGCTTGGAACTTATTCTTGGATATAGTTGGGCGTAATGTTTTGCTTATTCCAAGTTTAGAAGCAACTATGAGACTTGTTGCTAAAGAATGTGCTCGTTGGCCCCTTGCGATCATCACAATAGCTGGAAGTATGAAGGGTGTAGTAGATGGATATGAATGGAGGAATACATTGGAAGAATTGAGAGAAGCTACAGGTGGGGTGGATGACATGGAGAAGGTACTCAAGCAGCTGAAACACAGTTACTTTCACTTAAAAGATGAGAAGCTCCAGCATTGTCTCTTATATTGCGCATTATATCCTGAAGACTTTGAGATTGAAAGAGAGGAGTTGATAAAGTATTTGATTGACGAGGGAATAGTCGAAGGAAAAAGGAGTAGGCAAGCAGAGTTCAACAAAGGCCATTCTATATTGAATAAACTTGAAAATGCCTGTTTGTTGGAAAGTTGTACAAATCGTAATGGCGAAAAATGTGTAAAGATGCATGATTTGATTAGAGACATGGCACTCCAGATCATGAGTCATGGATGCATGGTAGAAGCTGGTGTAAGGTTGAGAGATTTACCAAATGAGGAGCATTGGACAGAGGGTCTCGAAAGGGTTTCCCTAATGAAAAACTGCATTAGAGAAATCCATTCTGGAGCATCACCAAGGTGTTGTAGGCTTTCGACCTTGTTACTCTCAAGGAATAGAGAACTGAGAATGATTCCAAATTCTTTTTTTGTGCACATGATTGGGCTTAGGGTTCTTGATCTTTCCTACACAAACATTGAAATTCTGCCGAACAGCATCTCTGACTTGGAGAATCTTACAGCATTATTGCTTAGATGGTGTGAGAATTTAAAATATGTTCCTTCGCTTGCAAAGCTTGGGTCATTAAAGAAGTTGGACCTTAGCTATACTGGAATTGAAGAAGTGCCTCAAGGTCTGAAAATGTTGGTCAACCTTAGATGCTTGAATCTTAATGCATACTGTTTAAATACGTTACCAGCTGGGATATTACCCACACTTTCCCGTCTCCAGTGCCTAACAGTTAATTGGGAATCAGAAACTTTAAAAGTAAAAGGAGAGGAAGTAGCAAGCTTGCGGATGTTGGAGACTTTTGCAGGCCAGTTCGACAACCTGCACGAGTTTAATATATATGTCAAGTCCTTTCAGGGTCGGGGCCCTAGCAAATACCTTCTTCAAGTGGGATCAGGTGACCCTTTAATATACTTTGACGAAGGAGTAGGTTATTTTCGTAAACATGTAATACTGAGAAAATGCAGCATCAGTAGAGGGGAACGAGATTCCCTCGTGCTCCCTAATGACATTGATTTTTTGATGATTGAAGGGTGCCATGATGTGAGTAGCTTATGCCATGTTTCATCACTGAACAATACAATTGACTTCCTGAAGTCCTGCAGAATTACAAGCTGTGATGGGATAGAGTGTGTTCTTTCCTCCTCGTCATCAAACTGCACCCCACTTCAAAACCTTGAGGTACTAAAGCTTTATGACTTGTGGAACTTACGTGTCCTCCTTAGGGGAGAAGGAGCCATGCCACCATCACCTTGCACCTTTTCCTGTCTTAAAGAGTTAAGAATTGAACGCTGTCCGATCATTAAGAAGCTTTTCTTGCCTGGGCTGTTGCCGCACCTCCAAAACCTGGAAGTAATTCGTGTCTATAAATGTGAGGGAATGGAAGAAATAATAGCAGCAAAAGCAGAAGAAGAAGGGATGGGAGAAAGCAGCAACCATTCTGTTATCAACAATGATGATACTATCATTACAACCGCTCTCCCAAAGTTGAGGCGTTTGCATTTGAGGTACTTACCAGAACTGAAGAGGATCATCTGCAGTAAGGGGATACTGATTTGTGATTCTCTGCAAGAAATAAGAGTATCCAGATGTCGGAAGCTAAAGAGGCTCCCATTTGCTCTGCCCATGCTAAATGGTCAACTGTATCCTCCACCAGCTCTTAAACTTATCAATGTACACGATAGACGATGGTGGGAATCGCTGGAGTGGGACGATCCCTGTGCTAAGGACGTCCTTCAACCCTTTGTTGGCATTCGATAGACAAGGGAAATCTGTTTGATGAAATGATTGTGCATTGATGAGACTCTCTTGTCTCATAATACATTTTTTTTTTTTTTAAATGTATTTTAGTTTTTGCAATTTCTTTCCAGTTTTGATTTTTAATTTCCTAATAGTTCATTAGAAGTCACATATGAAAGTTTGAATACATAATTTTAAAAAATTGGACTACTTTTGGAAAAAAGAAAAGTCCAGGTTATCTAGAAGTAATTAAAATTGGACATTTTAGACAAAAATTAACCAAATTTGACTTAAAAAATTTGCTCTCAACTATGTACAGTCCCCTCTCCCAAGAGAAAGTTTATAGGTCTGCCTGTGTGGTTTGATTGATCATATGCTTATTCATCTTTGTATCTCTTATGATATTATATTTAGTAACATATTGCCAATAAAAGAACAATAATCATTGTGAATGCATACTGAATTTGGGGAGTGAGAATTTGTTATACGCAGCTGCAAATAATTTGGACATGTTGAAAACTGAAGAGGTGTGGAAAAATTTAGAGAAGTTCGGCCAGCGTGATATATATATATATATATATCTTATATGATGGAGAAGTTGGATGAATCATTTAAAACTTCATTAGAACAACAACAAAAACAGAACCAACAAAAACCCTTGAGAAACTCACCTGGGGAAGATCCAGACAACACTAAAAGCTAACATCACTTGGGGAAGATACAAAAAACACTGTAGGCTAACACCAAAAACAAAACCTGCCTACTTGGATTCATCGAATATTAGAATTCACCTCAGAGCTCCCTTCTGTTTTTCTTTTAGTCCTTTTCCCACATCTTTGTATGAAGTGGCTTCCAGATCACAGTGAATTGAAGTCATCCACATGTGTCTTTCCCTTACCTTTGCCTTTGCTACATTTGATTCACTTTTCTTCATTGATTCTTTTTCTATGTGGATTTCACTTCTATTGTCATGAAATAATGATCAGCAATTAGCACAAGGGGTTTCTATTTGTTATCTTCTTCGCTCTGTGCTGCCTTTTCTATCTCATTAATATCTTTAAAGCCAGTCAAGAAAGGTACACTATCTTCCCATCTGAATTATTGTAGCTTTACTTTTCTTCTTTCTTCTGTTTGAGTTGTTCATTATCTATGATTTTTTTTTTCCTTTAATATCTATATGCATTTCATGCTATATGTATATGTATCCTCTAGAAATTTTATTTGTTTCTATCTAGAATATTCTGTTAATTGTTTTCGCATCTTCTAAGAGCATGCAGATCTCCCTTTGCATGGATTGTGGTCAACTTCCACCTAAAGCTAATTACTCACGGCTTGCCACAATACAAATACATGCATTTCATGCAATTTCGTTTAGGGTATATACAACAAAAAGGCTCCCTTCCGAATTTGATTGTTCCTTCTGTCCATCTATGGAGCTTCCTCCAGCCCAATGAACAAGTCAGAAAGATAAAACTAGGTAGAATTGTTATGCAAGCAAGGTCACCCTTTTCTTCCTTTATGGAATCAGCCATGAACAATATTGTTGCTCGTCATTCAATTAATGACTCTTATTCTCATGCAAATGAACATTTTAACCCTTTCACTTCTGTAAGCTGATGTTTTTGCTTCTAGGGTTGAGCTTATTGTTGCTTATAATGATGTTGTGATATCTTTTTATAAGTAATTGATATTATAATTATTCAATCATGCCCTTTGCATATACATTTTTAGGAATTTAAATTTATATATTGTGTTGTATAGGTATCTTCTTCATCTCTAGAGAGGAGCCTAGGAACCATAGTTACTTTCAAAAAGCCTTTAAAGCAGGTTGGGGTCAAGAAAACTTAGCCAGACCAACACAAACTCAGCCAAAATGCTGAACACATACTGTTTCACATCCACACAATGAATTGAACAATTAATTGTTCAATGCGATTATGTCACCGTTGCACTAGAAACTGTGCAACTTGAATATCCTTAACTTAAATTTGCCAAACCTATGTCCCAATAAGCATGTGTGCGTGTGATGTGATGGGTTGATGTTCCAGCACTCAACCAATTGACCTGAGTACAATTGTTATATAGCTCGATTGAGCTGTAGGCTCTGATTAACCAGATGATTAAAGGAGGGTCAGGAATAATCCCTCATATTATAATCTGCCTTCCTCAATGAAGAGGACTTTGACTATACATTAAAGATCATCTGAGGACCCCAAAACAAAGTAACAAACGATCAAGGATAATTGACTCAAAACAATGCCTGAAACCAAATATCAAATTTAATTAGTTACAGGGAATCATTAAATTGAAAATAATACTCACTATTGGAGCCAAAACACAAATGAAAGATTGCTTCATTGCCATTGGCAAATGGACTTCATATTTTAAACTAAATAACTAAAGAAATAGCTATGAAGTTGTGAATTCTACTGAAAGATTAGTGACAAGGGCTTTACTCTCAGGGAGGTTTTGTTGTAAGTTGTATAAGAGCTTTTTTTTTTTTATCATCCTTTGTCTTGTTACAGTAACTGTATATAGTTAACATAGTTCCTTTTCATAACAACATGATCTCCAAGGATATTTAACTGCTTGTTGATTAGCTACTTACCCTATTGATCGACCAACTACTCCCCACATTTTTGTCAACAGCAATCTCTTATCGATGCATGTCAACCATTGACAGGCTTGCCAAATCTCATAATCTTCTTTTGCCCAAGGCACTTGTTAACTTTTTATTGGCCAACATATGCCATGTGTCCTATTGTTATTAGCTAGCATGACCTTTCGCTCCTTTTGAGGTTTGAGATGCCAATTCATATTGTTCAATTGTCTAGCTGATTGGTCACGTGTTACGAATCTTCTAGTTGACCGATTGCTAATGTGGTTCATCCTTCTACTTTTACCCATGACACTTGATTTGAGAGTTCCACGGCAGTTTAAATGAGAAGTCATTGCAGCATGTATATGATGGGGGAAAAGAAGGGGCAAGAGGGATGATAAAGTCACAACATAGCAACAGAGAGGAGAAGAAGAAATGAGTGAGCAATGCTCCACCAAATTTTTAGTAATCAAAGAAACAATGAATCAAAAGCTACTTCCTGCATATTCTCCATACAGTTTATAGTACGCTCCCACACTATTAACTCTATTCATAATCACCTACAAAACCACTATTTACAAGTTATTCAAATTACGCTTTTAAAATAAGTAGTTAATAGGCTTAATCAATATTAGTAGTTCCAAGATATAGTTTTAAGACAAACACTGAATGGTTTTTGCCACTATCCAAGAAAATTTTAAATTATCAAAGTCTTGGTGATTTCCCAAGTGGCACCTAGATGCCCACAAGACTAGGGCGTGGCAATGACATGGTGGTGTTGTACTGTTGTTGCATCCACACTGTCACTACATCAGTATGTGTATGTGTGTGTGTATTTTTTTTTTTCTGATTAGATCGAAATTCATGTTACGAGCAACTTCCTTATTCCCTTAAAGGAAAAGTGAATCCTTGTAGTGATAACACACCAAGCTTCATTACATTCCAGGCATGGATCTGAAGCCCAGGACAATGCAAAAAATGTTCAGATAACAGGGTTATTCTTAAGACAAAATTCAAAATAAAATTTCCCTCCCAAAATGCAACCAAGTTATCTTGTGATTGAAGTTAGAGTACCATTGCAAAAATGTTCACATACCATGATAAGAAGTTTGTCAGATTATTATTGCTGATTGGTGGGGTGCACGGGGGAATCATATGTCAAGCAAGGGTGTTCTGAACCATGAGACATAAATCTGTACTATGAGTACGTCTTCAAGAAATGTTTTTTTATTTTTTTTCTTCATGTAAGTACTTTCCCTTGAATCAAATGGTTCAACTTTCTGTTCAATCTTGCTACAACTCTCGTCATTATTAACTCCTCCATGTTTTTAGTCTGGTGTAGCATATATGATCGACCAAGGAGAAATTGACAGGGAGACAAGCTTCTTGTTTAACATCGCAGAAGGCAATGACAGTTAATCTCTGAAACCGAATTGATCCTTTTTATGTATAAGCAAGACAGACTCCAACTTTGATTATGTGCATGCTCTAAGTATAGACTCAGTGTTTCCTTGTATCGGTGTTCCTCTTCAAGTATCTTTGGATGATCTTTCAGTAATGTTTGATTCTTCGTGTAGTTTGTGTTATGCTTTGTGTTTCATAATATGTAAAGCAGTTTGTGATTTTATTCGTGGCCTGAAAATGCCACTCTATATTTATGTCATCTAATTGTGTAATCAGTAATGCTTTATTTCTCCCTTCATTACATGTTTCACTACCAAATCTTTTTTAAGGAGGAAATTTTTTCCCAGCTACTCCCCCCACCTGAGTTCTTTACTGTTTTACTTAGTTTTTGGACTTTCTACGACTACTTTTATGGTCTGGATCCTAAATGAATGTAGCAATTCAATTAGTTTTTGGACTTGCGATGCTAACATCTTGTTGAAAGCTCCTGGAATTTGATGAGAAAACCATTCTTTGCTGTTTGAGTTAGATTCCATATATTGACCTTTGTTTATCTGTTTCTCTTTTCTATTTGATATTTCTTCATGGCTTCCCTGTTTTCTGCTGCTCTGTGAGAGTTCAGCATCCTAAGCTATACCGTTTTCGATTTTTTAAATTGGAATAAACCATCAACAATTAATTAAAATTCGTCCCCTCACCCGAATTCCTAGCTTTATTTTTTATTTTTTTGTAGGGATAATGACATTTTGGTACCTTTAACTTTGGGGCAAATACCAATATGATTCCCAAACTTATTTTTGCTCGGTTTAGTCCAAAGTTTAAGAAAGGTCAAATGCAAAAGGAACATGAGATCCATTAGTTCCACTTAATGGATGCTACCTAGGACGCTAATGTGGATGCTATGTTGAAGCTGATGTGGAACGTGACCTTTAAAACTCACGTGTCATTCACGTGCTTAGCCCCCATCCTTAGGGTTTGACGAACTCAGTTCGCATAAGAGAAAGAGCCCGTTTGGTAGGGGGATGGAAAAATGGAAGGAAGGAAAGTAGGAGAGATGGACTTTCCTTCCTCAGGGGAAGGAAACTCTTTTTCTTTCCTGTGTGTTTGGTATGATGGATGGAAAAGTGATTTCCTTCCTTCCATGTGTTTGGTAAATAAGGGGGAGGGAAATGATGTATTGTATTGAATTACAATTTTATCATCTTATATTCAAATATATTTTAAATGCTTTTAATAATTTATAAAAATATTAAAAATAAGTTGGAAGCCTTCACGTGTGTGTGCGCACATGTGTGTGTGTGTATATATATATATAAAACAATGAGCGTGGGCATATATGTATAGTTACTTGCTTGGAGAAAAAAGGGGGGCAATTGTGGGTTTTCAAAATTATAAAAGGGCAATAAAGTCATTTTAGGACATAAAGTTGGCTTCCCTCCACTTTTCCGTCCAATTTTGGGCGGATTAAAGATTGACTCATTTCCTCCCATTTTTCCTCCCCTTTTTCCCTCCCCTCCTCCCCCCTCTCATACCAAACAAGCCTTCTACCCATCTTCCCTCCCCTTTTCCCTCCTCTCCCTTCCCTCCTCCCACTCTTCTCTCATACCAAACAGGCTGTAAGAGTAAGAGCCATGGTTAGGGTTTGGATCATGGCATTTATCTCAATCCAAGGATTTCACTGATCACGCACCACCATTGCACCATTCCTTGCTTGCGGCAGCCATCAAATATCTTAACCCTACTTTAAATCCCTTATCATAAAGATTCCATATTTTTGTTTAGGGTACACTGAAACCCTAACAATATTATTCATGAAATTTATCCTATTTTGTTGTTCAGTAATGCTATCTATCCCAAAAAAACATCTCAAATGAATAATAACATTTTATTTATTATGGAAAGAGAATTCACTAAAAAAGAGAAGGATTAGATCATCCGTCACATCATTTGAGAGATACTTTTGGGACAATATTTTTGAAATATAAAGTATTTTTATTTTTATTTTTTGTTTTTAAAAAACAATATCTCATTAGGAGACATATTTGCACATTCTAGCCCAAGAAATTATAATAATATCTCATTAGATTTGGCATCGTTGAAAGCGAATACTGATGAGCAGGCCAACAAAGTTTACAGCCACTGTCATTTGGGGAACGATTAGTGCGTTAAGCATTTTCAACAGGGTAATTTTATTTTATGAGAGTAAGCTCTCTTACATTCTTGTCAACGGGCGATGGGCTTTTGGGACGACGTCCGATCAACCGCTTCTAGACTCATAAACCGAACCCGCCAGGATGTTCCACTTGTCACAGTTCTACGCCGGAGTCCGTACGATCTCAGTCTTGCCGCTGTTACCAAAATCGGCAGCGCCGTTACTGATAGCTCTCAGAAGCTGAAAGAATACTCCCCAGATCCTGTCCACCGGGAGAAGGTCGGCCGGATTCTGACCAACATCGGAAAATTCGCCGTTGAATCCGCTGTCAACGAGTCCCTCAAAGGCGTCACTGGTCTTTCTCTCTCTCTCTCTCTATATGTGTGTGTGTTTATATCAATTTTTTTTTCTTAGGTTTGAATCGTTTGATGCGATCTGTTGTTAGGGCTAATTTTATTACCATTTCGTCGATATCAACTCTTATTTTCCCTGTCATTACATTTTTATTTTCTTTTTGAAAATTCTGCTGCTATATTAATTGCCGACTCTCTCTCTCTGTGTTTTATTTTCTCTATGTCATGTTTTATATTGTTTTGGTAACCAAAAATGACAGACTCAAATCAAGTAAGCCAATTAGCTGTATTAGGCTCAGTTGAATGTTGGTTTTTGTCTTCTCAGGTCCCATATGATGCAAAAAAGTTAGAAATTTTCTTAGCACCCAAACGAAGAAACTTAGAAATATATATTGAAGAGAATCTTAGTTAGTTACATATTGTGGTGAGTGCGAACAAAACAAAATTTTTTTGGTGTCTCTGCAAAATAGGAGTGATACAGAAGACCGGGAGTTTGGGGTGGATGCTATAAAATTTGGGGTGGGTTTTCTTGGGAGAAAGATAGGAAAGAAGAATTGTTTGTGTGTGGGTGGGGGGCAGGTGTGTTTGTTGTGCCCTATAATATTTATCATGAAATGTGGATAAGGTTTGGGATTTGACACAAAACCTTATTACTTCATCTTGTTGCCTGGAAATGGATGAAAAGGAAGGAGAATTTGGAATCTTACTGCCATTCCTTTTGGTAGGGAATCTTGTGACACCATTCTTTCTTTTGCTCTTCTTTGTGTTAGCCAAACAGTGGGTGAGGGAAACCTAATGAGACACTATTTAAAAAGGGACACGAAGTATTAGGAAAACTTTATGAAATTCATGTGCAGATATATTTCTTAGAAGGCTCAAGGCTTTCCTTCTGATTTTTGTTTATTAGACTGACTTGACTGAAATTTTAAGAAGTAGTTGTATAGAGGAAATTCTCCTTAGCAACTTCCATAATGTCCTTGAAAATATTTACCTCATGCTCACCATGAATATTCAGGAAGTTTGGTAATGGATTTTCCAATGTTTTTTCATCTTTGGAAGAGGGTTTCCCAATGTGCACACATCATTCTTTTAAATCTTTTATGCTCCTTGCCCTTGTGGTACTTAATTTCCTTCTTCTATTGGTTCTTCTCCAGATAGGATCTCGAATGCACTTTCCACTTTCCAGTTTAGCTTAGTGGCACCTGTGCACATTTGGACTCGAACCTCGGATAGCAGCCCTTTCTAAGCCCTGAAAAAGGGATGTTTATCCCCTTCCTAAGCCCGAAGGATGTCATTGTCACTGTAACCAAGATGAGAAAGTCCAGGTTAACTTTCAAAAAAGAATTAAATGCCAGTCTTTGTGTGGTAACTTGAGGCCATCGGCACCACCTATAGTTACTCAATTTAACTTCCCTCTTCCTTTCAATTACTTGTATGGATTTTGATCTTCCCAATTGATTGAATTCAGCCCCTTTTTTTGGTACGCGTGCTTGCAAAATGAATGTAGGTTTAGGTTGGGAGAGAGAACATGATGATCTATATATGCTTTAATAAATGATAATACCCTTATTAGAGCAAAATGGAAAACTAGGAGCATCAACCCCAAATACTTATGATAAGGCTTTGAGTTGGGTAGCTTTTATTCTTACTTTGGGACGGCTTTTATCTTTTCACATTGATAGGATGTAATGCAAGAGAAGATCTACATCCATGGTTTAGGGACCTAGCTAGTTCGATTTGGATCAACTGTGACCAGAGTTGGGTTAAACCATTGTGATTACTCCGGTTTTAAATTAAATAAAATTTGAGGCTTTGAGCCCATGCTTGGTTTCATTCAAAATATTACCCATGAAAACTATATCAAGCATTACCATCTTTTTGAAGAAAATAAAAGAAGGGATATTATCACTCATTTATTGCAATTTTCAAAATGTATCTGCAGTATTGACATTATAAATAAGAGCAAATATGCATACAAAAGTCATTTATTTTTTCATTTGTTAATTCCTTTTTCCTCCCTCATGTTTGAGCATGTGCAGGTGCAAGGCAAGTATATAAAATTGTACAGGAAGGATTAAAGGATCAACCCCCTTCCTCTTGTTATAATGACAAGAACAAACAAGAAGATCTTACCGTAGGGATGGAGGAGATGCAAGCAAAGATGGAGAAAATGCAGGAAGAGATAAATTGCATTAAGCAACAAAATAAGATATCAGTAGAATGTGCTACGGGATCAGAGCCTCCAAAGAAGATTCCAACCGAGCATAACAAGGAATCAGATCTTCTAAAGACCAACATGAAAAGAGTTACCATCCGTTCTCGGCTATAGAATTAATTAGTATAATGACCTCAGTGCCCAAAGAATTTCAATATAGTATGTAGGGTATTTATGTTTGAATTGTGCGTTATCAAGCGCTGGCTCTATATGAACTTATAAATTTTTAACTCTCTCTCTCTCTCTCTCTGAAGCATTATGTTAAGATAATTCGATTTAAACTGAGTTTAAGGATCATTGGTTTATTAATTGTTGTGTTATCTCAAAAGAGTTTGTTTAAAAATCACTTTAGGCATGTGACCTAAAGCTCCGTTTAGATCAGGGTTGCCTAAAATTGCTTTCTGATATTATCTCTCCTCATATTTTTTTTAGAATTAAATTCAAATTAATTTCTTGATTCATGGGATCTGCTATAGGCTATATGCATCCTTTTATACTTCATGCATGGCATGCATGGAGCTGTGATAACTCTGTGATGTGATTAACGAGTTGTAATTCCATAAGAATTTTAATGTTGGTAACCATTAAATTAAAATGACACCGTTAAACTTGTATACCAATGCAGACTAAAAATATATATATAATAACTAAAACAAACCATTACAGACTAAAAATATTATCGATGGACAAAATTCGAAGTTGGACCGAGTGAACCCCTAGAAGTCCCATTCTCAAGGAGGAAGTAAATAAAAAAACTGGAATAAATTTAGGAATTTTCCTAAGAATGGCATTGATGCCATAAGTATTTAAAGCTCACAAATCCAGAATTGAAGAACCCAGACCTTGTTTAATTCAAAGTTTTAAATTACCAGCTCAGTAGCTTTGGAAGTTAACTTTCGAGATTAATATACAATCATAAGAAAAGCAATCATCAGGAAACATTCTCTTCCCATGGGACCTATAGTATTTCTAATTTTAAGCAATTGGCCCGAAAGATCATTTATGGTAATAACAAAAAGTCTAGTTTTGTAGGAATGACCTAAAAAATCACTTATAGAAATGACCTTCTAAAAAAGTATTTATAGGAATGACCTCCTAACTTGGTTAAATATGGAACAATAAACCGCTGTGTTCAACAGCGGTTTATTGTGATGATTCCTTTTAAACCCTTTTTTGATGCTTCTGCAACTCATGTCCTTGATGGCAGGAGACCTTTTCCCCTGTGGGATGGCTCACATAGAGTTAAGTGGAATGGCTCTTTACTCATGTCCTTGTACATCTCTTTTCTCTCTTCTTGCCATATTGAATCCACCCTTTTACTGTCCTCTGTAACCCCATAAATATAGAGAGAGAAAGACAAATAAATACAGAGAGAACCGCTATATCTGAAAATTTTGTTTACAGAATGTCGTCTGGTTCTTAGAGAGGGAGAGAGCGCTAGCACTTAAAAACACAGTGTCTTTTGTTTCTTTGCATTCAATTCCGTTCTTCCTTTTCTTCTCCTTCCATTTTATCCTATTATCAACCTCTCTCTAGCTGCGATTAATCATAACCGACTGAATTTCTTTCTCTCGATCTCTAGAAATGATAATCTACAGTAGAAAAAACAGAAGCAGTTTCGCCATTAATGGGGTTTGCAAGAAGAGCTCTTGAAGAAGAAGAAGAAGAAGAAGAGAG
Source organism: Hamamelis virginiana (assembly GCA_017140935.1). NCBI lineage: Eukaryota > Viridiplantae > Streptophyta > Magnoliopsida > Saxifragales > Hamamelidaceae > Hamamelis > Hamamelis virginiana. The sequence goes on along the minus strand of JAESVK010000506.1, from coordinate 2,827,030 downwards.
AGAAAGAAAGGTTGTTAAAGGTCCTTTCATGGCTTCCAATAAAGTCAGCAACCACCCAACTCATCTACAACAACAACAACAACAACAACAACATCAACAGCAACTACATCAAAATCAACAACAGCAACATCTACAACAAGATCACCATCAGCATCATCACAATATTTCTTACGGAATGATGCAATCATAATCCTCCATCCCTGCAAACTTCATGTAAATTTTACATCAAAAAAAAAAAAAAAACGACTTGATTGATTAATTGTTATTATTATTATTATTTTCATTTTCATTTTCATTTTCATTTTCTTGATTGATTATTATTGATGGTGGAAAGATTATTACAGTATGTAATGTTTGTATGCATATATGTTTTTTGTGTCACTGTGTCAGCAGAAGCAAAGACACTGAAGCTTATGATTTGGGAGAATTAGATCAAGCCCTTTTTCTCTATTTTGATGGCCAAGATCCCAATAGTGTGCAAGAACAAAGACGTAAGTCCTCTCTCTCTCTCTCTCTCTAGCTTGGAGCTGGATCATGGGTTTATTTTTATTTTTATTTTTTAAATTTCACTTTCGTGTCTTCTGTTGGGGGAGATTCTTTTGGAAAGTGGTGTCTGGGTCACGGGAAAAGCACGTTCAACAGAATTAAATCTGCAGTATGTACTTTCTTTGACCGGGTCATTGCACGAAAAGAAAAAAGAAAGAAAGAAGGGAAAATTTTCAGTTTCCAAGAAAATTGGTTTCTCTCTCTTTTTTTTTAATTTGTTTCTTGTTATTTGGATTGTGGACCATGACATGTGACAACCTACAGATCATGAATTCCTTGTGAATTCTCTCTATGTACTGAAAAGGGTACGAATTTAAATCAGTTTTTTTTTTTTTTTTTTTATCCAGCTTTTTAATTTTTTCCTTCTACTTTCTGTTTTGGATAGATGGCAGAGCCAGCTAGTAGTACTACTAAAAATGCATGACAAATCCCATGCTTCCTTTCATGGCTAGCTCATACCTCTCCCTCTCTTGGGTCCTTTAATAATTATGTCTTCTGCACATACATAAAAGATTCCTCTCTCTCTCTCTCTCTCTCTCTCTCTCTCTCTCACTCATGAGTCTTAATTAATGCTTGTGAGAAAGAGAAGTTTCATTTCATTTCAGCCTTTACGGGAGACCTCACACACATAGAGACTCAAGTCTGTCTTTTCTTGGTTTGCATCTTTGTTTTTTTTTTTCTTTACCTTCTTTGCATTTCTAAATTATGATTAAGTTACAATATCAAGTTCTCGGATGCTTCCTATCTCCCTTTGCATATTTTAGCTCCAAATTAATACTAGGGAACATAAATTTTTTCTTCTACCTTTTTTCCCTTCATTCCTTTTTGAGTTGTTTAAATTTTACTCATACCCACTTCTTGTATGCTCTAAATCACAAATAGATGTGTCATTTCAATAAATTTCTTAGACATATGAGTTCATTTCCTTACCAATGGTTATTGGGATTTGATACATTTTTTATTTTTTATTTTTTATTATCTCTGTTATTCACATGGTTCAACACCATTTATATCTGTTTTAGTTTTCTGATCCATAATTGTTCATTACTTCCCTGTTTTCTGCTGCATACCAAAAGACTGAAACAGCCATGTTTGTGTGTGATAAATAGTGCTTCCCTTGCTTGTATGGTAGTGATATGATGCTCTTTTTTCTCTTTCTTTCTTTCTTTCGTTTTTTAGTTTTTCATTGCATTTTTTACAATGAATGGAGTCAAATAGGTAATTACGGATTCATCTCCTCTCTGTTATGCCTTAATGGAAGAAGATTTTATGTGAATGATTGAGGATTTCATGTCTCTTGTATAAATTGTTCTCACTCTGCAATTGATTCTTATCTAGTTGGTTGAGTTCTGTTGCCTATTTTCAGGTTAATAATCTAATGGGCCTCTTTTGGTATTATGCAGTGCCTTGAGTATGGAATTTATACTGAACACTGTGGCCGATCCTATAGGCAAAAAGATCAGTCATCACCTAAACCTAGAGGAAAACATGAGTAAACTCAAAAGAAGCTATGAAGAATTGAATTGCCGAAAGGAGGATGTAGAAATGAGAATAAAAGGAGAGCTTGTACCAAGAAAGTGGTTAAAGAAAGAGGTCAGATTTTGGTTGGCTGATGTAGAAAGGATTGAGGAGAAGAAACAAAGAATTGAAAACGAGGTTGGACAGAGGAAATATTTCAAACGCGGAAGCCAGGGAGAACATGTTGCTAACTTGATTCAAGAGGTTGAAGTACTTCATCAGAACAGAGGTTTTTTCTGGCAATTTGGTGCTTGATGCACCTCCGCTCAAAGGAGGACTATTTCCACCAAAAAAACTAGCAGGTGGAACTACTGTCATAAGAAAGATTGATGAAATTTGGGATTTCTTGACGGATGATGAGACTAGACTGATTGGAGTCTATGGCATTGGCGGAGTCGGTAAGACTACAGTTATGCGCTAGATCAATAACAGACTCGTGGGTACAACTAATAATAAGTTCGATAACGTGATTTGGATCACTATACCAAAAGTGCTTGAAGTTAGTAATCTACAGGATGTTATTGCTAAAGCATTCAGTGTAGATATTTCAGTATGTAAAGATGAAACAGCAAAGGCTATGAAGTTGTCCGACGAATTGGGTGAAAGGGAGAGGCTTGTCTTAATTTTAGATGATGTGTGGGAATCATTTGAACTTGAAAAGGTGGGAATTCCAGAACCCTCCAGTGCTAATGGATGCAAATTGGTATTAACGACCGAGTCGTTTGAAGTCTGCTGAGATATGAACGAACTGTAAAGGCATCAAAATGGAGCTTCTTTCAAGAGATGAGGCCTGAAGCTTATTCTTGGATATAGTTGGGCATAATGTGTTGATTACTCCAAGTTTAGAAGCAACTATGAAGCTTGTTGCTGAAGAATGTGCTTATTTGCCTTTCATACTTCCAGCTATCATGATGATAGCAAGGGGCAAACAAGCACATTCTTCAGCAACAAGCTTCATAGTTGCTTCTAAACTTGGAGTAATCAACACATTACGCTCGACTATATCCAAGAATAAGCTCCAGGCCTCATCTTCTGAAAGAAGCTCCATTTTGATGCCTTTACAGTTTGTTCATATCCCATTAGACTTCAAATGACCGGGTCGTTAATACCAATTTGCATCCATTAGCACTGGAGGGTTATGGAATTCCTACCTTTTCAAGTTCAAATGCTTCCCACACATCATCTAAAATTAAGACAAACTTCTCCCTTTCACCCAATTTGTCAAACAACTTCATGGCCCTTGCTATTTCATCTTTACATCTTGAAATATCTACACTGAATGCTTTAGCAATAACATACTGTAGATTACTAACTTCAAGCACTTTTGGTATAGTGATCCAAATCACATTATCGAACTTATTATTAGTTGTATACACGAGTCTGTTATTGATCTGGTGCATAACTGTAGTCTTACCGACTCCGCCAATGCCGTAGACTCTAATCAGTCCAGTCTCATCATCTATCAAGAAATCCCAAATTTCATCAATCTTTCTTATGGCGGTAGTTCCACCTGATAGTTTTTTTGGTGGAAATAGTCCTTTGAGCGGAGGTGCTTCAAGCACCAAACTGTCAAAAAATTATACATATAGATTGATAAGCAAGAAGTTATATATCACAAAGCTAGAAACAAAGGCTTTCCCATTCAACTTTCCTGCATAGAAAACAGAAGGTGGCATAGAGGAGATAGGGATGGACTCCAAAAAGGTTACAATTTAGCAGTCCCTTGGGTGATATAGAATTGTTACTCAACAAGTCACCTTGTTCTACCTTTATAAGTATCGGTCATGAACAATGTTGCAAGTTCTAATACTTGCCAATTTATGTCTATTTTTTTCCTTTAAAAATTAACATTTTAGCTCTTTCACTTCTTTAAGTTGATACTTTTGCTCTCTGAGTTGGGCATTCTGCTGCCATAATAATGTTGACGTTATAGCGCCCTGCACACTCACGTTTTATGTTTAGCAGGAATTGAAATTTATATATTATGTTGTATAAGCCATCAGCAGCTTTCTTATGTTGTCATGAAAATTTTAATAATTTTAAAAAACTATCCCTTTCTATTATTACACGCATTTGTAGTTAGAACCTGATTTCATCGTTCAGGTGTCCACTCTTTTATACCTTATTAAATATTGGGTTTTTCTCTATATACTATATTTGGTTTACTTTCCCTGCGGTCAATTTTGTCGTTGTTATTGTTTATTCTGCCCAATTTTTTAAGGTGTTTTTCTCTTCTTCTTTTGTTTTTTTCTTGGGAGTTCTTATAATTGTTTTGTTGCCCATTCAAGTTGATATTCTAATGTGCCTTTGTGATATTATACAGTGCCCAGTTTAGTAGCACTTGCAAAACTTATTTGTGAAGAATGTGCTTTTTTGCCCCTAGCAATCATCACAATAGCCGGAATTATGAAGGGTGTAGTTGAAGAATTTGAGTGGAGGAATGTGTTGGAACAATTGAGAGAATCTAAGAGGAAGTTCATCGATATGAAAAAGGTACTTGGGCATTGGACAAAGGCAGTCTTCTCGGTGGAATTCCTGGGTACTGGTAAGACTCGTCTCTCCACACATGCATTAATAATTTAGAACCCTGACATATTATGTAAAATGTTTTCCTTTTCATATCTTCTCTTTTATTTCTCTTTCTTTCAACTTCTCTTTTCGAATCCTAAAATGTTAGTTATCTATGACATATCTTAACTTATTGCTTATCACTAACACCTAATTTTTCTTCGAAGAATGTATTTTGGGTAAGTGGTGTCCTTTGAACCAGATGGTTTTGCTTTATAATTGATCTTTCTACAACATATGTCATAATTTCCATTGCATTTTTGATCTGATGCAGGATATATAACATTATAATTAGAAGGCAAAGTGATGGGAATCAAGACGGCCCACGAGCTGCACACAATCAAGATCTATGTTAGGCAGGGCCATAGGATTTAGTTCAATAATTTAGGGTTTTCTTTTGTTAATTTCTTTTCTTTAGCTAGTTTATTTCCTTATATTATTTGTTTCTATTTTTTTCTTGGTTATGGTTGTAGCCTATATAAAGGCCCCTAAACTCTTATTATGAGGTAGACTTTTATGATTGAATATTGAATAAAATTCTTCTTCCCCTAAATTTCTTCTCGTCTCTTCTTTTCTTTCTTTTCTTCTTCTCTCCGAGTTCCACATCACAAAGACAGACAGGAACAAATTTTTTCATTAAGCGATACCAATGGCACACAATCTCTGCCACTGACTTGATCCTTTTTCATTTTTTTTTTCTCTCTCTCTCTGTATATAAGCAAGAGAAACTCCAACTTCGAAACCCACATGTGTGTGTGCTTTTAACTTAAATGTAAACTCAATGTTCCTTCCATCTATGTTTAAGTGACTTGGATGACCTTTCCATACAACTAAATGCTTTTCGTAACTTGTTTTCTGTTTTTTTATATGATGATACTATTTCCTAACAATTTTTTGTTTTGATTGCTGGCATAAAGTGCTACTTTGTAATTTACATCGTCAAGTTCTGCGATGCTTCTTTCTATATCCCTTCATTGCATTATTTACTTCCATAATTTATATTAGAGAACATATATTTTTCAGCTGCCTTTTTTTTTCCCATTTCCTTTTAAGTTGTATCATTTCCTCCCATACCCACTTTCTGTATGTTCCAGAATTCTAGATCACAAATAAATGTAGCATTTCATGATCACAAATAGATTTAACATTTCAATTAATTTCTAGATTCACAGGATCCATTAGCATTTTGCTATAGGATATTGGAATTTGATAAGAAAACCATAATCTTTTGTTTGAGTTAAACTATATGCATTGAACTCATTCAACACCTTTTATACGTCTTTTTCTTATTGGTACCTGTTTTTTTTTGCTGCAGAATAAGAGTTTAACCGCCCCTCAAGCCAAAAGTTAAGCTACGGAGTTTTAAGTTCTGTTTAAGTTAAGCCAACAAGGGTGTGACTCCCATGCATTCGCAACTCACACTTGTTACAATAAATGGGTCATAAATATGCGACGATCAAAGATGAATCATGTAGTTTTATGTGTTTAAGCACGAGATCTTTTCCTTTAGAGCAGAGACAGAATGGATTATAAGATTTGGCATTTGGACATGTAATGAAGCATGGGAGATAGTCATTGTGCCCATTTAATATTTCTTGTTTTCTAGAATAAGAAGCTGCAATTCCTTTTCAGTTAAACAGCTTTGTAAATCCACACTATAACTTCCCTCTAACAAACAATTTATTCCCCCTGCGTTAGGTTTGTTACACCCTGCATCACAACTGGAACTTGTTCCCCGCCTTCCTTTTCATTGCAGTTTTTTTTTTTTTTACAATTAATAGAGTTCAAAATAGTTAATTGAAGATTAATCATGTTCTGTATGTGTTTTGTCAATGGAAGAATAGTTTATGTGAAGAATTGAAGATCTTCATGTCACATTCTCTCAAATTAACAGGTTGAGTTTGTGGTTGATTGATGGCTCTCAACCATGGTTTTCATGCCAATATTTTAAAATATATTGCACTGCCCAATGCAGTCATAGCCCATGCATAGCTTCACTGCCCAGTGTGTGCTGCACTGTGCTCTTCTCCTGCCTATAACTAAGGCTTATGTATATATCAATCTTGTAACAATGTAGTCCATTAATGCAATCTTCTCTACCATCTCTATTTCTCCATTTAATTCTACTATCTCGAATTTAATACAATATAGAGCGGAGAATGTTCAATTCCACCCAATGGCAAAAATGTAAAGAAAATATTATGTGTATGAGTTGGTTTCAGCAAGCTTTTGTGGATGTACCTTGGACTGTCAGCAATATGAACAATGGTGCCACTCTGATATTAAACTGCAACAGCAACAACCTTTTTCGTTTAGGTATAACATCCAAGTGAGTAATATGAACAATGGGTTAACTTTCAAAAAAGAATTAAATGTCAGTCTTTGTGTGGTAACTCGAGGCCATCGGGACCACCTGTAGTTGCTCAATTTAACTTCCCTTTACCTTTCAATTACTTATATGGATTTTGATCTTCCCATTTGATTGAATTCAGCCCCTTGTTTTGGCATGCTTGCTTGCAAAGTGAATGTGGGTTGAGGTTGGGAGAGAGGACAAGATGATCTATGATTTAATATATTATAATACCCTAATTAGAGCAAAATGGCAAACTGGGATTTGTGCATCAACCCCAAATACTTATGATAAGTCTTTGAGTTGGGTAGCTTTTATTCTTACTTTAGGATGGCTTTACCTTATCACATTGATAGGAAGAGAAGATCTACATCCATGGTTTAGAGAATAGCTAGTTCAATTTGGATCAAACTGTGGCCAGAGTTGGGTTAAACCATTGTTATTACTCCAATTTTAAATTAGTGTATAACAAAATTGTCAAACTCCTAATCAAATATGAGGTTTTGAGGCCATGCTTGGTTTCATTTGAAATATTACCCATGAAAACTATATCAAGCAATACCATTGTTTTGAAAAAAAAGGAGGAAATTATTGCTAATATTTATTTCAAATTTTAAAATGTATCTGCAGTTTTGACATTATAAATAAGAGCAAATATGCATACAATGATACAAAGGTCATTTCTTTTTTCATGTTGACAAATAGGACGGGAAGGACTACTCCGGAAAAAATTACGGTAAAAAATTGCGTTTTAATTTTCTTATCAAATTCTCTCCCCTCTCTCTTCATATCCGCCACGTTAAGCATTACAGACCAACTTAGCCATGTTGAGCATTTTCCACACATGAAAGAGGGTGACTTCATCGTATTTCTTTCTGTTTTTTTTTGGTTGGTTTCAGTCCTTTTCCGGCCTTTCTGTTTTCATATCCGCCACGGTTGCATTAGAGACAAATTTTAGGTATGTTTTATGTTTAGCATTTTCCATACATCAAGGAGGTTGACTTCATCGTAGCTGCTTACCTTTTTTTTCTTTTTCTTTTTTTCCCATTTTTTATTTTTTTATTTCTAATTCCTTTCCCGGCACTTTCATGGAAAGTAGCTCCAAGAACCACAGTGAAGTTTTGTATTTAACTCAAATCCAGAGGACCAGAGCGTTGCTACATTGGATACCTTGGCTTCATTGAGTGTGTTTTGCTCTGTGAATTTCACTTGTCTTCTCGCGAGTGATCTGCTATTATCAAGAGAGTTTTCTCTTTTCTCTTTTCTTCTTCACTTTGCTTCTCTGCTCTTTTCTCTTTTCAACTCAAAAAAAAAAAAAAAAAAAAAGACTTTTAAAGCTAGTCCACCAAGGTATGTATTCTCTTCCCATCTTGCTCCAAGAAACTTTATGGACTTTATAGCTACAGTTCGTTAATTGCAGTGATCGATCATATTTGATTTAGTAATACTGAGTTTTAAAATAAGCGTGGAGATTAGATTATGTGTGCCTTAGTCAATAGGACTTGTGAAATTGAATCCTAGATAGTTAGTTTAGAGAAGTTTTGGAAAGTTAGGATTAGTGGTCATCACCTAACTGCTTATATATATATGTGTGTGTGTGTGTCTCATTGTGCTGTATGGAATCCTATCGTCCAACATAGGAAGGTTGGGTACAGCATCACGGCTGTTAGGGTTTTCTCTATTTCTTGGTAATGGAAGTGGGCTGTTTCTACTTCTCGAATGTTAATTTTTATTTATTTTAATATTTATAATTTACCATGCTATACCCAATCCATGTTGTATTTGCTTTCACTTTATATTATATTATATTTTTATGCATATGCTATGCAATTATTTACTGTATTTGTTTATTAGACCACCGTCTGCCACCTAAGAATTTTATTTATTTTTATTTCCTTCTTTGCTCTAACATCTCATATATTTCTCCCAATTGGTAGTTGCATGTAAAAATTATAAGCATAGATTGAAAAGCAAGAAGTTATATTATAAAGCTAGAAACAGAGGCATCCCCATTCAACTTTCCTGCATAGATAACAGAAGGGGGCATTGAGGAGATAGGGATGGACCACACGAGTGGTACAATTTATCAGCCCCTTTGGTGATATAAAGTATTGGTCATGGTTCATGAAGACATGAACAAGGCCTGAACTGCTAATACTTGCCAATTTATGTCTATTTTTCCTTTAAAAATTAATATTTTAAGGCCCGTTTGCATTAATTTTTTCTAAAATCGCTTTTGGAGAAAAATTTCTTTACATAGTTAACGGCATCTCTTTAGACCTAGTTAACATTATAATATTGCAATCGTTCCTTTATGATATTATGCAGTGCCTGGAGAATGGATTTTATAGTGAACACTGTATGCAATTTCATAGCCAAAAAGGTCATTCATCACCGAAGCCTTGATGAATCCACGAATTATTAGCTTAAAAGAAAATGTGAAGAACTGAACATGAACAAGCTCAAAAGACAATGTGAAGAACTGAACTGTCAAAAGGAAGATGTAGAAGTGAAAATGAAAACAGACCTTCGGCCAGGGACAGGGAAGATCTTAAAGAAAGAAGTCCAACTTTGGTTGGATAATGTACGAAGGATTAATGATGAGAAACGATGCATTGAAAATGAAGTAGAAGATACAAAATTTTTCATACGCTCAAGCCTAGGAGAACAAGTTGCTGGGATGATTCAAGAAGTTGAAGAACTTCATCAGAAGGGAAGTTTTCCTAATGGTTTGGTACTTGATGAACCCCCACTTATTGGAGGTTTATTCCCGCCAACAACTTTAGCAAGCGATACTGCAGTCAAAAGAATTAAGGCATGCTTGATGAATGATGATATTAGAAAGATTGGAGTTTATGGAATTGCAGGTATTGGTAAAACCACCATCATGCAACATATTAATAATTGCATCTTCTTAAAAGAGATTGATAAGTTCGATTATGTAATCTGGGTCACTATGTCAAAGGTGTCCAATGTGATAAAATTACAAAATTACATTGCAAGAGGATTCAACACAGATATTTCAGATAATGAAGAAGATGAAATGACAAAGACAATAAAATTATATAGTATCCTGAAAGAAAAGCAGAGGTATGTGCTAATTTTAGATGATATCTCGAAAGCTTTTCGTCTTGAAGATGTGGGAATCCCTGAACCTACTGTAGCTAATGGATGCAAAATAGTATTAACAACCCAATCACATGATGTCTGCGGACACATGGATTGTAAAGGGATTGAAATGGAGCTTCTTTCAAAAGATGAGGCTTGGAACTTATTCTTGGATGAAGTTGGGTGTCATGTTTTGAGTACTTCTAGTTTAGAAGCACTTGCGAAACTTCTTTCCGAAGAATGTGCTTGTTTGCCCCTTGCAATCATCACGGTAGCCAGATGTATGAGGAGTGCAGTTGATGATTTTGAGTGGACGAATGCATTGGAACAATTGAGAGAATCTAAGAGGAAGTTCATCGATATGAAAAAGGTACTTGGGCATTGGACAAAGGCAGTCTTCTCGGTGGAATTCTTGGGCACTGGTAAGACTCTTGTCTCTCCACATGCATTAATAATTTAGAACCCTGACATATTATGTACAATGTTTACTTTTTCATATCTTCTCTTTTATTTCTCATTCTTTCAACTTCTCTTTTCGAATCCTAAAATGTTAGTTATCTATGACGTATCTTAACTTACTGCTTATCACCAACACATAATTTTTCTTCAAGAACGTATTTTGTGTAAGTGGTGTCCCCTGAACCAGATGGTTTTGCTTTATAGTCAATCTTCTACAATATATGTTATAATTTCCTTTGCATTTTTGGTCCAATGTAGGATATATAACATTATAACTATAAGGCAAAGTGATGACCCATAAGCCGTGCACGATCAAGATCTATGTTAGGCAGGGCCATAGGATTTAGTTCAATAATTTAGGGTTTTCTTTTGTTATTTTATTTTCTTTAGCTAGTTTATTTCCTTTTATTATTTGTTTCTTTTTCTTCTTGGTTATGGTTGTAGACTTGTAGCCTATATAAAGGGCACCTAAACTCTTATTATGAGGTAGACGTTGATAATTGAATATTGAATAGAATTGTTCTTCCCCTAAATTTCTTCTTTGCTCTTCTCTCCTCTTCTCTCTTCTTTTCTCTCTTTCTTCTCTACATGATTTCTACATCCCAAAGACAGAAAGAAACAACTTTTTTCGTTAAGCACTACCAATGGCACACAATCTCTGAACCGACTTGGTCCTTTTTTTTTTCCCCTGGTATATAAGCAAGAGAAACTCCAACTTTGAAACCCATATGTATGTGCTTTAACTAAAGTGTATAATCAATGTTCCTTCTATCTATGTTTTTCTTCAAGTGACTTGGATGACCTTTCCATACAACTAAATGCTTTGTGTAATTTGTTTTATGTTTTTGTATATGATATTGTTTCCAAACAATTTTTTGTTTTGATTGCTGGCATAAAAGTGCTACTTTGTAATTTACACTGTCAAGTTCTGTGATGCTTCTTTCTATAACCCTTTCACTGCATTTTTCACTTCCATTCACAATTTATATTAGAGAACATATATTTTTCAGCTGCCTTTTTTCCCATTTCCTTTTTAAGTTGTAAAATATCTCCCACACCCCCTTCATGTATGGTCAAGAATTCTAGATCACAAATAGATGTAACATTTCAATTAGTTTCTTGATTCATGGGATCCGTTAGCACCTTGCTATAGGCTATTGGAATTTGATAAGAAAACCATAATCTTTTGTTTGAGTTAAACTGTATGTATTGAACTCGTTCAACACCTTTTATACGTCTTTAAGTTTTCTTATTGATACCTGTTTTTTGCTGCAGAATAAGAGTTCAACCACCCCTCAAGCCAAAAGACTTGAGCAACAGAGTTTCAAGTTCTGTTTAAGTTAAACCAACAAGGGAGTGATTCCCATGCATTTGCAACTCTCACTTGCCATAAAATGGGTCATAAATATGCGGCGATCGTCTGTGAATCATGTAGTGTTTTGTGTTTAAGCATGACATCTTTTCCTTTAGTGCAGTGACAGAATGGCACATAACAGATTTGGCATTTAGACATGTAAAGAAGCATAGGAGATAGACATTATGCCCATTTAATGTTTGGTTTTCTTCTTTTCTAGAACAAGAAGCTGCAATTCCTTTTCAGTTAAAAATCTTTGTAAATCCACACTATAACTTCCCTCTAACTTAAAATTTATTCCCTGCATTAGGTTTGTTACACCCTGCATCACTATTGGAACTTATTCCTCGCATACCTTTTCATTGCAGTTTTTACAATTACTAGAGTTCAAAATAGTTCATTGCAGATTCATGTCCTGTCTGTGTTTTGTCAATGGAAGAATAGTTTATGTGAAGAATTGAGATCTTATTAACGTCATACTCACTTTACATCTCTTAATACTCTTAAGATGTAAGTGTCAAGATCAATTGTTCTATTAAGATTACAATATTGCACTATAAGAATATAATAAGAAATATTTATTTTCATTTTATACTTATTTAAAATAATTTAAATAAGAAAGTAATCATCTTTTCGCCTATCAAAATTTTCACACTACAAGTAATTATGAAAAAAATTAGGGATTGAGTTTTGGCCAGCCATCTACGTGCTCTGCTTGACTATGTGAAGAGAACATAAGTTTGGCCAAAATGAAGGGCACATAAACTTGACTAAATGAAGAGAACGTATGCTCGGCTTGGCCAAATGAAAAGAATATATTGATGAATTCTTTTTATGAGCATTCTTTTTCTGTAAGGGCTGCCTTCTTCCTCTTGATGATATATATGGACCTCATATACCTAATGGCATGAGAAAAATTTTCACTTCGAATTTTCCCCCAAACTTTAGTTACCACTCTTACATGGACTTATTCTTTGATAAAATGTAAAAAACCCTACAGGGGTCTTGCATGCAAATTTCTTTATGAATTGAAATGTACAATTGAACATTGCCAATCAAATTTTAATGTTTTCTCTCATTTAACTGTGTTTGTTTACAGTGTTGTGTTTACTTTTATGGACATGTGTTGCTCATCTGAACATATTTTTGATTAATTTCTATTACAGAAAGGGCATTACTTAAAGTAGTTTATAAAAAAATTATATATATAAAAAATTGATTATGGGCTAAATTATTCATTTTCATACCAAACTATCCCGTTCTTTTTTCATATTACTGGCCACATATGAAGGACTTTTACATGAATGAAGGTGACTTTATCATGAATGATTTTATTTATTTATTGTCTTTTAAGAAATTACCGCTAAAAAACTTTATGAGTGGTAGAACAGTTGGTAAATTTGGTATTAAAATTTATTGGAGCAAAAATTAGAGAATCTACTTCTATCACAGATTCACAGTAGATTAAAAAAAAAAAAAAAACCCGTTAGTGATTTTGTCACATTCCTGTATGGAAAATGAAGATATTAGTTTTTCGAAAATGATTAAAAAAAAAAAAAAAAAAACTAGTTTCCGGCACTTTCATGGAAAGTGGCTCCAGGCAGGCAAGAACCAACGGTGAAGTCTTGCGTAGTTGCGTTGACTGAAATCCAGACGCCGAGACGCGTCTTTGCCATTGCTAGTTATCGAGTGTGTTTTGCTCTGTTGATTTCACGAGTGGTCAGCAATTATCAAGAGGGTTTTCTGTCTTCCTTAATCTTCTTCACTTTGCTTCTCTGCTCTTTTCCCTCGTCTACTACAGAGAGGTATATTCTCTTCCCATGAAAATTGTTGCAGCTTTGGTTTTTTTTACTTTGCTCTTACATCTCATATAACTCTTCCAATTAGTTGCGTGAATTTTTTTTTTTATTTTTTTTCAAATTCATGCTTGGAAAGCCCGAAATTTGTTCTGCTGTTTGGGTTATTCATTATTTTTTATTTTTGAAAATTTTCTTAGTAGCTCATAGTAGATTCTTTTTTGCATCTTTACTTGTCTAATATCATCTAAAAAAATTGGATAGAATTTTTTCTCCCTGTACAGCTTCCACCAGCCACATGAACACATAAAAAGAAAAAAAATTATATAAGCAAGAAGTTATATTACAAAGATAGATTAATTTTGCAGGGCCTTGGGTTTGATAGAATTTTTACTCAACGAGTGTCATCTTGTTCTACCCTTGAACAATGCTGCAAGTGCTAATACTTGCACAATGTTTTAAGGGTTTTTCTTTCCTTTTTTTTTGTTTTTTTTTTTTGTTTAGGGATTTCTGGTAATTGTTTTGTTGCCCATTCAAGTTGATATTCTAATGCGCCTTTATGATATTGTACAGTGCCTTCAGAATGGATTTTATAGTGAACACTGTATGCGATTTCATAGGCAAAAAGGTTGATCACCACCGAAGCGTTGATGAATACATGAATAAGCTCAAAAGAAAATGTGAAGTACTGAACAGCCGAAAGGAAGATATAGAATTGAAAATGAAAGCAGACCTTCGGCCAGGAAAGATTTTAAAGAAAGAAGTTGAACTTTGGTTGGATAATGTACGAAGGATTAATGATGAGAAACAATGCATTGAAAATGAAGTTGGAGGTGTGAAATTTTTCAAACGCGCAAGCGTAGGAGAACAAGTTGCTGAGATGATTCAAGAAGTTGAAGAACTTCATCAGAAGGGAAGTTTTTCTAACAGTTTGGTAGTTGATGCACCCCCACGTAATGGAGAAATATTCCCAACAACAACTTTAGCAAGCGAAACTAGAGTCAAAAGAAAGTTGGAAGAAATTAAGGCATGCTTGATAAATGATGATGTTGGAAAGATTGGAGTTTATGGAATTGCAGGCAGTGGTAAAACCACCATCATGCAACATATTAATAATTGCATCTTAAAAGAGCTTGATAAGTTCAATGGTGTAATCTGGGTCACTGTGTCAAAGGCGTCCAATGTGATAAAATTACAAAATGACATTGCAAGGGCATTGAAGACAGATATTTCAGATTATGAAGATGAAATAACAAGGGCAGCAAAATTATATAGTATTCTGAGAGAAAAGCAGAGGTACGTGCTAATTTTAGATGA
This sequence comes from Hamamelis virginiana, assembly GCA_017140935.1. Taxonomy (NCBI): domain Eukaryota; kingdom Viridiplantae; phylum Streptophyta; class Magnoliopsida; order Saxifragales; family Hamamelidaceae; genus Hamamelis; species Hamamelis virginiana. The sequence continues at coordinate 2,812,014 of JAESVK010000506.1, read as the reverse complement.
TATCTTGAAAGATTTTCGTCTTGAAGTTGTGGGAATCCCTGAACCTACTGTAGCTAACGGATGCAAAATATTATTAACAACCCGATCACATGATGTCTGCCGACGCATGGATTGTAAAGGGATTGAAATGGAGCTTCTTTCAAAAGATGAAGCTTGGAACTTATTCTTGGATAAAGTTGGGTGTGATGTTTTGTGTACTCCTGGTTTAGAAGCACTTGTGAAACTTGTTGCCGAAGAATGTGCTTGTTTGCCTCTAGCAATCATCACGATAGCTAGAAGTATGAAGGGCGTAGTTGAAGAATTGGAGTGGAGGAATGCATTGGAACAATTAAGAGAATCTAAGAGGGAGTTCATTGACATGGAAAAGGTACTTGAGCATTGGACATACCACTGCTAAGGATGTTCTTCAATCCTTCCTTCCTTGGTAAAGGCAGCCTATTCTGTAGAATGCCTGGGCACTGGTAAGACTCTGTCACTTCACACATACATTAATAATTTATAACCCCAATATACTATGCACAATGTTTTCTCTTCATAACTTCTCTTTTATTGCTCTTTCTTTCAAGCTCACTTTTCATATCCTAAAATGCTATTTTTCTATGACATATCTTAGTTTTTGCTTATCACCAGTGCACACTAATTTTCTCTACTAATCTCCGTTTGTGCTTCTTTAAACTAGTGACTAGGCTTCTTTATGTGGACTGTTAGAGGATTTCTTCAACATATGAATTTTGTGGCTGTGCCCAGAATCAGATGCTTTTGCTTTGTATCAATTTTGCTACATCTGATGTCATCATTTTTTTTTCGTATTTTTGGTCTGATGCAGGATATATAACATTATAACCAGAAGGCAAAGACAGTCAGAAATAAACTTGTTCGTTAACAAAAACACCTGAAGGCAATGGCACACAATCTCTGACAACGACTTGATCCTTTCTTTGTATATAAGCAACAGAGTTTCAAGTTCTGTTTAAGTTAAGCCAACAAGGGAGTGATTCCCATGCATCTGCAACTCACTTGTTACAGTGAAATGGATCATAAATATGTGATGATCATATATGAATCATGTAATTTTTTGTGTTTAAGCATGACATCTTTTCATTTAGGCATGTAATGAAGTATGGGAGATAGTCATTATGCCCTTCTAATGTTTTGTTTTCTTCTTTTCTAGAATAAGAAGCTACAATTCCTTTTCAGATAAAAAGCTTTGTAAATCCACATTAGAACTTCTCTCTTACAATTTCTTCCCCTCATTCGGTTTGTTACACCCTGAATCACAATTGGAACTTATTCCTCGCATTCCTTTTCATTGCAGTTTTAACAAGCAATAGAATTCAAAATAGTTGACTGCAGATTCATGTTCTGCCTGTGGTTTGTCAATGGAAGAATAGTTTATGTGAAGAATTGAAGATTTTCATGCCGCGTTCTCTCAAATTAACAGGTTGAGTTTGTGGTTGATTGATGATTCTCAAGTCTCAACCATGGTTTTCTTGGCTTGGCGGTAAGCTGTGGCCAATATGGAGCGGAGAATTCGAGTTCAATACAACCCAATTGTAATAAAGGAAAATGGGAAAATTGAAAAGGTTTTTTTTTTTTTTTTTTTGTTGTGGCATCATATTCTGTGTGCTTGAGTTAGTTTTCAGCAAGCTTTTGTGGATGTTCCTTGGACTGTCACCAGCAATATGAACAATTAATTATCTTATACTATTAAAACTTGTGACAAGTATCAAGATCGACTTTTTTATTTTGTAGGTTTTATTCTGTAGGATTACAATATTGTAAATAAGAAATATTTATTATTCTTTTATAATTGTTTAAAATAATTTAAAATTTTAGAAAATTATTCAAAATATTTTTAAGGTATTTGAGAGTAATTAAAAAATTATTAAAATATACAGGACAAGTTTGATTTCATTCGTTTGATAGAAAATGTATGGATAAATATAATGAGGAACAATCGGATGTAATAAGTAGAAAGTTTTAGACCAACGGCGTGATTTCGCTAGGTGTCCTCATTAGAGATTAGGTGAAAAGAGAAGGGTAATTACGGTCATTTCAGGGAAATTTTCCACTTCTTCTCCACTCTGGTACTTTCTACATTTCCCATCCCTGAAGCTTCAAACAATGGCGGCCTGGACAGCTGCAGCTCGTCAAGCAGCTCATCTGGCTCGGCTTTCCTCTCCAAAATCTTCTCTTACTACTACTACTCAAGCTGCTAGCCTAATTCATCGGCGCGGTCTCGCCGGAGGCGGCGGTAATTTTCTGTACCTTTTTTTTTTCTCACCAGCCAAACAGAGGGTTTATTGATTCAAGATCTCATCATTTGGCATTCAGAAATCAACTTGTGTGCGTGTGTTCCTAATTTAAATTTTAAAGCTTTAAACAATAAAACAAAATTAGGTTTATGAAAGTCTCTCTTTCGTACGTGGATACCATGATATCCCCATGAATAGAGATTTTCATTCATCTACATTGGTTCTAGAAGTGATTAAGCGGTGACCTTTGGTCTAATGATTGTAGAGAATAGAGGGGGAAAGTTTACGGATCCCAGTGATTGTGAAAATTGTGAAACTTGCTGCACTAATGACAAAAAAGGGCACTTTTTTTTTTTTTTAAATTCAAAATTGCTTATTATTTTCCTTTATATATATATTGCAGATCATCATGGACCTCCAAAGGTGAACATCTGGGAGGACCCACTGAGCCCATCTAAATGGAAAGAAGAACACGTAAGTATTTATTTACATATTTGAAAGTCTATCTCTTATGTAGTGAATGACATGCTTGCTGGTTTGCTGTGAACATTATTGAAACCTTTTGATCACGATGAAGAAATATATGGTATCTATGTGACTAGTTGGACTTCTTTAACTCTGTTCCTTCTGTTGTACTGGAATCCCATATCTAACCTGTTTCTGTGTACACAGTTCATGGATGCTAGTTCTGATTTTCTTAAATTTGGTACAGTTGGATAAACTTATGAGCTAGCTAATCAAGTGCTAATTCTGTCTGGAATACTTCTTTAAATTTGGTACATTTGGATAAACTTATGTTCTTGATTATGTAGTTATTACAGAGTTGATAATTCTGTCTGGAATTTTTCTTTATGGTTGAATCTTTGGATAAGTTGTGGTTATAGGTTATTGATTATGTATTTATTACAAAGGTCATAATTCAATCTCTTTGGCCAGTACCAGCCAGAACTTTTTTGTCCTGGCTAGGAAGTGAATCATAACAGGTATTGTAACGACTATCCTCCCCATTGTAATATCTGAAAAGAAACTAGTAGTACTAGTTTTTTTTTTTTTTCTTTTGAGAGAGAGAGAGAGAGAGAGAGAGAGACTCGGGAGAGAGAAGGGGCGGCTTCAATCATTTTTATGAAGCTAAACAAGTACGGCATGACTTCGCTGCTGTAACTTCAGTGAGTTGTGCTCACTGTAGGGAGGGAGATGATATATTCAACCGTGAAATTTGGTTGCCTATGAAACTAATAGGTAAAAGAGGAAAGTAAATGTAGAGTAACAGTCGTGTTATCAAACTATTAAGGATACCTAACTCTAGCAACATAAGTATATATATACTTCAAATTTTGAAATCATTAGTGCTACCTCGTTCTCTGATTTTTAAAATTGATTGATGTTATATATCAAGGGTACTTTATGGAATGTTTCTCTGTGAGTATTATCTTTTGCAGTTTGTGATTGCCTCTTTAACTGGCTGGGGTATACTCTTATATGGGGGCTACAAGCTTTTCACTCAAGGCAAGAAGGACGAGAAGGAAGAGGTGATCTTTTATACTGTTTTAATATGAATTCCTTTTCTCATTCCTTGTATGAGTTTACCAAGGGATAGGTGCCTTATTGTCTTAATTACATTTTTTCACCCTCGTAAAACCTAATAGTCTTTATAGCAATGTGCAAAGACTACATATATTACAAATTTGTTATTCAGCTTCACCCATCTTAGTATTTCCATGATTGAACATGTATGTGTGGGTGCGAGCGCGTGTGTGTGTTCTAGTATAAATAACAAAAAAGATGACAGTTTACTTGCTGTATCAATATGATTAGTGGACGCATTAGAATGCTGATAAAGTTGACTTATGAGAAAACCTATCTGACTCTGACTTGCCTCGTCTCTTTGCAGAAAGTTGGAGAATCATCGCGCTAAGTTCGCGGCAGTTCTCATATATATGTAGCAATAGATTGGGTCACTTGGCTTCACAATCTCTAAGAACGGGATGTTTTTTTTTTAAATGTTGTGAGACACTCCAGTTTTGGGAGTTTGTACATGACTCGAAAATGATAAAGTAATGAAATTTGCACTTTTTTCCCCTACTTGTCCTTTTGGTTGTTTTGGTACTCTTGTGCATCTAAGATGCCTTTCTTATGTTCTAATAATTAGTGGACCAAATAAGTTGCTAGGCCGACGATCTCTTAAACCTCCATTTTTGAAGGACTATACTTAATTGGGGTTCGGAGTACTAGGCTAATTTGAACTTACCTCACCATAGAAACTTTGTGTTCAACAGATTCATTCCCGAAGACTGGAATTCAGATTCAACCAAACTAAATAGTAAATTGTGACTATCTATTCTTACTTGCTATGTAACTGCTGCTTTATCTTTACCATGCACTTCCAATTAATCTTTATTTTTTTACCTGATCCTCAAACGTTCATCGTATGAAGCAATTCTGAGTCATTCCTGCCCCTTCTCTAAGCATTCACTAGTTCGTCAGTCACTTTCATTGTCAACTTACTCTATTTTCTGCAACTTTGACCACCCCTATCTAGCTTCCCATCTCTAATTTAATTAGTTTCTGTCCATCACTTTTGTTGTCTTCATATAATGTTATTCTTCCACTGCTTGCTCTCTGACTCTATTACCTTGTATAGGTCACATATTAGCTTTTGATTCATTTACGTTGCCATGCCGACTTATTAGTTTTCTGGCTTTTTACTTTCTTTCATATTGCAGCCCCTGTTGATCCGATTCTGCCTCTCCAGTCTTGATTCAAACTTCCAATTCCCGTTCGACTGATCCCATTCCGCCGGTCTTTAATAATCTACCTTTTTAGCTTCCAGATGGGCTGAGGAAATTTATCTTTACCCTAAAGACTTTAAGGAGTGAGGCAATTCTTGGTTTACTATTTACCTGGCCATTCTGTTTGAAATTTCAGATTCTTATTTAATTTTTTTTTTTTTATATATTAAAACAAGAAAATGATATTGGTCTCTCTCTCTCTCTCTCTCTCCCATATTCAGTTTCTCATGGGAAAAGAGGAGCTCCTTAATTCATTGCCAACAGACTCCACATGGCGCGGATCACTTTTCATGTTGGAAAACCTTAGATTGATGAAGACATACTTCTTGCATGGCATGGAGCTGCATTGACTGTGATTAATGAGTCGCAATTCCACATAACACCACCACCACCACCAACACCAACAAAAAATGCCAGTCTGGGGAGAGAGAAGGGAATAAGAAACAGAATGAATCAAAAGAATTTTAATGTCGGTAACCATTAAAAATAACATCATTAAACTTCTATTCCAATGCAGACTAAAAATATAATAACTATTACAAACCATTGCACACTAAAAATAATGTGGATGGCCTGTTGGCCTAGTAGCATATAATTCCACTTTGAGGAGAGAGGCTGCATGTTTGAACACATGAAAGTGCATGAATACCTATTTCTTATATTAAGAGGGTCAAGGGTAAATTTCCAAAAAATAAAAAAAGGAACCATTGCAGAGAGTCATTGTCTCACTACAGAAGTATTCATTATCAATGATCATATACCAAAATTTATTTCACAAGCTGATATGGAAGCGAATTAAACCACATAACTAAGAAGACCCTCATTACAAATTTAAATTGTTACTTGTATTCCCTACAAGCTCGACAAATACACAAGAACACAGGACTATGTGAAAAAGATGATGAACAATGCGTGTCAACAAGTAATATACAAACAAAGCTATGCCACAAGAAACATCAATGTCAAAACTCAATATACAAATGTGGAGTCCCTTCACCACCAGTCCTCTTCGGCAAGATGGGTCCTGTTTATTGAGGTTATCTCCACTTCAGTATGATAGAAATGTACCAGCATCAGAGGCTGTTTAACTCAGATGTGGAATGTGCTGTAGAACATAGTCGAAAATTTTCATGGAAAACTATGAGCTGAAAAGTTTTCACATTTTGTAAACAAGACAGAGACACCGGTCAAATCTCTAGAGTTTTGAGAAATTCTCTATCATATATTCTGGTCACAGTAAATGCAAGTAATATGAATTTATTGCTTAGAATTCCATAACATGCATACCAGTGTACTATGGGTATGAGGCCTTATTCTACATCTTTTATTTCTGCTTCAACATCAACAACTGTTGTAGTAAAATCCTTTCCTGTAAATAGCATGATGACATTCAGGATTCATGAATAATCTGACCCGATAATAATTTAAAACTTGGAGACTAATAATTTAGATTCATTTAAGAATTGGGGCTTTTATTTCCATGCCATAAAAAAATAGTTAAAAAAATCGCAAGAATCACAAAGACAAATTAACTCAGAACCAGGAAAAAAAAAAAAAAAAAAAAAAAACCAAGAGCCCCCCGGCGGGGGGGGGGGGAGGGGGGAGGGATGGTGGTTTGGTTTGATAATTTTTCTTGAAGGCAACAATGTAAACATTTCCCTTTCTTTATTTCTTTTTGAGAATTGGTGGGAAGGAAGGTTGGAGGAGTATGTTGTTATTTTGAATTTCGCGAATTTATATTGCAGTATTGTTAGGTGTTTTTGGGCTGCATTTGTACCAATTAAGGATAACTCATGTTTCAATGGGTTGATGGTCACATAAATAAAAGTCTCTTATCCACATTATGTCATTTTCCTGTTGATCTATGGTAAAACTTTTCTTAAAAAGAAGGGTTGAAGAAGTTCCCACACTTTTGTCTGTGAAGAAAGGCACATGTATCACTAGTAAGTAGTAATTCCTTACCATTTGAAGTCACTGTTCCATTGTTACATGTAAATATCCTTTTTCAAGAAATGATTTTTACTGGTTCTATTTGTTTCAACTTTCAACAAAAAAGTCATATTCTCAAAAGAAAAGTCATCTTTAAGAATGTTACCTCATTGTTAACAGGGATCGATTGAAACTTTGGATTAAAATCGTTCATTGAGAAGTCTTTTTAATGTTCTATGTCAGTTTTAAGTTACATTTTCTTAAATATTCAAGCACAAAGGGGCTTCAGCCACCTTTGTCCAACATGAGGATCACATGTATAACTAGTAGTTGTCACTGTTTGAAGCAACAGTCATTTAACGCCTTTATTATTCACCAGAACTGGTTTTCACAGCATCCCATTGCAACAATTGGTCTTAATGAAAATTTTTTGTATAAATGCTTACTTTTTTTAAAAGTTCAGAAAATGTCTCATGATGGAATGCTATATACCCATCATGCACAGAAGATAAAAAGAAGTCACGAAGAATGCTCCAGAATGTATCAACACTAGTTTATTCGTAGTTTAGCCCCATTATAGATTAATTTTAATAACCATCAAATGCAGGTTTTAATAATAAATATTTGATTAGATTTGTGTAACAAATTGTAAAAGTAGGAAAAGGCAACCAGCTTTGCAGGGCATACCTTTCTTGGATTGACGAGAGAATTCATTGAACGCTTGTCCAAATGTTGTAGATTGGTTGGAGAACGTCACAGAATCCCTCACAAACTTGTTTTCCACCACTGAAATTCAAGCAGAACATCTTAGAACATTAAAAAAAAAAAATGCAGAGATTTCCTTCTTTTTTAAACACAACAACTGTATATAATCACAATAGAGATAAATAACCATATCAACTATAATACTGGCTGGAAATCTAAATCACTGCCCCAGTGCCCCTATGATCACCACATAGAGACTTAGTTCAAAGATATTATAGATAGGGGTGGACATATGTAACGTTGGATTCACCATCACCATTTGATCAGTCATGGTCTTTGGTTGTGAGGGAAAAATATTTGTAATACTCCAACAAAATATATAAATTTGGAGAAACTTAAAAATTTCATCCAAAATTTAAAAACTTGCTTGGTTAAGCTTGCAGTCCAATCCAACATAAACATCAAATTTACTAATTTGTTCAAATCTCATGTTGCCCAAACAGGTATATGAAGCTATGTCAAGCCCTTTATTTGGACAATGTGGGATTTCAACACTTGTTTCACTAAAAGGGTGGTAAGTCACATTGACTACCATAGAAGGCAGATATGTGAGCATTCTGAACATCTAAAAGTACAGAGCTTAATATATGAATTTTCCCAGTTAAGCCAAACTTTGAATGTCAAGATCAAACACCAAATTCTGTCAGACAAAGCCAAGATTATTAATTATAAATGTTAAGAATTGACTGAATCAATTAAGGAAATTGCTTTAAGTATCAACTTCAATCCAAGATTTAATAGCTGAAACCTAACTATCAAATGCAAAAGATAGGAAAGGAGAGTTCAATGGCATCTCTTTGAAGAACTTGAGTTCAAGGCAGCGCAATAAAATAGTGCGAATACATCCCATATAAGCATATAGTTCAAAAGGATAAAGCATAAGTTGAGTCATTTTACCCCATTGAAGCGAGATGTAAGCATCATGGTGTTGAGGTGTACGATATTCTAATTCTAAATTTCTATATCTAAAAGATATGTACATAATTACAATAAAAACTTAAAAAATAATTGATAGCAAAAAATTCTTATAAAAATATGGAGAGAGGTAAACGTAGACATTTTAGGGGCATGCCAGACCTATTAAAATGACTGATTAAACACATAAAGGCTAAAGTTTAGGCTGAGGTGTTTCTCATTGGGAGGTGAAGTGTAAACTTTAACGCATAAGGCATAACCCATTGTACTTTTTTGTTTTAGCGCTTTTCGTGTCTTGCTGGTGTTCTATACCTTGTGTGTATGGGTTTAAGACCTTCTTTCTTTTTAATGAATACACAAACCTTTACTTGATTTAAAAATTAAAACAAAAAAGAAACAAGAAAGAAAGAGTTCTTACAAGAAATGGCATAAAAGTTATTACACACAACCAAATAGCAAAGGGGCATTCTTGGTCACTCTGCAATTTGAGAGAGACAAACAAGATGCTCACATGAGGCATATGGCTCGTGAGGTTAAGACATAAAAAGGTGCAAAAGGCTAAACTTTCACTACGCCTTGGCTTGTGAAGCGTATGCCTAATGAGAGACCTGCTGATATTTTAAAGCCTTAATGCATTTTAGGACTGCCTTGCCCTAAAGCAAGCCTCAACCAACTCTCTAAAAGTACAAAGAGAGGCCATACATTGCAAATTTAACTAAATAAAAAAGGGGCCTGGACTGTTAAAATCAAAATAGGGGATCTTCAAGGTTGAATAAAGAATTTATCGAGAATCATAAAATTCTATGTTAAGAAAGCTAACATAGTCGAGTAAGAGAAACAAGAGAGAAAGAGAAAAAAAATGTTAGAACTTAAGAAAAGTTTCATTAAAAAGTAATAGAATTTCATAAACAGGAAAAAAAAAAAAAAAAGAATAAAGAAAAAGAAAAGAAAGAGAGAGAGAGAGAGAGAGAAACTCTATAAATGAATAGTGAAAAACATAAAATCCATTTGAAAATTCATTTAAATGCAGAACAATCCTTAAAGATAATATTTTAGATAACAAAGAAACCAATAGTTGTTAGTTTTACCTGAAAATATTCCTTTGGTTAAAGGATAACTGTTAAAAATGGATGAAAAATCACCAATTGAATGACTTCAAAGTTTTTGAGTTGATATATCAAAATTTTATATTTTACCAACTAATGATGTAATCAAGTAAAGAATAAAAGAGAAAAAAAAAATTGTCATGAAAATCAACAACTGCTGCTCTTTTATCATGATGGGTTGATAACGCCAAGTAGTATTGCTACCCAAAACAGATATCGAGTTATAGAATCTGGGGCTCACAGGTTTAGTAGATAAGAGTGGGGGGCTGTGTTTATCAGGCAAGACATTAAAAAACAAAAAACAATTGATGGTTCCTCTGAATTTTAGTAGTCAAACCCGAGTATATATAGATTCTACAGTTCTTGAAAGCAGTCAAATTGTATTCAACTAAATCAGGAATCTTGAATAGGAGTCGAATAAAAAGGAATAAAATTTTGAATCTCATCACTACTTTTACATCCCACTTAAAGCATTATATAGGCTTGCAGCCTTAGTGACTGTTAAAGACCTCTACCTAATACACATACCTAGAAGGACCTTAAAACATTCAATTACACCCCCAAAAAGTTTGTCACTTTTGAATCAATAATAGCTACCACCGGAATTTTCAAACAAAACAATCCCACTATACTGTTCTATTGCCTGAAAATTATTAATAGCTTCTACCAGAATTTTCTAACAAAAACAATTCCACTAGATTGTTTTATTGCCTTTCTAAAAGGAAAAAGTTTAATGTCTAAGCAAGACTCAGGATTACTATAGCATAATGCTCCTCTATTATAACTGGTAGTGGCACCTTGAGTAAGATACCCTCACTACTACTGTAAGAAAGTGGTAGGAAAAATTCTAGAAGTTATAATCCAAGATTAACTGTTACCTGAGAAAGGTTGAGTACAGAATGGACACAGCTGCAAATCGTTATTCAGAGTAGATCTGAAACAGATACTTTCCAAGTCAAACAACTTAACAGGCACAAAATCCCATGGAAGGCTTCATAAGTTAGTTTGTTATCATAATAGAGTTCAAAAGCTCTTACTTGAAAATCTGAAAATCATTTCCACAGTTTGGGCACTGCAAGCACATCAGATAGTACAAGAGAAAATCAATCAATGAAGGCAGGAGAGAATAGAGCTTGATCAAATAACTCCGTATATCAAAAACACCCAAATAAATACTGTCCTCAAACAACACAGTTCCATTGTTGAATAATTTAAAAAAAAAAAAAAAAAACCAAATCATCAAACCCTAGAGGAAATGAGGAACTACACAGCAGCATCTGAAAGAGATATAAATTCCATATGGAAAATTAAAACCAAATACACACACACACACACACATTTTGATATTCATAAGTGTGCCAAAGTGTGTTAAATAGTGTATCTAACGTGCCTCAAAACTAGTCTTCTAGTACATAGTTCTAATTGATTTGTATCATGCACATATACAAACTCCAGCACTGCCACTAGACAGTGCAAAAACTGAAGTGTTGTTACCTTAAACTCTTTCTATATGAGGAAAATCTATTTCAAAACTGTCCTTGAACCTCTCTAAATTCTTTGCAATTAGGGAGAAGTCTTAAACCCCAGGGAACCATCTGAAAATATTTTTAAAATATATGTATTTGGATAAATATTGTGCTACACGCTAGCAAAAGCATATGGGTAGATTTCCGGTATGAGTGGCTACCAAACTTTTGCTGTTATTATATGACATAGCACCATGAGGAAAAAACTTGTTTCAATTAGTTTCGTAATGTAAAAAATGGAGTGATGCTAAGAATGTGGTGGATTGCATTAATAAGAAAGCAAATGTGGATGAGGACACTGCGATTATCTGTGAGGATTTGTATCCATTGGCGTGACAGGACAAGATGGACTTTTTTACATTCCTAGATATTGTAATCAAGCTACTACTGCTATAGTAAAGCATGCTCTATTGGTGGAAGAACTCAGTTTGGTTAGAGACGCCACCTGTCTGGCTTCTCCCCTTCTTATTTATTTATTGATTTTTTAACAATTCTTGTAATTCTTCTGATTAGTATTATATTTCCATTGTTTGCCCCCCCCCCCCGAAAAAAAAAAAAAAAAAGTTTCAAACATTTCTAACAATTTTCTTAAACTACTTGTAAAATTATACTTCATACAATCATATTCCCAAGTGATTTTTCTAATTTTTCATATTTGCTCTATTGAAGTTTCTCAATAAGTTTTCCTATAACTTTCCCATTGGATTTCATATCCCTGTTTTACATTTCCAAATATTTTTAGATCATGTTTCCCATTTCTGTTTTGCTTCTGCTTCCCATTCTAGTAACTATTTTGCTTTAGTATTAGCTCACATGTGGTATAGAAAAAAGACTAGATTATACATAAATTATTTGTAAGAGAAAAAAGACTTGAGTTATGATTTTTCTTCGCATGAATACTGTTTCCATGTGTGAGAGGAAATATTTTCAAAGAAGTGAACAAAGGAGCAAAAGTTAAAGAAGCCTCACAGTGCCCTGAACTATATCGCGCCCTGCCCACCAGAGAAAAGCTCCCAAACCCACAATTGGTAGAATCACTGCAAGAAGCTGGACGTGAAAAACCATTAACCAATCAGATAAACTCTATATATTGATGTCAGTGTCGACATAACACTATAAGCAAGGCCCACACTAGGTAAGTGATGCCACTAGATACATAACAATAGTATTATTATTAAAAGAAAAAAAAAAAAAAAGAGGAAAACGGGGACTTATGCTCCGTTTGGTAGGAGGGATGGAAAAATAGAATGAAGGAAAGTAGGAGGGATGGGCTTTCCTTCGTCAGGGGAGGGAAACCCTTTTTCCTTCCTGTGTGTTTGGTATGATGGATGGAAAAGTGGTTTCCTTCCTTCCATGTGTTTGGTAAATTGGGAGGAGGGAAATGAAGTAAAGCACCTAAATTATAATTATACCCCACAAATATTTAACCAAAATGACATTATACTACCAAATTCTAATAACCATTAAAAATATTCAGTTATATGTTCATAATTGAGAAATGATAATTTTATAAGTGGGTCTCCGATGAGATTTTTTTTTAAAATTACTTATTGTCAAAAAAACAAATTCTAATATTTATGAAATTCTCTTTCTCAGCTCCTTCCTTGGAAAGGCTGAGGGGTTTAAACCAAAAAACTGATGTTAAAATGGTCTTTTCAAAGCCTACATAAGCTGATCTCCAGTTTTCCTTCCACTTTTCCGCTCGAAATTGGGCGGATTGAATACCTCCCTTTTTCCCCCCACTTTTCCCCCAATTTTTCCCTCCACTTTTCCCTTCCCTCCATACCAAACATGTCCCAAATCTCTCTTCCCTCCTCCCCTTTCCCTCCTCCCACTTTTCCCTCGTAACAAACAGGCCATTAACAATATCTAAAGATATTTATAAATAAATGTCATAAGGCAATAGGTGATAATAATCCAATAAAACCAAAGCAGGATTAATGATGCCTACCCCAATAGTTGGGGCAAGGCACAATGGATAATAATAATATGTCAAAAACAAAAACAACCTAAAACAAGCACAATTATGCTTTATATAGGCGTCTAATAAAGTGGATAAAGACTCAATATTCTTATCACATATAAGAAGTTAGAAAGGGGAAAAAACAGCTTATCCTAAAACTTGGTAAAATAGATCATGTTCATGTATAGTAGTATGTTACAGTGATTTTTGCATGCTTGACACACCCTTGCCAACGTATTAACCCGCACACACGTCTTTCAAAGACGAAATCATCAGGATTGCAACACAAAACAATGAGGTTATCAAAACCAACAAGATCAATAGAACATTGAACAACAACAGCAAACTCTAATAACACAATGACACATTATCTATATTCACTTTGTATTTCAATAAACAGTTAGTCAAAAAGTTAGGAAAGGTTAGAGAACTTCCACAAACAAAGGTTTAAGAATGGAAAGAAAAACACAATAAAACGAATTTAAGTCAAAAAACACATTGTGTATAACTTTGTATTGCATGATAGGTCAAATTTAATAATAAACAAATATGTAAGAGCCATACTAATAATCGGATAACCCATATGCGCGCGCGCGCGCGCGCGCACACACACACACATATATATATATATATAGAGAGAGAGAGAGAGAGTTATACCCAAATGGAAACAATTGCATCCAAAACCCAACCAAGCTGCCCGGTCATGGAAAGATAAGTCAACCCAATAGCCAAAGCAAGATTACCCAAAAGCCTTGCAGTGCCACTATTGTCTCTCCCACCGCCACCGCCACCATTAAACCTAGAACCCTGATTGAATCTAACCAGAACCACTCTTTTCTTCCTCTTCCACCTGTCCTCCTCTACTAAAATCCCATCTTTACCCCTGCTCCCTCCCAGTAAAGACCATCTCTCTCTATAACCCTTCAATTTGAACCGATTTTGATGAAACGAACCAGTCCTTGCCCTTGAAAGAGAGCAACAGTAGATGGGTTTCTTGCCAAAATTATCACCATGTAAGATGTTGAAGGAGAAGAAATTTGTGGAGATTTGTAGAAGTGCAGTCATGGCAAAGATGGTGAACTGTAGAAAATCTAAAACACTGGTTTTGGGTTGTCTATGGTGGATTTCATGGCTTAAATATAAAACCAAACGGATTTTTAGCTACAGTTTTTTAGTTTCTACTCTCCTCGTTTCTCTATCTTTAGATTTAGATATTCATCCGTACTATCCTGTGGAAAAGTGCCACGTGTGGTCAGAATGACCACGTTGGACCACCTCTTGCCACACTATCTGGCGGGTTCTAGCCCTTGAGATGGCAATAACTCTATCCTCCTGTTCCTAGAAATTTATATTCACTATTTGATCGGATGAGTAATTTGTATAAGGATGTAAACGAAATATTCCACAACGAACATGTAATTAATTGTTCGTCTAAATCACACATGTTATGATTGTACTTGTACTCTGTTTTAAAAAATTCGTCTCAGGATTGCACGGCTCTCCTTATCTTAATATGGATAAAAAGTGTTCGAACTTCAAAAAATTAGGTGGAGTTGCTCTTGCACTTTCATTTAGAAATTGGGGCTTACGCCTTAAATGCATGTTTTGCTCTTTTTATGTTGGGAAAATGATCAAAAGGACTTTATATAGGACCTTATTTATCAAGAAGTCCAGTGAACATGATTCTATACCAATTGCTCTTACAGGTCAAAATTGAAGTCAACTTTTAACATTATTTGTCTATTATACCATCTTCCTTCTTTTTAGCAAGTTGTTAATTTTACCATATTGATTATGGTCATTTATTTGAATTATATGATGTTTATTAATTGGATATAGTAAGTTTTTTTGAATTCAGATTGCATCATCTTAGCGGCAGTCTATTAGATTTTTTGGATATAGTAAGTTTGTTTTTGAATTTGAATTTTGTGTCTAGATTTTCAGCAGTCGAAGGTCAGCCGTAGTTTACTGGTTTTTCCAATTTCCGGTAATTATTTTTTATTGAAACAATCTTTTCTATTGATTTGAAAGTTATTAGCATTTTCTATTAAACTTAGAGGGCGGGTTACTGGTTACAGGATATTGTTTCATTTGCTCTTCTGTTTTGTTTCATTTTTCCAGGCTTTAAACTTTTCCGGCGTCATTTTGCTTTATCACGCCGTTCCTCCTTCATCTCCGGCAAAATTTTCTGTTCAGGTAAATCTCAAGTTTCTATTTCCTTTATTCAATTTATATGTTCTATAAGTATCGTAGATATAAGTTTTCCACTTCCTTTTATTTTTTTCTTCTATCATATTCTCTAGAAAATGAATACATTGATCATTTTTTAAGATTCTTAGAACAATTATCACCTATTAGAAAACAGGGTATTAGTTATAAAAAATAGAGACTTGAACGAACTCATGTATATATGTTTCTATAAAACATGGACTCATATTACATGTATACATTATTAATAGGTTCATATTTACTTTTTTTTTTACTTTAGTGATTTGATCGTTCAGGTAAAATTACTATTAATGTATACCCACAATCAACATTCACGTTAGTTCGTGTGAAATAACTATTAATGTATACATATATGCCGCTATGTATACTTACAAAGACCCTTTAGTCACGTATACAATTTAAATAGGTTCTTATTTATTGTTTTCATTATTTTCATTAATGATTAGATTGTTGAGGTATTTGTATATTTATAATCTATTAAATTTCAAACATTTTGTACTGCCATGTATACATCTATACTGTAATGTAAATTATGAATTGATGAAATGGGTTGATGTATACATGTCCGGGCTTTTGAATTTGTTGGATTGTTTTAGTTTTTTAGTTGAATGATCAACAAAGTTCGTACATAGAACCAATAAATTAACAAAATTTGAAGTAGTCATGTATACATTTTGATGCATTGTGCTTGTTTATTTACTAAAATGGGTTGATGGGCTATGTCACATGCTACGATTTTTGAATTTGTTTATGGGCTATGTATGCATTTTTTTAAATTGAATGATGTTTTATAGGATGTGAAGCTTATGCATGTAACTTCTCAATGTCTATTTTTTTTGTACTTTCAATATAGATATATACTTCATTTTTCTTGTTAACATCAAGTTTACATTTTTTTATACCCTTGTTGATTTTTTTTCATTTTTTCAGATGGATTTGAATATGTCGGTTTTGCTTTTATGTAAATACCATTCCAAAACCACATTATTCCGGGTTGACAAAGACGTACCAAGTCAGGGGAAGATAGATGACCATTTATGTATGAAATGGGACAATCTTGATCGGTTTTCTATCAATCTGAAATATTCTTTACCGGGTCATGAAAACTGCATGCTTGATGATGATGATGATTTGGATAACTTGTTGTTTGTAGCTTCACATATGCAGATTTCAACCTTTGATGTATCTGTGATTACTGACACTGTTTTCGATGATAACAGTGAGATAATTTCGTCTTCTGTAGTTCCCCATTGAGGTTTCATTGACACTTGTGCGCTAGTTGTACCTGAGGTTGATCGTTTACCAAATTATTGCCCTCACAAGAAAAAACCTCTTTTATCCGATCATTGAGCTTTTGGTATTAAAGATGTCGGCCAATGTTTTGATAGCGGTGCAAAGGAATTTCATTCTGTTCTTTGCAAATATGCTGTGAAGCTTGGGTTTGACTATGAGTTTGTGAAAAACCAGTCTAGGAGGGTCACTGTTGAATGTGCTCTACGCGAGGAAAGAAACTGCAAGTGGCGCATACATTGCTCCGGTGAACAAGGGGATAAGATTATACAAATCAAGACGACGAATAAAGTTCATACATGTGGAACGTATATTCTTACCAACAAGAATAGGAGAGTTTCCGCTGACCTTGTGTGTGAGTGCATTATTGATACAATTCGAGTCACCCCTGACATAAGTCCAATTGCTGTTTTAAAGTACTTGAAGTCGGAATATGGGATAGAGGCTACATATCGTGTAGCTTGGTCTGGTCTTGAAAAGGCCAAATGTGTTTTATTTGGGGACGAGTCAACTTCATTCAACGAGTTACGGTAGTACATTGACGAAGCATCTCGAAAGAATGTGGGAAGTTTCTTCAAACTTGAGTTGGAAGAAAATGAAACACGTTTTAAGAGATTATTTTTTACCTTCTATGCATGTATATATGGTTTTAACAATTGTAGGCCAATGTTGTTCATCGATGGTACCTTCTTGAAAGGAAAATACAAAGGCATGGTATTGTCCTCAACTGCCAAGGACGGAAATAATGGTATTTATATATATTTTTTAAAATTTTAATTTCTATGTAGTCTTTGTTATTGTTATTTTTAAACATGTATATTTGTCTTAGTTGCAATATATACTTAAACTTTGATAATAAACATTAAATTTGAGTTACGGTATTTTTTATATTTCATTAATTTCAACAATTTTTCATTTGCAGGTATATTTCCTGTGGCATTTGCTGTTGTTGATGCTGAAAATGACGATAATTGGTCTTGGTTTATTGAAAACCTTCAAAGAATCATTGATGATGAACGTGTGTACACCATTGTTTCTGATAGGCATGTATACACCATCAAACACAATTTCATATGCCTAATATCAATTATATAAGGGTCATCAAGCACCATCTAATGAATACATTTCCAACAACAAAACTCAATATTAACATGTATACAGGGATAATATCTACAGTAAAAAATTAAAAATAAAAATAAAATGAGAAGTATACATAAGCACAATATGGTATTTTCAAAGTTGTATCAAACATCATTCCATAAGCATAATAACATGAACAAATGTATACATATGATACATATATATGTATACATAAAAGAAGTAAATGAGTTTCTCAAAATCTAATATAAAGATCACAACTTTTCTTGAAAATAAAATCCACACTTTGAAGAGCATAATTTCATGGACATATGTATACAAATGACCTATAGAAGTAAACATGGATGACTTAAATGTGTTTCTCAAAATCTAATATTGAGAATTATTAGCTAATTTGTTCACATAAATGTGCTAAAGATCACAACTTTTCTCGATGTAGAATACACAATCAAAATCTACAATTCCATAAGCATAATATGGTATTTTCAAAGTTGTATCAAACACCATTCCATAAGCATAATAACATGAACAAATGTATACATATGATATATATATATATGTATACATAAAAGAAGTAAATGAGTTTCTCAAAATCTAATATAAAGATCACAACTTTTCTCGAAAATAAAATCCACAAATAAAATCCACACTTTGAAGAGCATAATTTCATGGACATATATATACAAATGACCTATAGAAGTATACATGGATGACTTAAATGTGTTTCTCAAAATCTAATATTAAGAATTATTAGCTAATTTGTTCACATAAATGTGCTAAAGATCACAACTTTTCTCGATGTAGAATACACAATCAAAATCTACAATTCCATAAGCATAATTTCATGGTCATATGTATACATTTGAAATTAGAAGTATACATGATGACATAATTGTGATTCTCAAAGGCGTATATTTGAAATGATCCTCTAATTTGTTCACATAAATGTGCTAAAAATCACTACTTTTCTTGAAATAAAATCCACAAATAATTTATGAACACAATGTAATTTGAAAATTTTAAAATAAGTATACATTTAATACACATGTGTATTAATATGTGTTGACGAATCAGATATGAGAATAACCTATTTTTTTTCCTTTTTTTAAAGATATTTTGTGCATCAATATATTAAAATCTCTTGTAAACCCCAAAATCGCATACCAAAATGTGATAAAGATCACATCTTTTTTCGATAAAAATCCACAAAAATATATTGTAAACCCCAATATCGCTTGGATAAAACGTCATATTTCCTATAAAGAACAAAACTTTGTAAAACTAATGACAAAAAGATTAAAACTTTTCATAAAGTCGGTTCTTTGAAACACAGAAAAAACGTGATTTATGTGAAAACGCATCAGGTAATATGTTGTATACATGTATACAACATCATCCATACAAATATTTTTCAAAAAACCGATTTTTCGTACGACAAAAAAAAAAGAAAAAAAAAGAGGAATGCATGAATCCCAAAGAAAAATCGAATCAAAACCAACAACAATGGAAAAAAAAAACCTAATACAAACCACTTTTCGCCGTCTGCATTTTCTTCACCTTCAAAACCAAGTTAGATGATTTCCTCATTGACTTTATCTTCTTGTTCGTCATACCGAAGCACAGACAATGTCGGTCGAAGGAACGATCAGAGTTTTTGGAAGCTCACGCTAACTTGTCTCTGAAAAGTGAGAAATATTCTCTCCGGTAAATTAGCTTCGTGTGGTGATAGTGGTCTATCAAGCCGATTTCAGTTACCTATATTCGCGGCAACCAAATAGGAAGCTGAAAACGGATGCTCGTTTTCGAATTTTAATTCACACATGAATGGGGGCATTTTTGTCCACTAATACGAAATATTGCCTGTTTAAAATTGCTTTTATACATGAGGGGTCTCTTGGTAAAGGCCTACTATATGAAGGTCCTTTTAGTATAAAACCCTTTTATGTTTCAATCTCTAGAGCTTACCCCCCTACTAAGAGTTTGGTTCATTAATATTAAATCAATAATTAATAATTATTAAAAAAAATAATAACTTATTAATGGTTAATTATTAATAATAAGAGATAAAATTTAAAGATAAATAATAAAAAAAATTAAACAATAAAATAATAAAAAATTAGGCTTTTTGCCAGAATGAACAACAAATGACTCAACTTTGGTGGACAATACTGATTTTCCAATTTTTCATTTTTTTTGTATTTTTTTTTTTACAATAAATTGTCTTGAAAATAATATGTACTTATTTATTTATTTATTTATTTATTTGAAGGAAATTGTACTATATTGTATTTTTTTTTTTTAAATATAAAATTTAAAAATTCAAAAAGACTTAGGCCCCACGCCTCGTCCCATGGGATGTAAAACGTCCATTTGACGCTTTCACCACCAAAAATTTTGCTTGTACTATATAAGAACATGTTTTAAAAATACGGAATCGCATGGAATGTGCTAATGTCCCAAATTCGATATATATCATTCGTTGAACCAGGATTCTTAAAAGATTAATCATGCAAAGTGACTAGTAACTTGTTTTTTTTTTTGAGTTTTTTTTTTTTTTTTTTTTTTTTTTTGTGGTGTGGAAAGAATTCACACTTCACAAAATTTACCCCCAAAATGTATTGCATGAGATTTAAAATTGAAACCTTTCACAATCAAAATGCGAAAGGTGCACTTGTCACCTCAACTAGAGTCCAAATACAATTGTTTTTTTTTTAGTGTTAAAATATATAAAGTGGACAGTTAGCTTGTTAGAGTTAAAAAAAAAATTAAAAATTAAAAAAAAAAAAAAAAGTGAGGGTCAGGTCCTAATACCTTACCAGTAATTGTATGTGTTACAAACAGGTTCAGGGAATAAAATTTTTGATATATATATATATATATATATTTTGTGACGGCTGTAATATCAAGTCATCATGATTGGATTTGAAATATTAAGTTCTAATCGTTTTCCAATAATCACAAATAGGAGTACCATTAAATTATACATTCCTCTCATACCTATTGTATTTGACAAACATCAAGATGATTGGATATTAAAATTTATATCATCTATATAGTGAGATTTTTCATTGATTAAAAATGTGAGGGGATGGATCAAATGGTTACCGGTTGATAAATGTGATATTCAGTATGCATCATGGGTTTTAATCCAACATGCATGATGGGTATTTAACCCAACCATGAATTTCTTGTACTACAATTATAAAAATTATAAGGATTTTATGAAAATTTATGCCAAATTCACCATTGCATTAAATATTCTTCTTATATACATGTCAAAATTATATTGATTGAACATCAAAAATAATTTAATTAATAAAATTATAGTTTTAGTAACAACTAATCAGAGTGGCGCAGCGGAAGCGTGGTGGGCCCATAACCCACAGGTCCCAGGATCGAAACCTGGCTCTGATAAACTAGAGTAGCTTCCCAGTGCCTTTTTTTTCCAAGCTTGTAACCCATTACCCAAATCCCAGTTTTATGGGGTAAGAAGCGTACCACTTACCAATTTGGAAACCAAACCCAGTGAACATATTACATTATTACTTGCTCAACATCCCTCTCAAAATTTATTTACATTAAAAAAATATAAGAAAAATTCTCCCAATGCTTCAAACAGTACAAAAATTCTCCCAATGCTTCTCTGACTTCAAAATGCAGCTCCATTCTCAAACCATTGAGCCACAAAACCTAATCAAGGCAACAACGTTATTGTTCAAAGTTGAGGTGCTCTTCTTTGTTGATAACATGCAACAATTCCCTTGAAGAGCACAAGAGCAGTTACTCAAAAGAATCAAAAATAAATGAAAACTGTTATTATTACCTTGGATTTGAGATTGTGTGAGTTTGGTGCCACCATCTCACATCGTCAGTAAGCAATTTTTGGCAAAGATGTCTGCCGCAACTGAATTATTCAACTAAAACTCCATTGAGATGGGTTATGGATAGAAAAAAAATGATGTCCCCAAAAGAATATCAATGCAATAGCTCGTAGTTCCTCGATTCTCAATGTTAGTTTTAGATCATATGGATTTCAAAACCTCTCCCAGAACTAGTCCCCATTGAGTCCAATGGGTGCCACCCTACATTATAAAATTCAAGAACAAGGTGAAATTCAGGAGCAAAGAATCGTATTAAGTAGATTAGCTACTTTCTGATAAGATTTTCTGGTTGGCTCAAGATTAAACGAAACTTCAGGACACAAATCCCTTTCTTTTTAATTAAAAAATTGGCATGTTTGTGTCAAGCTTCAACCAGAAAAAGGAGAACATAAAGCAAGTACATACCTGGCAGAACACACAGAAGGGCTCCCTCAGTGGTCCATCACATGAGAGCTCACTCGTACTTCCGTCAATGAAGGTTCCATCAGCAAAGATCACCTTTTTCATGAGGAAAAAAATTATTCCATGTAAGGTTGAACTATAATTTGGAAGTGAATACTGTTCAGCAAGATTCTAATCTCAATGCAGTTTTAAGTTGTAGAGCATATGCCTCAAAATCATTATTTTTTTATCCAATTAATATAAAATAAATTTTTAAAAAGAAAAATAAAAGGAAAAATTACAAACAGGACAAAAGAATATAATTAAAGAACATTTGCAAGTACCAAAAACCACAAATCTTTCAAGAACAAGCATGATGGCTATTTTTAGGAAGTTTTTTAATCCAAATTATATTTCTAGAGGTACCTTTTTAATGTGAAAATTTGACACCACTCTAAAACTATATCACGACAGATGTCCACTACAATCAACCTAATGATTGCAATCAGAACAAAATTAATGAACCATTTTCCATATTTCTTTGATTGTCCAAACATTATGTAATGGATCATTGGGTTGAGGACTTAAAATTGTACTCTCAACAAAGTTTCATACAGGAGACCTCCGGAGAACAAGCTATTAAATTGTGGTACCCATCATACCACATCGTCCTACATTTAGGTCACTAGCACAACTATTTCATTCTACATGATTTGGAACTCAAATGTATTGTTTGAATGAGTTAAAGAATAAGAGCACTTGATCCCAATAAATGTTAAAATAAGTCTCTGATTCATAAAAACGTGAATCCTCTGGTGCATCTCGTATTCATGAGGCATTATTTATGTATGCCATTTGCAGCTTGTAGTATCTATGACTCGTTGTTTGCCCTAAGGGCAGCTCTTGCATTATAGATGCTGCTATCTATAGGCAATGCAAGAAAATCCATCCCCAAAATATTTTACAATTGAGCATTAAACTAAACATAGCCAGACCTCTGATGCATATCCAGGAGTCAAACCCGCAACTGGTTTGGTGAAGGAACCTACTGGGGAGGTTCTCTGTACGGCCTCACAGAAAGAAAGGAGACACTCACGGCTTCCAAGCTGTACTGCCTGAAAAGCAGCACATAGCAATTGAGCTTCTTTTTCAAAAGTTATTTCCCATAGTTGATGGGTAATAAAAACTGCAGACCCAGTGAAATGAAAGCAACAGATTTACATAAAATTAGAAAAAATAAATAACTGTTTTATTCATAAAAGAGATATCATGAGCAAGGATTACTAGAAAAAAGAATAGTATCACCATGTTATGAATAAAAAACAATAGCAAATGAATGGAAAGTATCTGGCTGATGGATGCGTGCAAAACACTTTCCATCCATACAAACAAGTTGGATTATTAGTCAAAAAGATGAATATATAAAAAAAATTGTGAGATAATAATGGATTCATTCTGAAGGTGCATTTTGTAAAGAAATAAAATAAAATTTTAAAAAACAAACCTGTACTGTGTCATGACGAGGTACTCGAGGAAGTGGCTGCACCTTATACCCTTTAGATGCCATGACTTCGGCAATAAGAAAGCCTCCCTTATAATAGAGAAGGCAAAAACCTTTATTGCCAGGTAGAAGTAACAAAAATAAAACATGAATTTTGAACAAGCACAATCCAATACCTTGATTGCCTCACCAACCATTTGAGGTGAAAGGAACAAACCCTGGAAAAAAGCTCGCATAATATCACCAGGGGTTGAGCCACAATCAATACCAAGTCCTGGTGCAGAGAGACGAGCGGCTGCTGCTTTCACCCATTTTTCCCTCCCAGCAACATATCCACCACATGGAGCAATGGTTCCACCAGGATTTTTTATCAAACTGCCTGCAATTAAATCTGCACCCTGCCAACCATTAACAGAACAGTGAACCCTTTTTCAGATAGAAGGAAAGAAAATTATGTCACATACCACCATAGGAGGTTCAATCCTTTCCACAAATTCACCATAGCAATTATCCACCATGACCAAGCAGTTTGGATTCTGCATCTGTATATAAACATGTGATAGCCCATCAAATGGGTGAATTTTTAAGAGTGTGACAGATAAAGAAAAAAAGAAGTGATTGCCTGAAATAACTAGCTACATCAACCAACTATCTTAGCTAACAGAATTGTGAGATAACTTGGTTTTCAATGTCTTTGAAAAAAAAAAAAAAGAAGAAAGAAAGAAAGAAAACTACTCAAAAGAGCACCCTAACTAGACTATGATCTACTCAACTATGATATGGACCATATGGTAAAAATAAAATATATGATAATAGAAAATATGGATGGATTAGAACTTATCAAAGTATTCTCAGTAAAATTGGGATGATATGAAATTAATTTGATCAAGATGCCAGCCATAACCATGTCTAATCATGTCTCTAGCATTTAATCTACTATACAAGCCTCAGAATGATTCATCCACTCAACCCCAAAAGCAATGCATGTTCTTGTTGCAATGACCCTAGTTTTGTGACCCACCCAGATAACACTTTAGGTCTCATCACACTACTGTACATTTTAAAAGGCTTACCTTGATCATCTTTATTGCCCTTCCTATCTCATTCACGCTTAAACTACGACGCCATGAATATCCACATGACCTCTGTATGAGTGCACACTTTGTTTGAGGTTTCAAAGCAACCATAAGTGCATCCCAGTCAAGTCCACCATCCTCCGCAAGCTAAAACATCATCTATCTGAGAATCCGCAATTGAATATAAAAGATATTGCAATATATATTTAGCACTATAAATGATAACTTACTGGAATTTCTCGGTACTTCACTCCAAAATCTTTCAGGGAACCCAGCTCATGAGAGTCCCTAATCCCAATAACCTCCTCTAAGGTGTCATAAGGAGCACCAGCAACTGCCAAAAGCTGATAACCAAATCAGTTTAAATCATATTCTAGTAACAAATAGCTGAGAGTATAATATAAGTACAAAACAGACACTTTTAAATTACAATAGAGAATGAGTGCAGCCTAGTTAAAATTGATAGCTCACCTCATCTCCTGGTCTTAAAAAGGCAAATAAAGCACAAGTGATTGCATGAGTACCTGAGAAAAACTAAAGGTGAAGTAGCAGAGATTATTAACAATCTAAACTAAAGGAGAAGTACCTGAGAAGTAATACACACACACACACACACACACATATATATTGAGAGAGAGAGAGAGAGAGCATGTAAGAAACCTGTGAACGAACAATTGCAGATTCAGCACCAAAAATTTCTGCAAAAGCTCTATCAAGTGCTTCACGTCCCCCAGCTTCATCATGACCATAGCCAGTGCATCCACCAAAATGCTGTGGTAGACATAATTGCGAAAGTTAGCATTAGAAATACAAAGCTACCTACTTCTTAGCAATTAGCCAATTACTATCAGAAGAGAATTACGGTCCAATACACATGCACACACATACACACCCACACTCCCATCCATCCACACACATAATAAGTGATATAAATCTGTTGAGCCATGAATAGGGACTGAGAAAGTTTTGATAGTGTAAAACTGTTCTTAAGGGGATCTACGTTGCATTGGTATGTAACTCATTTATATTCTAATATAGGTATGAATGGTGGTTTTGCTAGTGAAAAAGTTCAGTTAGGCTTGTGAAAAATCTTCAACCCAATAAAACATTCATAAATCAAGCTTAAAAAGGGAGAGTTGACCTAGGATGAAGTCTGGGTTGGATCCAAGTTCAACCAAGCCAAGCTTGAAGAATCCAATATTCAGCTTGGCGATGTTCTAGAATACAGCAGTTTTATAAGTTTCCTTCATTGGAGCATGTCCACATAGTTCTGAGATAGCCCACTACACAAAAATATATAATGGTATCTTTCTTGCTGAATTAACTGTACAACATCTTTTGCGGTATGGGGAACTCCATGATAGACAAGAACCCTTATAAGGAACACACGCACACAATCCCACCCATGTGGGACAAGCACAAGCTAAATCTCTTGCACTAAAATGTTGCTTTGACTGTATAAAACAAATATTAGTACACACCACACACACAATCTTCCTTTTACTATACAGAACAAACACAAGCACGGACACACATGTACAGCTATGTAATGCATATACATATGCAGTAGAACATGCATTTACTCACTGAACATATTAGAAACTTCAAACATGACCTCTCAACAACTTATTCATGTCCAAGTCCATAGAACAAGCATTATAAATCCAAAAACCATTTTGGATATTAAATCTACTTAAATTCCCACTTACATGTGATCCAACCCGAGCATTCTGGTAAGCTTTAAGAACACGAGCAGTATTGCATGCCACCAGATTATCCACAGCTCTGAACTCTGAGTACAAAGAATCTACTGCTTCCGCAACCTGCATTGCAGAACAACAAAGCAAAATTGGGTATCAGCGCTAGAAAACAACCATTTTAGCAACAGAAAAACTGTCAATGCTTTGATTATTATATCAAAATAGTAGCTTTGTTTATACTTTTTGCCGGAAATGAGATTGGGTTCTGTCTGTTTGTCAGAAGAACTAGAGGGGAAAAAAGAAAAAGAAATTTTGTAATCCTACTTTTATATTGTTTTGGTTCCCAAACTATGGAAAATTCATCTCAACCAAGCCAAAAACTTGCACTAGACCTAGTTGATTAGAGGTTTCCGTTTTCTCTGATCCCATATAACAATAAACCATGAATCATTTTACTTTTTATCTTCGTTTCCCACATTTTCTCAGCAACCAAACAGAGCAACAACCGGATTACAGATAAGGGTTTTCAGAGAGCGACATAAGTAGACCCAAAAAAGAAAAAAAAGCATCGGTTTTAGAGTTTCGGCCCTCGCACAAACATATTGTAAAATAATGGGCTTTGAGTATAGCAGAAAGTGAAACATATACCTCCGGAACAAAGGGATGGTCGTGATGATGAAGATTGAGAAGAGGAACAGAGATTCGAGAGCTGGAACGAACTGAAATAATGGGTCTGAAAGGTGTAGGAGTGTGCGTAGGACAAGCAAGAGGAAGGCAGGATAAGACCAACGACATCTTCCACCAATCCAAGGAAATGTCTCCGGCAGGGTGTTGCTACTCGCAAATTGCAATTGCTGGACTTACAACAGGGCTGGCTGCACGACTCTTGTTTTCTATTTTGTTTTTCCGGTAAATTGAATTACCTTTCTAAAAACAGTTTGTAAGAGCTAATTAAACTCCCCGTCAGGCTTCCTCTTCGGCCGCCTCATGTGTTTGTCTATGTGACAATATACACGTCGGCAATTTGAAAATACCTATCCACTTCATGTTTTGAGTTTTACAGTAGCGCTATTCTATTTCAATTTCAATCTGATTATGAAATTTCTTTTATTTTCTTATGATTTCTTAGTAGGCAAATGGACTGTGATAATCCAATTAAGATTCTGAAGTCTCTTTTCTTTTCTTATGATCTCAATTTCAATCTGATTCTGATTATGAATTTTCTTTCATTCCTACGATTTCTTATGTTGCTTATGCTCCATTTGGTTTTCGAGAGAGTGAAAAAATAAACTTATAAAAAGAGATTCGGAGTTTTCTTTCTTTATTTCCTATGTTTCATTGTGTTTTCTCTTTGCTATTCTGAACGGCTATAAATAGGCTTTTTATTATGGCCTACTTATGATTGGTGTATCAAAAGTTCTTAAGAAAATCCTTATGGATGGGGTTACAATTGCGGGCTCAAAACAAACTTATGAGAAAGAAAGTGAATGACTTATTAGGGTAGTAAAGAGTTTAATGGACTTCAAAGGAAGTTCAGTAGGAAGAACGATCATGAAGCATCAACATCCAAAGCAAAAACTCGATTGCAGATCAATTCAGGTTGTAAAGTTTGGACACAGCAGAGGCTCGAAAATAACTGAATTTTATTAATGAAGCACAACTGCAAATATTTTTTTTCCCCAAATAGTGACTTTACTCGAGGATCCCACTCGCAACACAAGAATGGTGCACTCCATTGGAGCAACTCCAATGGTGGGTTTATATGTGGATTCAGATCCATTTTTTGAATCTAGATGCCAAATTCCCTACTCCACCAATGGGTTCAAAAGTGGTTTTGGATCTAAATGGCTATTCATTTCAATGTAGTAGACTCAAAAATTGAATTTGAACCCAAAAAAATAGATCCAACAGTTGGAGTTGCTGTTACACAAACAACTGAAGTTCACTACAAGAAAACTCACTTATATCTTAGATTAGTTATACACTCACAACTTAAACTCACTCTCACACACTTGTCAGGCTTTCTCACTTCACTCACTCGGAGGCTCTCACTTGCCCACTTAATTTGGCTTTGCTATTACACACAGGCCTCGAGTCCCTCTTATAAGCATCCTCACCAACTTGGGCAATCTATTCCTTATCAATAGATGCTTGTGCTTATTTGGATAGAGAAGTAGTAGGCAACATAAGTTGCTTTTCATGCCTAAAGCACAACTTAGCTGTGTTTGGGTAACAAAAAGTAGAAAATGTATTTTTTTATGCTTAATGCATGAAATACCTAAGGACATGCTTCTCATAAAAGCACAAGTTGCTTTTAGTTAATGAAATTTGTAAATGCCAACATTGCCCTTTAGCATCAACTTAACTAAAAGTTAATTCCCTTCATGTCCCAACCTTTTAAGACCTCGTGAAGCATCAACTTATGCTTTACTAGCTTATTTATAATTTTATTACAATATAAATAATTTTATTGTTTATCATAATATAAATAATAAAATTAAATATTTATTATAGTTAATGATAAAATTATTTATATTAGGGCAATTTAGCTAATAAACCTAAGTTTTTACAATATTACGTAAACAAATCCCATCCGAAAATATTTACATCAATATTATTATTTTTTGACTAAAATTCCCTTGGGCAAAATAAACAACTACACTAATACCAAACTAACGATCAAAAAAGTCATTTTTTTTTTTTCAAATTTTGCAAATAGTCTCGAATAATGTACAAAATCCCCAATCTTCAAAAATAAACCAACCCCATTGTAACACAATCCCAAATTCCCAAATTAAAACTGAATCCCCAATCCCTAACTAAAATACATCTCATTAATTAACCATCACATC